>JARKIC010000556.1:0-241972 GCA_029378375.1 Mycena olivaceomarginata | reverse complement strand
TTGGACATCATACGTCCGAAGCCCTCATTACTATATACATTAGCGCAAACCTATTAACGCGACATAGAATACGCTATTGTAAGGGGAATTAGTGTGAGAGGTAGTCAGATGTGGAGAAGTACAGACGCGTTCCACGCCATCGCCTCGCGGCCCTCCCAGGGCGAGTACGTCGGCGGCAGCGGCGCAGACAGATACGTGAGCTCGATCTGCAGGCCCTGGGTGACCAGCTCCCCGAGATACGGCATCATGTCGAACTCCCGCTGGCCGCACAAAGGCAATCCCGACGCGCTGGAGGGGGTGTTCAACCTCCGCGCGCAGCCCGCACGAAAGTTAAACCACGACGTCGTCGGCGAGGGGGCTGCAGCGCGCGACTTCAAGGTGGGTGAGGAAAGGGCAGGGGGGCACTCGTCTGAGACGCACCGGGTCGGGCGTGAGGAGGCGGAGGATGTCGTTCGCGGACGCGGGCGGGTTCTCGCGGCCCCACTGGCCGGCCGTTGACCAGGGATCGTAGTCGGTCCCGTCCTCAAGTCGGAGGTAAGTGAGCGAAGGGAGCAGCTCGATGCAGTGCTGAAAGGCGTTTTTTCGTGAGCCCCTGCATGTCGATAGTGAGGCCCTCCAGCGTGTGGATGGCGGAGAATATGGTGATAAATGGGAGCTGGCTCTGGTACTTCGGGCCCCGGTACTCAAAACGCTGCAGTTCCGGGACACGCAGGACGCCGAAGAACGCAACCGCGTTGGTCTGTGAATACTCGCGATTGTCGATGGTCAAATCGGTTAGGCGACTGAGCACCAGGGGTGACGGTGGGGATTCGGGGTCATCCTCGACGGTGTTGCGATCGGAGGTTAGACAAATCGTACATGTCGTGAGGTTATGACATTGGCGGAGGATGACCAGAGCAACGGTGGTCGTCATTTCGTAGCTGCTGGCATTCTTCAGGTGGGCCTGCTGTGAGACTAAGAGATTGCAGCAGCGGCCACGGAAGGGTAAGAGCGAGAAAATTTCCGCCTAGGGACGCGAAAGATGCTCTCCGAATCGAAGGCGTGCTTGAAAAATTGACTGCCCTCCAAGGAATCGCAAGAGGTGAGACGAGATTCTGCCAGGAGCCGCTCCCAACCGACGTAAACGTGATGGATTCGAGCATCGGTACATCCGATGCGTGGAGATTCGTGAGAGGGCGTAAGGGTGGTGCTGGGAGTCAGTGTGATCTTGATGTGCTTCCAGCGCGGCGAAAAATTGGTGAGGACATCGATCATGGTGGCAACATTGTCGGACCCCGCCTCGCACGCAGCGGAGACCGCCAAAGTGATGGAAAGAGGGAGGGTGCCGGACCGTGTGAGCCAATTGTCGACTGCGGAGCTCATTTTTCGTAGTCTGCCAGCGTTGGGCACGACCACATGCAGAGAAGACCACAGCTGGGGTGTCGCGAATGCGATTCGCCTCCAGCCCGAGCAGACGTGAACCAGCAGCAGCGGTGCTTCCTGTGGGCTCATCACGGGGTTCCCCGAGGACGGCAGACATGCAATAAGATCTCGCGGACGACATCCTCGGGGAGCCTGCGTGCCATCGACACCAGTGCTTGGTGGACGTCAATGAAGTCCCGCAGACGCTCGGACTGATTCGCTAGATCGACGAGAACAGCCTGCATGCGCGTGATCTCCCCGGTTACTGCAGCGAAGTCCTTCCTCAGTGTCGACAGAAACTGTCGAATCGACTCGCACTCTGCGTCGGACGGTTGCCGTATTGGTGCAAAGCAGGCGACTGAACGGGGACTCGAGCTGTGCCGTGCTACACGCTACTAGCCCCTGATAAGTATCGGGAGCGAGGGGAGCGGATGGCGTACTTGCCTCGAGTCTGCATTACCAGCAGCCCAGATTCGAAGGAGAGTAAAGATGATGAGTCTACAAACCCTGCATATCGTCTCTTTGCAAATTGGAAATTGATCGCTGATCGCCGCCACGCTTCCTTTCCTTTTTAGGGGTCGGACAAACACCTCATTGGGAAGAAATTAAAATTTAAGGTTACTTTCCCCATGCCGGTGGCTTGGGCTCCTCCTCCCCTCCTTCGATTCCCCCAAATCCGCTCTACCGGTAAAATCTCCTTTTGCGTTTCGGGCGGCTCAACGAAATTTCCCGCCAGGCGGTCATACATCGTACAGGAATCAACTTGGCTGAAGCCACGTCGGTTGTTTTATTTGGCCTCGAGAAATCTGTCCCTCGATCCACGCGGTCGCGATACTGCCATCACTCGGAAATAACCTCTTTGGGCTACTCGAATCAAAATGTCGAGGCGCTAATCACCCCAAAAATGGCGGACTCCTACCCTGCACTTAACCCCCGATGGCTTTACCCCAGCGACTCAAATAGCTGGTATGCCTGCCTTTGCGTTGTTATGCTTAAGCTTTTTACGATTCCATGTCCTCGAGCTCACGTCCGGATCCTGGACGCAAATTCGGGGAACATCAACACAGGCCCCCGGTCGAGGAACCGAGCTCAGTTTTCCTATTTCTTTCACGCAAACTTCGCTCCTTGGTCATTCATTTACCCGTATGTTGTGAAGAGTATCGGGAGAAATGGTACTTGATACGCACATAGTAATTTTTTTCGCTCATGCAAGATGACGCACTGCGCATGGATGGCAAAGATTTTCGGACGTTCCATCCAGGGGTTTATCAGCCTTGGACGTTTGAACTCTTGATGGCTGCAGATCGCCGCGGACTTGGGACACCGATGTTCACCCTCGTATGTCGATTTATTACGCATTACTCTCCTTCAGAGCTCCCCTGGTCCCTTAGAAGGATACTTGTGCAGTCATTCTCTTAGGATAGGCGAGTTGTGCCCCTTTGCCCTGTTCGTGCCTACTTAGGTGCCTGCACGGATTTAATTTTTGTTGAACTGGTACCTGGAACTTTGGCCAGGGGAATTATCATCGAATCAACGACTCGCTCGAATTTCGTTTTGACTCGCTACGGATGTGTTCCTTCCGTTGGATCTCCTTCCATCCATATCATTGACATCAAACCATCCAGTTCCGTACTTCCTTCAACCTACACGAAACCAATGTAGCTGGTAGAACCCATCCAAAATTGGGTGGGTGTTTTTGCCAAGCTGCGCTGGTTTGGTATTTTGTTGTTGAAGGACGCGGCACCGGCGCTGTGCCGACGAATGCCGATCTGCCGCATCTTGATCTACTACCTCGGTGCCTCCCGGCTGCTGTCGGCTACGTCCCAGTTTCGATGGCCATCATCTGAAACCAGCACTGTGTTCCCGCTTTCCGCTGCCAGCTACGAGTTCTCGCCAGGATCGGTCCTTTCTTCGGACGTCCCACGGGTGGACGGACTACATGCTTGCATAGCTCTCGTCGAAATTGAGTCCATTCACGCGAGTTGTACGGTTGCGTTACACATAATCCTCGGTTGCCGGTCTGAATTCGTGCTACAGATCGGCCGGGCTCAAAAATCCCGAGCCCGAATGACCTTCGGCTTAATATTCAAGATAATCACACCGGTGTTTGTCAAGTATTGGGTGGTCCGACGTTGATGTCGCAACGTAACTCGTAAAGCAAGGTATCGGATTTGCTTTAGCTTGTGCGGAGTTCTGAATCAATTTTGTAAGATCTCAGCTTTGATTTTGGCCCCCACTGAAATCAAAGCTGATTTAACTAATTCCGGTTTTGCATTTCGGGAGACATGAAATGCAAGCCGAGACTTTGCATGTTGACATCAACGTTGGACAACGCAATATTTGGCAATCTCCCCCATGTACATCTGTCTGGGGCAAATTGTTGCTCCATGGAGGCACATGGCCAAGATTTCCAAATATATTGCCATCCACCGCAACTCCAAGTATGGCATCGGCATTCAGTTGAACTGATATCGAAGCTTATCCAACCAATTTCAGCGTTGATTTCAGCCCAGCTTAATGGAAGGTGAGTTTAGCAGTCTCAGGCTTGCTTTCAGTCTACTAGTACTTGAACTCCGACTCCATACTCAAAATTTCGAATTAGATTTCAGCCTATTAACGTCGGGTCGCCCAATATTTGGCAACTTCCGGTGTAAATCCAACAATAGCACCTCACGTGAGGGATGTTCAATCTGTGATTCTGTGCGCAGATAAATCACATACTTGCAACGATCAAAATACAAGTGTAAAAAGCTTCTGCACCCACGAGGCACGCCGCACGCGGACGATCACGGTGGTTCGAGATTTCTGATTGGATGGGTGTTGTGCGGGCGGATAAGGAACTGACAGAAATAAATGTCAGCTCGGCAAATGAGTGGCGGTCATCGGTGTGCGGAGTATAAGAACCTTTGTATGCAAAATGGTACAGATCAGCGGTTGCATTACGCGGCCTCTACGAACTATCCCCAACTATTCTCAACCAGGAAAGATCCAGCATGGCACCCTCAGTTCTCCTCATCGGCGCCAGTGGCGCTCTCGGCCGCCCACTCGTCGAGGAGTTCCAGAAACAGCGTGCGCGCTTCAACCGCGTCGCAATTCTCGCCGATCCGGCGAGAGCGCATAAATTCAGCGAAGTCCAGAAGAACGGCATCGAGGTCATCAGCGGCTCCTTCCTCGACTTCAAGGTCTACCAAGGTGTGTCTCTATCGTTCTTCACTGAATCCTCAGCAGCTCACCACACCGCAGGCTTCGACACCGTCCTCTCCCTCGTCGGGAACGCCCTGATGCGCCTGCAACCCGCCATGATCGAAGCCGCCGTCGCAGGCGGCGTGCGTCACTTCTACCCGTCCGAATTCGGCACCGACATCGCGCTCGACGGCGTGTGGCAGTTCCGCTACTTCCGCGACAAGGTCGTCACACGCGACCACCTCGCCGCGACGGCCAAGCGCGTGGTGGACTTCCGCTACACGCTCATGCTGACAGGCGCGTTTTCCGACTGGGCCGTCGGCGAGTTCAGTGGCGTCGATGTGGAGAAGCATACGGTCAAGGTGTATGGGTACCCCGAGGCGGAGGTGTCGGTGACGGCGTTGAAGGAGTGCGCTGGTCTTGCTTTTGGTTTGTTTGAGAGATGAGGACTGATGGATCTTGTACAGCATCGTGCGGTACACCGTCGAGTCGATCCTGCTCCCTTTCCCGGCGGGGCAGGGGAGCCGTGAGATCCGCATCCGCGGTGACCACCTCACCTGGACGCAGCTCGTCGCCCTCCTCGAGGAGATCCAAGGCGTTAAATACCAGGTGACGTACATCGACCCGAAGGAGGCCGCGAAGAAGCAGGAAGAGGCACGCCTTCGCGGGGATGAGGAGGGAGAGATCCTGTGGGCGGGCATGACGGTCGGGCCATCCGGGAAGGTGGTCGTTCCGCTGCCGCTGGACAACGATAAGTTCCAGTTCAAGCCGGAGACCCTCAAGGAAACCTTGCAGCAGGTGCTGAAGGGGAATTAAATTGTAAACCAAGATATCGAGTCGATAGTGATATTTTGAAGATGTACTTGTAGTTCGTCCACTCGCAGTTGAATCCATCGAAAAGTCGGTTTGAAACAAGAACCTGCCGAACATTCCATTATTCACTCTAATCAATTCGGGTGGTCATACTTCGAACTCGGTCGCCTACAGGGTAATTAAATCACTGAGCAGGAGAAAATGGCATCACCATACAAGGTATACATAGATAAACACCGTCGCGAAATGTGAGTCCCGGTGGAGAGCCAAAAAGCTCGCGAGCGGTATCAGTTCTTGATCAGTTCTGAAGCGTGAGCTGGCGCTGACTGAATCCGAAATCGCCCCATGCCGCGCCGTTTTGCCACCAAGCTCGATGCTGGTGGTTGCAGTCGCAGCTAAGTTCGGGATGTATCACGAGTAGAAAAGGAGGAACGGGAATGAGAACTTGAAAGAGAGGACGTAATTTTTTGGCGGGTCTCGGCAATCACCGTCTCTTTTCCCTGTCATTAATGCTGGCCTCCGATTGCTCCTGAATTCCACACCACCTCCCCGACAATTTGGGGTGCTTATTCTATCACAGACTACTTTTCTCACGTTTACGCGTCGAATTTATTGAGCTGTGTTTATACCACGGCGCCGTGACGTCGCAGGATCGAAGAACACCGTATTCCGCGACAAGATTCACAAGAGGCACATCTTGGATCTAAAGGCTTTCTTACAAGATAACTCTGCAGATGCGTACTTATACCACCTGCTGGCAGTGTCTCATGCGAGTTGGCGGGGGTTCTTCTGGCTTATTTGTTTCGTTGTTCTTTTAGAAAGGCTCGAGCCAGTCAGATATGCAGGTACATTTCATTAGCAGCTCGGATTATTCTCCGTCCCCGATAAATCCCGGTACTGTGAGCCTTTAATAACTCAACCGGCAAGAGGTTCGAGTTCGGCTCACGTACCTGCGTGAACACATGTTGAATTTGGATGTACTGATTCGATTATCTAAATTCTGCGGCCGAGACCGTGAACTATTGAATGTTTTTGGATCTACTGCGCCCATAACCAGGACTCGCCGACTGGGAGTGCAGGCTGGAGACGCAGGAGAAAATTGCTCGGGTCCCTTTCCGCATGGGGATGTTGGCTGTCACTCCCTGGGAAGGCTTGGCGTCGGGCGGTGTCTCTTGGGTGTCTCCCTCTTCGACTCTCGTTTACTTCCTCCCCTAGCCTCTTTTCTTCCGCCGCATGCCACAATGAACTATCACCATCTTTTCTTCCTTGCTGCGTTACTCACGTTCGTCGCCGCGCAAGACCCAGCGCAATTCGTCAATCCATTCATCGGCACCGAAAAGGGCGGTCATGTCTTCCCGGGAGCGACTCTACCGTGGGGCTCCGCTAAGCCTGGCGCAGATAGTAAGTCGGGGGACAACCAGGCGGGATTCGTGAGCGATGGGTCGCCCATATTCGGCATCTCCCAGCTGTGAGTCGTACGCCTGCCTGCTTTCATTCCTGCCGGCTGAAGACACATTGCAGACACGATGATGGCACCGGGGGCTCTCCGTCCCTCGGACAGTTCGCGTTACTACCTCTAACCAGCACCGAATGCGCAAATAATGACCTGACAAAGTGTACTGTGGATCGTGAGCACCGGGCTCTTGGACATGGCGAGGCTACCGCGTCGCCGGGCTACTGTACGTCCTCCCATTGAAGTTTCGGAATATTCTCACCCGGCCATTTTAGTCCGTATCCCGCTGAACAACGGGGTCGAATCCGAAGTTACCGTGACGCAGCACACCGCGCTGCATCGGTTCACGTACCAGTCTGGCATCGAACAGCTCTTGTTGCTCGATGTTACTACTGGTGGGAGCCAAATCTACACCACGACGTTCTCGCAGCTGACTTAATTCATGCAGACCTGGCGGACAGATATCAAGGCGACGGACGTGTCACTGTGTCGCCCAACCCGAGCACGCATGGGACCCGCATCACCGGCACCGGGCGCTGGATCCCCTCGTTCGGCCAAAAAACATACCAAGTCTACTTCTGCCTCGACACCCCCGCACACCTTCGCGCAGGCCAAGTACTACGAGACGACCGCAGGCGCCGTGGCATTCACCGATCTTAATCAGACCGGCTCGTTTGATAAAGATATCCAAAGGCATGCGCCGGCGGGGGTCATTTTGAAGTTCTCTCCGGAGCAGAAAGCTTTGTCGGTGAGGATGGGTATCTCCTGGACCAGCACTGAGAGGGCGTGTGCGTACGCTGAGGAGGAGATACCTGATATGTCGGCATTCGATGCCGTACACACTTCAGCCAGGTACGGACACGTCGTCGGCTCCTTGGTAAATGGCTCACTCATACACAGAGCGAAATGGAACGAAGTCCTGAGCACCGTCGAGGTGGACGCTACAGGCGTGAGCCCCGACACCCAACAGCTCTTCTGGACCTCGCTCTACCGGACGTATATCGCCCCCACAAACATCACAGGGCGACAACCCGCTGTGGAGCTCGAGCGAGCCGTTCTGGGACAGCTTTTATTGCATCTGGGACACCTTCCGCGTCGTGCACCCGCTCTACGCGATCACCGCGCCGACCGCCCAGGCCGAGGTCATCCGCGCGATGATCGACATCTACCGGCACACGGGGTGGCTCCCCGACTGCCGCATGTCGCTCGACAAGGGCTTCACGCAGGGCGGTTCCAACGCCGACTCGCTCCTGTCCGACTCGTTCGTCAAGGGCGTCAGTGCGGGCATCGACTGGGAGGCGGGATTCGAGGCGATGGTGAAGGACGCGACGGTCATGGGGGACTTTGAGGTCGAGGGAAGGGGGAGCGTTAATTCAAGGGCGAAGCTCGGGTTCGTGCCGGTGGGGGATAAGGACCACCCCCCGAGTCCGGGGTCGAATACCAGGTGCGCTGGCCGCTTGTGTTATTTTCCTTCCCATGAATACTAAAGCCATGATACGGTATCTAGGAGCGCCTCCCGCCTCCTCGAATACGCGTATAACGACTTCTCCATCGCTCTCGTCGCCCAGGGGCTTGGGAAGCCACTTAATATTACCGCGCACTACTTCAATGTGTCGGGCGATTGGCACAATATCTGGAACCCTGACGCGGAGCACAGCGGCTTCAAGGGATTCGTGCAGCCGCGGAGTGCAGACGGGAACTGGTACTTCGACCCTAGCCATGATGGCAACGGCATTTTCAGGCCGGACCATTGCAGTCCTGTATATGGGCACAACGATTGTTTTGGGGTACGTTGAGTTTTTGTTCGAGTGATTGAAGCGGGTGTCTGAATGAACGGACGCTGACGAGATAATTTCTGTTGACTATTCTAGGGCTGGGGTGGGGGTGAGTTCTACGAGGCGTCGTCGTGGGAGTATAGCTTTTATGTACCGCATGATATGGCAAGTTTGGTCAAGGTCATGGGTGGGCCGGAGACGTTCAGGTTCGCGGCCAACTAACATTTTATTCCTCATATTTACACGTCTTTCTTTGCAGCGCGCGTTTGGACCACTTCTTTGAGGCTGGGTTCCATGTGGGTTGGCCGAGCTTTATTGATATCTGTGAACTCACATTCTGTGTACAGGACATGGGCGACGAGCCGGGTTTCCGTGCGTCTGTTTTTACTGAGCTTTCTTTCTTGCCGTCTAAAAACAATGTCTTAGTCCCGACGTATCTGTACAACTACGTCGGCCAACCCACAAAAACTGTCGACAGGGTCGACGCTATGTTGGCGATGTGTACTATAACACGTCGTGAGTTCTCCCCGATTCATTTCCAAATGTTATGTTTGAACGAAAAATAAACAGCACGGATGGCCTGGAAGGGAACGACGATTCGGGCTCGATGGGCGCGTATGCAGTGTGGAGCCATCTCGGTTCGTCTTTTTCTGCCATTTGTCTATCTCGGGCTTGAACACGCTCTTTTGTATACAGGATTCTACCCCGTAGCAGGCCAGGACACGTACCTCCTCAACCGGCCCTACTTCCCCAAAATCACCATCCGCAACGCCGCCACGGGCGCCCGCGCCATCATCATCGCCTCCGGTCTGAGCCCACAGAATAAGTACATCCAGTCCGCGACGCTGAACGGGGTCGCGTACACGAAGAACTGGATATCGCACGATTTGTTCCGGTACGGGGGGACGCTGAGGTTTGTTATGGGGGCGAGTCGGGAGAGCAAGTGGGGCACGGGGGAGGAGGACTTGCCGATGAGTTTGAGTACGGGGGGCTTTGCGTGTGAGGGGGAGTGTGGGCCGGGGAAGGGGCATGGGGCTTCGAACTCAAACTCGAACGGAACAGTGGTGGGGGAGGCGGGGGACATCGACGCCGGTGATACAGTTGTAGACGGCAGTGAGGACGGACCTGGCGGGGTAAAGAGCTTTTTCCTCGTACTTGGTCTTCCTGCTTCTGGCAGATTAATTGGATTAATGTGTATATTATTGCATAGTTTCTGCTTGACGCGCCTTGTCGTCTCTGCCTGTATGCCGATGAACCGTACCGCACAGCCGATGCATTCCTTTCGAGTCGGGAGCTTCTGAAAGCTGTCATCTGGGCGCCTAAGATCTCTTTTTCTTCCCCTCACCAGCGATGAGCAGCGAAACCCATGCAAACCAGGAATTGAACACAGACAATCCCAGATCGGCTTTGTAAGTCCTTCAGAGCCACCCAAAGCGGTTGAATCGAATCGTGCCTACTGAATTAGCGCTAAATCTAGCTACGGCGTCTTTGCGGGCTCTCAGCACTTTACCGTAGCTGGTGGGACGTTCGCCAACACCACCAAGAACGCCACCAAGAACTATGTCACTGCTCCGACCGCGCCTTCTGTATGCATCACGGCTTGCAAGAATGCTGCCTCAGACTTTCGGATAATACCGCTCGGAGACATAGATCTACAGCGTGAAATTCGCTTGGAGAGCCATCCGGTGTTGTCGAAGCCCAACATGAACGGCCGCGTGTTCGGAGAGTATATTCCGCCAAAAAATCAGTAATTGAGTGAGCCCATTACGTATGTACTCTCCCGTCTAGCCTCCCTGTGTGCAACATTGGATCATTATGGCTGCGTCCAAAACCACGAGTACACAACGCGTCTTTACTGTCGAATTTCAATCGCCTCGATCACGTAGCCGCGTCATCAAGTTCGGATCGCCGCATTGTCCTCCCACCATGCACTTCCTGACGCAATCCTTATCCCGGTCTATGCTGATCCTACCGTGAAGCAGCTCGGGGACTGCTCAATGATCATCGGCGGTGCGATCCTCTACCTCAAGCCAGACGAAGCTTGGCCCCATTGCGCGACATGCGGTCATCCTCTCGTTCCTCTAGTGCAGCTAAATGCATCGTCCGAGGCAACTCCAGCTGCCTTCCGGGCTCTTATTCACTCCCCGATTCCGGTGGATAGAAACCAAGCGACGATGGTCCAGCTGTTTGTTTGTCCCCAGGAGGAGTGCTACAACACCTCCACAGGGTATTCGACGGATACGCGCTCTTGGCTTGTGCGCGTTGCGACTGTCCCAATCATCGTATCTCCCGTGGATGGTACCGCACGGTCGGCCGCCAGGGCGAAGATCGAACAGAGCACTGGGTTTCTACCTGTGCATGTGGTTGAGGCATGGGCCGCAGGGAAGGAGGAGACCCTGGATCAGGAGTTGTGTTGGGATCAAGATGACTCGGAAGAATTTTATGCAGCCCATGAGCCGGAGTCTGGGCTCAAGCTGCTCGGCCACACGGTGCGAGGTAAGTGTCCATGTTCGGGCTCTCGTTGGGCTCTGGCTTAGTGAAGTATCATTGCCAGGCAAATACTACTGCTCGGACGACGAGTGCCCCCGCGCTGGGCCGCACAAACATCCCAGTAGACGTGAATTGATACAGCTCGGAGACCTCCACTGCGAATGGGGAGAGGACGAGGCTCTCGGCATGGTAAATTATTGTCACGTCTTTCATGACTTGTGATTGACCAAATCCCGTTCGAAGATGGCAACACTCGGGAATACGTGGATAGAGCAATGTGTGGACCATCCGGAAGTGCTGACTTTAACCATGAGCGGAAACTGGTGAAGTCTTTGTACCGAGAGGAAGATTTTTGTTCAGTACTTACTCGCAGACTTTACCGATTCCTACGCCGATGATTCCACGTTGATGTTGACTTGAAATTCATTGTGTTGATTGAAAAAGTCAAGAACGAAGCAAGTCGACATCGGTGCCGAAGGTCGAGATCAATGACTGAGCGGATCAACCGCCCTATCATTGCCGCCCACCACCATTTTTCTTCCCTCTCCTGCGGCGTCCACTCCATGTCGCTGTTGCGACATAAGATATGCGGGTTTCATGGGCCTCTTAAGGCTGCGTACCATCGTCTTTCTCGGACACGGTCCTGTCAGAATCCTGTCATACCAGCGATTCCAGAGCTCTTCAGCTCCAACTTTCTTGACGAGCTCATACCACCGGCATCGACACCGAAGGCAACTGGACCTTCCCCGGAACCTCACCCGATGATGGACGCTCTACGGCAATTCTCCCACCGCACACGGACCGAGAACAACGCTCCTGCATATGATTCGACGCTCTCCGCAACACTCGACGCGTTCCACAAACTGACATACTTTTCTTGGGGTCCGAGTGTCGGAGAACTTCTGGACAAGGTGTGCTTAGACCTGGAAATGCTCAATTCCGATCCGCTAATCTTGTCCGCTGTAGGCATGGGCGGAGAATCCACATTTGACACTGAAAATCGTCTGGAATTTGAGGAGTATACACGACGGCAAAGCCGAGAAGGAAGCATTTTATCGGTACGTGTTTGGCGGTCTCGAAGAACACAATCTCATTTTGGTGGGTCAGTGCATTCGGCTGGTTATACGACAACCACCCTCGGACCGCTATCGCCAATCTGCACCTTCTGGTCGACCCTGTGTGCGTCAAATCTGACGACGATCCGGGTCGCGCGCATGGATACTGGAAAGACCTCCTAAATATTCTGGCCCTTGCCACCGTCGATCAGCTGAGCAACATCTCGAAGCCCCCTCGCTTTCTGCACAATCTCCCCGATCGCAAGGGCCGATTCAAAGACCGCAAAAAACCAGAACCGACGAACTTGGACAAGCTCGGCATCGAGATTGACCTGAAACCGGTCGTGAAGGCTCAGCGGGTGGCCGTTGGCATCGCGAATCACGCGCGCATCGCACTGAAACTGGTGGATCCAAAATACCGCGCCCTCTATGTCGCCGTGGCCCGCCTCTTCGCCCAGCGTCTCCTCACCGACTGGCGGTTTTTACTCGATTCACAGGCGGCGCCGAGCACGGAAGCCCGCAACGCTCTTCTCCGCAATATTTCCCTTGCGCCAAAGTGGGCCCCGAGCCTGCTTGGCGCGCACGATCGTCATACGAATATCGCCACCGCTATCAGTCGGCTTATCTACCAAGCGAAGGACGACTTCCCGACCTTCCGCTTCCCGTCCGCGCTCGAGAATCACCCGGCGCCCGACTCGGCAGAAGCGACTGATATCCTACGCTCATTCTACCGGCGCTGGCTGCTCAGTCCTCTGCGCGATGCGGCGATCGTAACCGAGAGATTGATGTCCGCGAACCGCTGGACCGAGATCCCGTACACCCGCGTCAGCTCGGCGTGCATGAAGAACAACAAAGAGCACTTCTTCACGCACGATCCCGACAGGTTCCAGAAGTATCTCATCTCCGTCGAGAAGGGCCAACGGACGATCAGCGGTGCGACGCTCCTGCCGCACGAGCTCGTCGCCGAACTCTTCCACGCGCAGGGTCCCGTTCGCGATGCCAAATTTCCGGAGCTGGCGAAGCACCGACAGGAGCTCGCGGAGGCGAACGCGCGCGTCGTCGAGGCGCAGTGGAAAACACTTGTGCAGAACTTGCGCGACGCGGGCACGCTGGAAAACTCGATCGCGGTGTGCGACGTTTCCGGGTCCATGGGGTCCCTCCACACTTACGACCCCAAGTTGATCTCGCCCATCTTCCCGGCCATTTCGCTCTCGTTGTTGCTCGCGCAGCTCGCCAAGCCGCCGTTCAATGGCGGGTTCGTCACGTTCTCGCAGAACCCTGAGTTCGTCCGCCTCGACCCCGCGGCGTCGCTGCGTACCAACATCGAAACGATGAACCGCGTCCAGTGGGAGATGAACACGGACTTCAAGGCTGTGTTCCTGCGCCTGCTCCTCCCTCTCGCGATCGAGAACAAGGTCAAGCCGGAGGACATGATCAAGCGCGTCTTTGTGTTCTCGGACATGCAATTCGATGAGGCCAATGAACAGCCATTTTCCTCGACCAGAAAAGACCCAGCGGTCCCTTGGAACACCAACCACGTTATCATCGAGCGCGCGTTTAAGGCGGCGGGGTACGAGGTCCCGCAGATCGTCTACTGGAATCTGTCGCAGCACGGTACGGTGGAGGTTATGGCCGAGCAGAAGGGCGCCGCGATGATGAGTGGGTTCTCGCCCTCGATGCTCAAGGTCTTCATGGGCGACGACGTTGCGGAACTGGAGGAGAGCGAGCCGGTGCCGGAAAGCGATGATCCTGGAGGCGACCCTGTACCGGTTGAGCGCAAGGTGCCGGCGGAGTTCAATCCTCTGAACGTGATGAAGAAGGCGCTGTCCCGACCGAGCTTCGATGGGCTCGTGGTTGTCGACTGATTCGTGAAACTAGCTACACAAACACCCCCACATGCTGTATTTTTAGCTGCATCTCCACTCTGATAGATTACTGAACGCTGTATCTGCACAGCCGATGTATTATTTTAGGCGCTTTCAAAGGCGTCTCCAA
Source organism: Mycena olivaceomarginata (assembly GCA_029378375.1). Classification (NCBI taxonomy): domain Eukaryota; kingdom Fungi; phylum Basidiomycota; class Agaricomycetes; order Agaricales; family Mycenaceae; genus Mycena; species Mycena olivaceomarginata. Next base: position 227,807 of record JARKIC010000556.1, on the reverse strand, counting down.
GTCCAGGCTGTCATTCCAGCGCTTAACCACCCTTCCTCTTCCCCTCACCGGCGATGGCCAACAGAGCCGAAACAGAGGAATTTATCTCCAGCTCGTCCGCAGCCGGTCCTGGATCCGCTTCGTGAGCTTAATGACACCAAACAGCGGATAGAACCGCCCATCTCATCCGCGTCTAATCTAGCTACGGCGTCTTCTCGGGTTCGCGGCACTTCACCGTGGCTGGTGGGACTTTCACGAACATCACCAAGAACTACCACACTGCTTCGCCTGTGCCGTCAGGTATGTGATTCCCAATCCTTTGACATGACTTGTACGGATGCTGAATATTGGGTAGACTTTCGAATGATCCCGCTCGGAGACATAGACCTGCAGCGCGAAATACACTCGGACAATCGGTCTGGCTCTGTCGATTGGCAGCACACGCGGCAGAGCGTTCGAAGAGTATATTCCGCAAAGATTGAGGGCCGAACGTCGAGTGTAACGGTGGCTATGTATCAGGGTGACGGCGCTGTCGAAGTAAGTCCCATGCATTATATTCCACGAGTAGTGCGGACACAAATTATAACATCTCGCAGAAATGGCGGCGAGATGTTACAGAATACATGTCGGTTCGGCAAATATATGCTCCAACACTCCCCCTGATCTTTTGTTAATTTATATATCCAGCCATCCAGATATTGTTCAGCTTTGAGGCGCAGCCAGTTCGGGGAATGTACACGCTACAATCTTCCATGGCGATGCGGCCTACAACTTTGAATCTGTACTAATATTTATGTTTAGCTTAGATTTGATACTGTTTCAACAATTCCTGGATCTCCACCGACATTCACATCTTTCAGTCGTGTATATATATGCCTACACGGCAAGTTTCGTTTCACTGGCTGCATGCAAATTAATTTGTCTGTAGAATGCGAAGTTCTACGTATGACAGCTCAACCTTGCCAATTGGACGCTGAAACTGTCGCAGTTAGCCATGGACTACTTTCACTCTATCTTTAAATATGCCTTGGTCAGTTCAACGGCCCCGCTGTATTGTTAATATCAACATGTCCCAGGAGTCCAGCGACTGCACGCTCCCCGTCCGTCGCCCCGCCGGCCAGATCCGCATAGACCCCGTGCCAGGCGGCAGCGATCCCTATGTCTATTCCTTGCCGACTCAAACATTGGACGAAAAAGGAATCGAGTGAAAAAGGAGTCGAGTCATTAATATTAGGCGGGTCGAGCGTGCCAGAGGCCAATATCATCGAATCTCTGACACTAGAGGACTATCACAAAAATAGGCTATTGGCATTTATCACGACGTCGATCCACCTTGATTTACGACTCCCTGACAATCAATCTTGGAACAGTATTTTCCTGCTTTCCGGATAATCGAACCAGCGACATGATTGAGGTTATCTCCTTGTCACATCAAGTGCTTGACTTCGACTTGACTTCGACCCTGATTAGTGTTGCCAATATCCGGTTCGGTCCGGTTCTTTGCCAAAATTTCCGAACCCCGAACCTGACCTGGGGTCCGGTTCGGGCAAAATGGGTGAACCCCGAACCGAACATCGGTCCGGTCCCCCAAGGGTTCAGTTCAGGTTCAGAACAAGTTCGGACCTCAACGAACCGCAAATTTTTCTTGCTTGATTTAGATGTAAGTACGGTACAAAATGTAAACTATTCGTCAAGAGCATCCAAGGGAGCGACAACACACTTTGTCGCATCCTCAGCGGCGCTGACATGCCCGTTCCTATACGCACTTTTCAACAGCTGAAGAGCCTCAAACATCTCGGGAGCGAGCCGGTTCCGATGAGGAGTTCCAGTGAGTGATCCATTCGAGAACGCCCCGCTCAGAAGCAGTTGCAGACCCCTGGATGGCGAGGTAGTCCCGGGCGATGCGCGTCAGAGTTGGGTATTGAGAGGAGTGGTGCTAAACATGAACTTCTACGTTAATAATGCGGATGGCCCTGAGGCATGTGTTGATCTTACAGTGCAGTCCAGCCCGTTTTCGTTCGATTTTTGCCGCTGTGTACGAAACGGCGCCAGTATTTCGTCTGCCGTTTCTCTTGCTAACCCTTTCGCGCCATACATTCAATACACGATCAATTTCTGCGGGTGTATCGTCGCCGATGACCCTAAGGCATGTATCGATCTGACAGCGCAGTCCAACCCGTTTTAATTTCGATTTCGTTTCAGTTATCGTCGCCTCGGCTCGGCAAAGGCCGTTGGTAAAGATGCGGGCAGGCCAGAGACTCTATGACTGACCAATCGACCGATGCGTCCAATCCAATCCACTCACTCTCCTCTGCATGTTGCTCACCTTCCTCAAGCACACATCCTGCCAAATTACCGAGATGTCGCCGGACATGCTCGCTATGGCGTATGGGTTCCCATTGATCGCTTCCCTTCCCGGCACTGAAAGAATAAAAGTCAACCAACTAGGCTACGCCGCCGTTTTGCACAACAATTATTCGGTGCGGAGACGGTCCCGACGCCCATCGCGTCCGGATAGGATGATTCCAGCATGGATGGTGCACGAGGTCGCGGAGCTTGACGATATTACCGCGTAGAAAAGCCTCGCCCCAATAATGTAAACATATGTTCTACAATTATACTCGCAATACTTGTACAAATCTTTCCGCTCCCTCATCTAAACCGGCACATCTCCCCCAATCACGGTGCATTCAAATCAAATGTATCTCTCGGGCCCATCGCGCGGCTTGCAAATACACAGGCGTTCTACAATTATACTCGCAATAGTTTTACAAGTCTTTCCGGTCCCTCATCTAAACGGATTCTATTATAGTTACAACTGGCACATCTCCCAATCATCGTGCATTCAAATCAAATGTATCCATCGGCCCCCTCGCGCGGCTCACAAAATGTATCGGGTTCGATGACGTCCCGCCAAAATCTGTTCTCTCAGGAGCAGCGGCGAGGTGGAGATTGATCATGAGGCGAAGGATCATGGTTACCGAGACCCTGAAGATATGGCAGTGGGTGAAGGAGAGTTCAGTAGAGGAAAGACCGCGCACGCAGAAGTAAACCACGTCAGGGTGGTTGAGGTGTATATCTAGACTCCTCAATCAGGGGGGAACTACTAGTATGCGAAGAATTGAAAGCAACGGACATCACCAAACTAAGTGAAGGTAGATCAATTAATCGGGCATGAAGATGAGATACGTGCACACGTACGTAAAATACGATTAGGTTGGCGATATTTGCGAGGGAGATCATGCTAAATTAATGCGCTCGATGAAGGGAGGGAAATGCACGTCAGCACAATGGCTCACAGAAAGTATGCGATTCCTGTAAGAGAATCCATTAATACACATTCACGCTAGTAGCAGATTCGGCTTACCGTCACGTATCAAGACGCCCCAGAGCGACCTCCGGAGTACACTTGTACCTTGCCCGTGCGTGTACGCCCGATACAGGATCAGAGAGATGGCTATAACGTCGCCTGCCAGCCTTCATCTAACCAGTCACTCGAGGCTAATTGCGCGGTGAGATGTGACGTACTGGGCACCCCAAGCACCGATGAGTCCTAGCTCGCGAAATTATTTGGATAATTTATGCAAAGGAGTGTTGACTGCGTACGAAAATCCCTGTGTCCCACATCAAAGGCTGTAATTCAATGACGGACAAGAGATCCATACTGTGCTTTTGATTGGGGAACATAACAGCCCGGGGCGCGCACGCTGACCGTAGGAGTCGGACCTGCTGGTACGAGCGCCCACTGATTCCAAAGTCAAGACTCATAACTGAAGATTATTAAAAAACTACTACTCACGACGCTCACTCCAACAGTTATCATCACAGCGCACGCCATGAATACTAGCAGTTTCTTGCTCAAGCCGTACATCGCGTATATGCGGAGACAGATTGTGCCTTGAGAGGAGGCACGAGATGAGGGTGTGTGTAGTGGCGGTGTATAGGAAGAGCGTGAACGTACAGGCGATCATAAATTCCTGTCCTAGTATTAGAAATCCGACCAGTATGTTGAGGATGTTGCATCTGACTCCAGAAAATGAGGAGATTTGGTATTGGAAATTGACGGAAAATAATTCACGTCTGATGGAGGATGTTCAGACCAACGCGGATAGGGAAAGCGAAGAATCGGACGTGCCGTGGATTGGAAATCTCCAAAAGTATCCAACGCCACTACGACGTTGGAGCAGAATGCAAAATACCGGATGGATAAGAACCATGCGGAGCTGAATGAGCGTCGCGTTGGCCAGATATGTTGGATTTCAGACCCCAGAGTCAGGATATGGTCATAGGACACGATAACTTATCGTGCATGCGAGGGCCTCCGTGAGGTTATGCGAAAGGTACAACGAAAGGCCACCCACCGATCCCACAAAGAAAGAGAGAACGACTTAATTGTCTGAAAAGTGAGGTCAGAGCAGGGATTAATGATGCATGGTGGTCCGGAGCTTACACGTCTCGCTCTATCGTCAGGAGTTCCATGTCAGAGGTCATGGTGGGAAACGGGAGAATGAGGGAAATAGTTGGAGGGGAGAGTGTGGTGGTCGGTGCTGTGGTAAAGATTTACCTTCCCGTGTATAGATAAAGGGCAGACATCAAGTAGACATAGATGCATATGGTTAGATTGTGGTAATGATCAAACATCTGGGACGCCGTAATCAGAGAACCCAGTTGAAAATTCCAGGAAAATGATAGCGGGAACCAGAATGTCCAGGAGCATGGAACTTACAGGAAAAGCGACAGAGTAACCCCGCCGTCAGAAACCAGCAGCTGGAATGTCTTGAAGCAGATTCCTGTCCGCTGTCAAGCGTTTGGAACCATGATTGGCGCAAATTAGCGGCCAATAGCGCTGAATCAAGAGTCAAATTTACCCGACCCATGTATGTACATAATTTACTGTCAAGTCAAAGCTGAGGGCAGACTTTTGATGCGGCATCGTGTTTCGGCCCTCATCTACTAACCGCGAGCGACTCGCTCTCCCGCCGCTTACCTAACTATAGGGGACTTCAAAGTAGGAGCGCGCTCTTGCGCTTTTAACGCTTTTGACGCCTTTCCGCTGTTCCGAGTGATTGACATGAACTTCGGCATCATTCGGCAAACAGGTGTGACACGACTAGTGTAACCGCTTAAAATTTTCGAGTGCCGCTACGAGCCTACGACGCGACGCGCGGCGACGTGAGAACACTATCCATATAATAAAACTCTGCACTGTCCTTACTCCACCCATCTCCCCAGCAATGAGCACTCAACAATCATGCCGATCTCCCGAAAGCACAAGAAGAAAACCGCTACGAAAGACGGCTTATCATGCAGCCTGTGCCTGTATAGTCTCTCGTAGACAGACGCTATATACGAACCAAGCTCGTACCTCGCTGTACAGAGTCTGTTGCTTACCGCGGGGGTCGGATTGTGGTGCAACCTTATTAGGTAATCTGATATGCGCGTGGGTTCGATTCCTGGCCTTCATGACCTTTTTGTTTCTTGTAAACAGTGTATTTTGTCCAGCAAGAATCTACAACCCACTTTCTGACTGCTTTTACCTATCTTGATTTCTCCCTCAAATAATCTTTCAAGATTTCATTGGTTTGTGCTCTGCCGAAATTTTATTTTGGTAGTCACATGATTGAACCGGGTGTTCAGCAGAACAGGTTCCACGCCTTTTAAAAAATTTGTGGGGAGATAGAAGGTTAGATATATGGTAATAAATGCTGTCTGCTGCAAAACTTCATTGAACTTGAATGCCTTGGGGTCGAGGGAAGAGAATCGGAGAAAGCTGACATAAGATTACATAATAAGACTGCACTACGATCCAACCCCCGCGGTAAACACAAGACTGGTGCCTGTACTTCTGCAGATCAACTTGTGGACGGCAGAGAATAGCAGAGAATGGGGCGTTGATGTGATGGAGGTCAAAGAGAACATATGCACCTAAGAAAGAGATGTATGAAGGGACTTTTGAGGTATTTGACTGAGGAACAAGCTTGTCTGAAGTGCTTAGAGGGTACTATACTGTACAGATACTGTACTATTTCATTCAATTCAGCACGGGGTGTTACGTGTTATGACCCTGTCCGAATTTTGGAATTCGGACAGACGGGTAAAGCGGTGTTACACCCAAACAAAATTTGTACCGGGCACAGATGAGCCCTTGATAGTCGGGGAGAGCAGGGCAGATAGGAAGGGCAAGAGAAGGAAGACATCCATTTTAAAGCCGCAGCCAGAAAGCCTTCGGCATCACGCGGCAACCCTCGGCATTACCGCGATCCGCTTTTGACATTTGACAGTGGTACTTGGTAATTGAGGTGAAACTTATCAAAAAAATGGATTAGAGTGTCAACTGGCGAACAGGGAGCGAAAAAATCTAAATGTAGGCCAATTTCGAGCATTTCAGTGTTACATTTTGAAAATTTGTCGAACCCGGCCGTTATGAGTTACATGTCCAAAATATTCGGACGAAAAGGCCAGCATCATATGTTATGTCTGAATTGAATGAGATAGTACACACCCCAGAAAATGTGATGTCTTGGTGCTCCTGAAGATGCTCCTGATACCATTAGTATATGAACAAAAATAAGATTGCTTGAAATTGTACCTGATATCCAACAAATGTGTAGCACTGGAACTGCAACCTGTATAGGAAGTACAAGGAACAATTCCAGGCCATCTGATATTCCCCATTTCAGCTGCAATTTAGGAGTGACTAATATTGCGACTGATACTCAACATATCAGTGTTGATTTATGTGCATCTGAAGATGCCGTAAAGCCCGTATCGGCGGCAGTATCAGCTGCGGAGCTGATACGGGAAGAATCAGGTGATAGTATCAGTCGCGCCAATTCGGCTTTACGGCATCTCTGGATGCATGTAAATCAACACTGATACATTGAGTATCAGTCGCAATATTAGTCACTTCTAAATTGCGGCTGAAATGGGGAATATCAGATGGCCTGGAATTGTTCCTTGTACTTCCCATACAGGTTGCAGTTCTAGTGCTACATATTTGTTGGATATCAGGTAGACTCGCAGGCCAGTTGCCGTCCACTCGGTTACAGGACACAATGGGTGAGACGGATTTGGATAAAGAGCAAATAGACACAATATCAGAACAAATAATGATCGGAACGACAACAAAGGGTAACCTCGTGAACGGACTGGGCCGGCATGTCACATGTTTCAGTGATGAGCATTTCCCCGCCATTTGAGAGGGTCTAACTCTGAAAAATGTCGAAATCTGAAAAAATAGGTTCTTAGGTCCCTCAGTGAAAGTGGGATAACTTTTGACTCTCTATCCAATGAGCCCAACATGTTTTTGAGGGTCAGAAAAAAACATGTTGGGCTCATTGGATAGAGAATCAAAAGTTATCTGTCCTCAACTAACATTTTCTGAGACCAAAATTTCCAGGTTTGGGGAGAAGAAACAATGTTTTTCAGAGTTATACCCTCTGAAATGGCGGGGAGATCATCCATCTGCCAAAGAGGCAATGGGGGAGCCCAGCCAATCCCGGTAGTTGTCGAGTTCTACGATGGCATCATTTTTCACCGGGCCGGCTGGTCCACGAGCCTAGATATCAGGCACAATTTCAAGCAATTTTATTTTTGTTCATATACTAATGGTATCAGGAGCATCTTCAGGAGCACCAAGACATCACATTTTCCAGAGTCACAGCACTATTTCACCCCAGTGAAGTCCAACGGAGTTACGTAAAGGGCCTTTTAGGGGCTTATTAACTTTGTGGAGGTGTTATTCAGATCGAGACAGCTTCTGAGATGGTTTTTGGAGAGGTCTTTTTGGCGAGCAATTATGCAACAATTATGTGGTTTTCAAACTAAATATTATTCACCCAAGACTGTGTCGCAACACTTGAGCCCAGTGATGTCTGGTGTCAGCCTTTCATGTGCAAACACAAGTCTGTTCCCCGCCTCTATCAATGTTTAGGACATGCTTTCTCCAGATTTCAACCCCTATGTGACCTATTCATACACTGACTTCCTATGTTGCCCTCCCTAACCCAAGGTGCTGCATCCATGCCAAATTGCTGCTCGTGTAATGCTGCCTTCCAGTGTAAGTGCCTTGGCTGCTACTTACCTGGGTACATTTTTCAGAACCTGGATTGGGTGTATACATAGTACTGACATGTACCACCCTGCCACCTGCCATTCAAATATCTCAGCTGCCGCTTCATCTGTAAAGGGCAATTTTCCTGCTGTGTCTCCAAATAACAAGAAATCATTGAAAGTTCTATCATGTCAGTATATGTACATCCAAGTGGGACCCTGAAAACATTGATGAGGCGGGGAACAGACTTGTGATAGTGTTCGCGTGTGAAAGGCTGACTGGCAGTAGGTTTGGAACAAGCCGCCTTCTCAGCATCACATGATATTCATGTGCTTTGCAGCGAGCATCACCGGCTCGCCGGTGCGGAGAGACTCTCAGAGAGGGTATCCAAACCTAGTTGGTTACAAACCGTCTCCACCGGCTTTCCAAATTGGGAAAGTGGTGCTCGGTGAGGTTTCGGCCAAGCCAAACCTGCCGTGGCTTGCCGAAGCATGGTGAAATCCCCAAGTACACGAGAATGTACAAATATATGAATACACACCTACTTAGTTAAGAATAAAGAGCTACAAAATTTATACAAATAAGAATACAAAGCCACAAGATGTAAAATAGGAACTGTGCCCCATTTACAGGAGCACAATGAGTTGCCTGTACCTCAGCGCTAGAGGATGGCACTGAGGTATAGTTAAGTCGTCTCAGCTGTCGTGCACAGGAGCAGGGTGCCAGGCGTTGTCGCAGGCAGCATCATGGATGTCATCTGCACACACATGGCTGGTGGCATGATAGGGAGCTGGCATGGTCGCACATGGCGGTGGGGTGTCAGTGACTGCATGGGCACGCACCGCAGGAGATGCAGTCATAGGTGAGGGCTGCACGCAGGGTGGAGACTCAGGCCTATGGACAGTCAGAGAGATGCGCAACAGCTGCGGTCAAGCATGCACCTGGGTTTGTGGTGTGTTACCCCACTGCTCTTCCCTTTCATGTTGATCCCTGGCATCAAGTGGTGAGGACCTCCATCCCCTCCGCTAACTGTGACAAGAGGAGACGTGGACAAGGAGGCACTTGACATGAATAGATTGGGTGTTGGGGCAGGGACGGGCAGCACGGTGCTCAGGAAGTCGAGGGCAATAGCTTGTCCTCCATCCCATAAAGGAAGAAGGTCGTGGGGGAGGAGGAAAAGAGAGGGTGGGTGCTTGTTTGGCGCGCACCTCGGCTTGGCTTCAGATTTCAAGCTCCACTGGGAAGCCGTTGGCAGGTGGCAGGGCCCTTCCCAAAAAGGTTCAGGGGCGGAGGCGGTTTGTATTGAGTGTCTGAACCTAGACTGGCAGCGACACCGGACATCACCTGGTCACATGTTGTGACACAGTCTTGGTTGAATAACATTTAGTGGTATTCAATGATGCCGCAAGCACCATTCATATTGCTAACATCATTTTTTGATTGCTGGGCTGAAAATCAATGTATGTAGCTCTCTGCACACAAACTTTCTTTCTTGCTCAGATATGATTCTGTGGCCTCGGCTCGAACACGGTTATAAATTGTTCCTCAATCTCTCCTTGTGTGTTCATGAACCTACCCGCTAAGGGGCATTATTTTCTGTAGGAATTCACTTGGGTTTAGTGCTTGAGCCCGGTCTCTGTTGTACACCATCGGTATCTGGACAGAAGGGCTGATACTGAATTATTTCATTCAAATCGACAGGGGGGGGGGGGGGGGGGGGGGGGGGGTGACACATGACCGGATTTACCTATTCGACATTTCAACAACAGCCGAATTTTTGCGTGACACCCTCCAAAATTTCAACTGTTGTTAGTAATCATTCCCACGGTTCATCAATACGCCGACTCCCCGAGTTTCTCCCCGATTCTTCTTACTAAACACTTACTCATTTCTTACTCAGCTAATTCTTGTTCTATTTGCTCGTAGTACATTCTAAATAATATTCTGTACAGTATATAAGCTCTCTGTACAACCCCCCAAATATATTCAGATTTTATCTTCTCTCAGCGCGATCTTTACAATATCAACAATCTTACGGAAATTTTGTGCTCTAGGGGGGGGGGGGGGGGGGAGGAGGAGGATACTGGTGACGGCTTGGAGGTTCGACAAAAGCCTTTGTGACACGTGACATCGACCAACATTCAACATTGACAGAGGGGTCCATGACATGTGACTGTCAAATTGAATGAAATAATTCAGTATAGGAGAAATTATGGAGAACTGTTGGATCCGGTATTGTTGATTTTATCCGCATCTCATGCCCCAGCTGATCTCTTCAATCTTCAACCTTCAGTTCCTATAATGCTGTGGACACCACAATTTGGCTATGGCCCCTGCACCAACGATCGGACTATTGGCTCAATCAAGCGAATTATATATTCAAACACCTCGGGGACTCATCCAAGCTGGAAGATTATGGTACGTATCAGTTTTTCATATGCTGGGCTTCGGCTAGCATTAACTCCTTAACAGTCTTATTGTGGTCTATCAGATTCCAGCCCACCATTTCCACAACTACTGTGGACCGGCCAAAGGCATCCTATTTCTTGCCCACCCAAACACCTTCAAACTAGACCATCATCATAGAAATGGACAGACTGTCTTATTGGTCCTTTGATTCATCCAGCAGCCATCCACTTGACTCAGAAGATGCGGCCAACCTCGGATTTCCCTCACTGCAAATATCCACGGCACTGGAGGGAAGGTTGTAGGATGCTAGTGTTTACACAGGGCTCCGTCAGTTCCATCAGGCCAAAGGTTCCGATCCAGATGACCAGGATGTTTCCCAGCATCTCGGTCATCTGCTGTATCAATTATCCAGAGAGATAGATGTTCCATTTGCTCATAGTAAGTCCACAGTCCGCATACTGGTATATCCAGTCATGGAATGAACAGTTAACGATGATCATTTTCGAGACGAAGATGGTCCAACCATTGTAACTCTGCCAGAGGATATTAGGATCAGCCAACACAGATCACGGTGGGCGAATTCTGCCACTATCCCTAATCCTGTTTTCAATTGAGGAATCCCCAATAGACACTTCGACAAACTCTCCCAATCAAGAATTTTGGGGATCAGGTATTTCTGAGGAAATATCAGTTTCGGGTGCATTCAAATTTGCGATGATCGTCCAGTTGTTGCTGATTTTGTTCTATGCGGTATCCGTGCTGTATTTAGGGAGGAAGGTGTGATGTTCGAATGTCTGCGAGGCCATAATGTATAGCAATGATTATTTGGCATAAATTTGTAGCTACACCATTCACCTAGAATGGTTACGAAGCACAATCTCCTTGGGTTGTTCTCCAACAGAATTCCCATATCGGGACAATAACGGTTGTTTGGATCACATATTGTACCGCAACACGCTCCTGTTTTCAATTTGTGTTCAACTTCCTCAAGACTTTGTAACGTAATGAATATTGAACTGACATCTAGCCGATTTTCGTGTTGGGTGTCGCCTGAGTCACTATGAAGTCGCTCAAAAGCTGTGACATCCAATTGCCAGAAATCGTGTTTCGGACTTGCTCAAGCTCAGACTGAAGATTGCTTCACTACAAGTGCTCGAGCCCTCGTTCTGTCAGGCGGCAGAGCTGGTCCATTGTTCGGCTCATGTGTCTCAACACACCAGCTGCCCTTGCCATGAAAATATTGTGTCCACTTACAACACCGGTCTTGGTGCCGTTCATGCACGCCTTGGTGTCGATGACCCTGGTGACATTGGCGGGGGGTACCACCAATGCGAGGGCGACGGTGCAGAAAGAAGAGAAAGGGTAAACTTCATTGTTGTGGAGGTGCTGCGAGAGACGAGTAAGTGCTCCGGCTGCTGAATGTCCGTCAATTCGCTCAGTCCTTTATACCCGAAAGAATGCCATTTCGAGGAGCAAACCTCTTATTATAGACATTACTACACACCCAAATGGTTGCTAGATCCCACCCAGCAAGACAATCTACCTGTATATTGGCAGATCCATCTCATGGATATGATCCACATTTCAGCCAGGATCCAGCCGAATGAAGTCCCAGAACAATCAGCTGGAAACCAGGGTACTATGTGCTGGATGCCATATACTCCTTCCAGGTAGCTCTACTGTGTTGTAAAGCTGAGAGACATATACATTTCCAGCTGGAATTCACAAAATTGGGTTTGCCGGTCCCAGAGCCAGTCACAAATTACAATTGTGCTCTATAGTCGACATTTACACGCACTCTGAGACCCAGGCGTCTCGATGCTCCAGGAGGCCGCTGCTGATTTTCCTCCTCGACGTCTCCGTCCAACTGTTCCTCATCTGCCCCGTCTTCTGACTCTGAGTCCGAGTCCGAGTCTGCGTCCGAGTCATCATCCGGCTCATTTTGCTTCTGATAAGATATCTTTTGTCTCTTTGAATTCCTCCCCACGTTACCGGTGCGCTTTCGTTTCAAACCTGTCACCGTCTTCTTCCGCGTTGGGGCGGTGTTCGCGGCCCCAGGTCCAAGACCTTTTCTGGCGGCTGCAGCAGCGGCATTCTTGGCTTTACGAGTGTCTCGGCCTTCCCGAAGATGCTCTGCCCCTGATGATGTAGGAGAACACGATCATCCCACAGCGGTAACGGTTTGATCAAGGCCACGGGAAAAAAACAACACAGGAGGTGCGGATTATGTAGAGACACGATGTTAACGATGAATTGGATCACAAGTGAGTCGTGTTCGATGAAACACTCCTCGAGTTGAGTTTTCTGGCGCTCCTGGAGGACTGGCCACTTGCCGTATGGTTTGCATGTCCCGGATGAGCAGTCATGTTGTGCATTGAAGGCGAATCGGATGTCCTGGATTGGTAAACATAGTTAGAAGCGTAAAAAAATTGTGGACAACATGCACACCTTCGGCTTCAACAGAAGGAAGACGGCCTCTTCGCGGCGTTTGGGCACCAAAACTGGCATATTGAACAGCTCATGACGCTCGGGTTGGATCGTGTACTGTTCCAGAATCACCAGTCCCTCCATCCGAAGGATTTCAACGACCTTCCCCATCACAGCTTCCGCAGCATCGACCGGATTGCTGGATACAACCCACGAGCACATATCACATAGCTCCTGCGACTGTGCAACAAAATTCTTGCACTTGTACCATTCAGAATCAAGGTCGTAATCTTGGCAATTGAAGGCTTGGCCAGCCTTTGTTGACCGTAAGATGATTGTCTTGCGGTTAGGCCGACCACGTTGTCCTTTTATTGCCGAAATTGGGGCCAATGTCAGGGAGCCTATTCAACGAGTCAGACCGAATGAATAAATATCAATCAAGAAACCACACACCTGCTGGAATGATTTCGGCTTTCTTCCAACCAAGAAGTCGTTGCAAAAACGGCTGGTCTTGCATCAATTGACGCGCAGCGGGACCACAACGAGTCCAGATTATCTGATTGCCCTCTCCTTTCAGTGGCCATGCACCACCGGCAACCCTATGCTTAACGCTTTCCTGTGCTGCAAGCTGAATAGCAATATCTCGGCTCGGTGTTCGGTGGTTTGAAAGAATCGAACAGGGCCGGAAGACACCGTTGAAAGACTCGAAAGCTTCGGTGATTGCCTATCACAAAGTCTCGTGTTGTCGCGGGCTTCAGGTCGGAGTCCGATTTACAAGGTGGAAGTGAAAAATCTGTGTGAATTGTTATTATGAACCATAAAAGATGGTCTTGGCAACCATATCAGGTACTGGTGAACACCAATCTTCGAAGCTGAAGAGTGGAGGTAAACTCAGCGTCCAGGGCTCTTTGAACAGAAAATTCAAAGCATAACTTGTGAGTTCAAGAGTTGCAAGGCGATAAATAATACAGCTCGGTTGTATCGCGCATTTCACAGAAACAATCCAGGACACCGAGAAACGCACACTCGGCAATGTGTATGCCAACGTTCCAGTGCTAGCAGTGAATGTTGAGCAGCCGCTGACATATTTCCTCCCAGATTCCTTTGCACTGCGGCGTTCTTCTCGGGCTTTTGCGTCACCATTACGGGTGAATTCAACGGCGGATGCGTCGACCTCGCTGTGGACCTCGACAACCAAGTGTCAAGTTTCGGACCTGGTGGGTGGCATTCATTGTACATCAATTGCAATTTACATCTATCCATCTTTGTGTGCAGACCAGGGCAAGCGCTGCCAGTTGTTCAAAGTTGTATATTACTGGTTGATAAATCGTTTTTCATCCTTGACAGCGCTCACGGCTGTGCAACCAGCGGCGAATGCACCCCCGCGTTTTCTGGGTTCAGGACTTCAGCGTTTCGTGGATCGACGCGGACGGGAGGGTCAACGCGCCGTTCAACGATATTATCTCGTCGTACAGGTCAAATCATTTGTCTTGAAGTACACCAGAAACTAATATCTGTGCTTCACAGGTGCAATTGGTAATGATTGAAAGAAAGAACTAGCAGATATGGTGCTTGTTGAAGGGTTTTGTCTTTATGCTTTCTCGGGATATGAATCGTCGATTTTGAGCGAGTTCAACACTCGCTATCAGGTTCAACTTTGCTACTGAGCTGTGGTTACGCACCCTACCATCCGAGTCCAAACCGAGCCGTAAATCCCTCAGAACGGCCTTTTAGAGCAACCTTCTCTAGAATCTTCGGCTTTTTTTGATGTCTTTTGCATCACTCGTAAGTTGAACCATCGGCAATTACCGATAATTCTTCGTCTTTTCGCCTCTCTTCCTCGGAAAAACACAATAGTGCCGAGCCTCATGTGGCCACTAACTTCGGGACCAGTGCGCTCGTTGTGTTAAACTTGCGGACGTACCTATGTAGTGCTGACGGTCCGCCAAGAAGACTCCGCCGAATAGTCTTATTAGGTCAATGCGATAATGCCGAATCCCATATGACCACTCAGTTCCGGACCAATATGCGTACTCGTCGTGTTAAACTTGCGAATATGGTTAATGCTAACGGTTCCGCAGGCTTAGCCGATTCAGCAAAGAGCAGCCCACCAAATGGTGATGACACTTCATACGATTGTATAATCTCGTTTCTTCCGTTGAATAACATGTATGTACATATGCTCTACTCCGACTACTGGCCGACCTGAAGAAGATATCCACCGTCCACCGGGATGTTTTGGCCGTTGAGATATTGGCAACTCGCTGCAAACAGAATCGCAGCCGCCATATCTCGATCATGTCCAGGTCGCCCGCTAGGCAGTCCCTCCCGCTGCTCCTTGGGAATACTGCTCTTCTGATCCCCGCTGCTTCCCCTCTGTGGTCATCTCCGACGGAAATACACCTGGCGCAATCCCGTTGACACGCACTTTCAGACCTGCGTTGGCGACCTCCACCGCCAGCATCTTGTTCAGGTGGATGAACGCGCCCTTGCTGGCGTTATACGGGAATTGACCACCTTGACTGATTCTGAGCAGACCGGATATGGAGGTGATGTTGATGACGGTGCCGGAGTAGCCGTAGTGCTGCTCTGTTGCGCGCTGAAGTAGAGGCAGGAATGCGGTGGTCATGAGGTACGGGCTGACAACATTGGTCGTGTAGACGGAGGTCCACTCTTCGAGGCTGAGAGGGAGATGTTAACGCTAGACGGATAGAGAAGGCGAAGAATACGTTGTGGGGTCAAATAAGTTGCTCTTGAGTTCCTCCGCGTCCTTGCCTTCCGGAGCCGTCTTTCCCGATGCGATACCCGCGTTGTTGACGAGGATGCAGAGACACTTCTCGCGAGCATCGATCTCTCGCACCAGTGTCTGACAGAGGAGATTAAGCATCCGTACTCATGCACACAGCAAAGGAGCGCACTCCACTCCATCCTTCCTAGTAACGTCGCCCACCAATGGAATTATTTCGCCGGCGATGTTGCGCCCATATCGCTCAACGACCGTGTCGAGCTTCTCTTTCGTGCGACCGACGATGTAGACTTTGGCGCCGTTGACAGCCAGAGCCTGAGTCGCCTGCATTCCGGCTCAGCATGCCAATGGAAGATAGGCCTTCCCTGAGGCTCGTACCATCAACCCGATTCCTGAGCCGCCGCCGGTGACCAGCGCGACCTTGCCTTGGACGTTGAAGACTTCACTGAGTTTGAAGTTGGTGTTGTTGTTCTGAGAAGACATGCAGCGAGCAGGAGAGACAGTGAGTGCGATGGATGGTAACACGGACCAAGTTTGTATACACCGCTGCTCGCTCGCTTTATGTAAAGGCAGAGGTATGATGTCGAGTCTGACGAAGGGTGCCTCATGATGTCAGAATAGCGAATGTGTACGCACAAGGATGATTTGGAAGATCGGCCGAAAATTCTCCCGGTGCATGCGATCTCGAAGAAGGTCACGAAAGAAAACGAACCAGAATTCTTGCAAAACTTCTCCGCTGGGAAAAAATGTTTGAACATTGCCGGCCATCACTCGGCAGACGACATATCAATGACCTAATCAATCATCAAGTCTGGTCACGAGCGATTTGCCCTCATGAGCGACCGACTCCCCCCCAAGACCCCAGTCCTCCAAGTTGCTGAAATGAGCAAGGAAGATACTCCCTCTTACTCAACCAAGAATCCTCATCTCGCTAGTGCGGTCCCTCGCTATGCCATCGTCCTGACGTCGATCGTCAGCCTCATCCTGGGTGTCGCTCTTGCTTCGTTTTCAACACTCTATAAACCACCACATCATACCTCGGCGCATCGCGTTGGACGGCTCCCAGGTAAGTTGATCTCCTGTTTTGCATCTAAATCACCAACAAATCCGGGCGGACAGTGATGGGGTACAATAGTAAGCCTCGTGGCATTCTTCTTCCAGGCTTAGCAACCTAATTGTGCCAGCTTGGAACGCGTATCATGTGCGTTTTACTCGCTGCTGGGGGTACCAGCTCCATCTTTCTTCTAGTGCAATATCAACGAAACCGTTATTCTGGAGACTGCAAACTTGATCAAGACGCTGGGGCTCGCGGTAGGTGGCACTCAGTCTGTCCAAATTTCATTGACTTCGAGAAGGACGTCGGATATGGCTATGTTAACATTGACGACTGCTATTCTGAGAAGAAGCGCAGCGCCAACGGGGACATCGTTGCAGGTTGGTCGTATCTACCACAGCCTTCCATCCGTTTACCGCCTACGCAATCCAGACAAGACCCGTTTCCCTTCCGGAATGAAATGGCTCACGGACCAAATTCATGATCTTGGCCTGTTAGTTTTGATCTCTCCTTCTCAACGCATCCTGAATTCGTGTTTGACGCAGGAAAGCTGGAATTGTATGTACCCTGTTCACAATGATAACTTCACTCAGAGTTTCTCCGCAGTATAGCGATGCCGGCTGGTTTACATGTGCACTGTATCCTGGCTCGTTCCAAAATGAGGAGAGGTTTGTGGCTTTCGTGGTATCCGCCAGTTCTGCTCACCTATTACCATGCAAGAGACGCGAAACTGTTCAGCGAGGAGTGGGGCTTTGACCTGCTGAAGTGCGTCTAACTTCTCGTCTTGACCCACCCGTTCTGACCTTCCCTCAGATACGACAACTGCGCCGGTGTGCTCGCACCACCCTGCAAAGATACGAACTCACTTATCGAATCCAGTGCCTTTCGACGAGCTGGCGCGTGAAAATATCATCGGCCGTAAGCTGGCTCGCGGTTTGCCCTCAAACTCTCGCTCAAGGACGCTTCAGGGTACACCCGTATGGCTAACGCCATCGCCGCTCAAGCCAAGGCGTCTGGTAGGCCGCCGCTGGTGTTCTCCCTGTGCGAGTGGGGCAAGGTGCGTCTCCCCCGGGCTGCACCGCACGCGTCGTGAAATCATCTCAGCAACAACCGTGGCTTTGGGCAAAGCGTCTCGGGCAAAGCTGGCGGGTGCGTTCTCTCGGGATTTCGTTGGCATGGTACAAACCGATTTTTACAGACGACGGGGGATATCAGTCTGTGTTCTTTGCGCGGATACATGCCATTTCAGTTTTGTTCACATTCTTCAACAGCTCCAGATTGGAAGTCTATCGCAAATATCATAGACCAGCACGTATCTTTTTGGTCGGTTCTTTTAAACTGAATCCTAAATTTTCGTCCGATACAGGAACTCCTTTTACTCTTGGGCAAGCGACTTTTATGGGCACGGTGATCTGGACATGGTGCGTGCCACCTCCTACTCTCTCTCCCTCGGTTATGGCTAATATGATTCGTCCAAGCTCGAGGTTGGGAACGGAGACCTCACGTACGAAGAGGCCAAAGCACATTTCACGGTGTGGAGCTTCCTCAAATCGCCCCTCCTCATCGTAAGCATCTGCGCTGGATCGCATCCATTCCACTGTCCTGAAACCTTTGGTGTGCATAGGGTACACACGTAGGTCTTATTTTCGATAGATGGGTTTGTGGATAGCTTAACGGCCGGTGGTGGCACGATAGTTGGCCGACGCCTCTGCTGCGACGCTGGAGATCCTCAAGAACACCGAGATCATCGCAATTAACCAGGACCCCGTCGTCGGCACCGCCGTTACACCGTTCAGGTGGGGCCTCAATGTGCGTCCCACCCATTCAAAAGTCACTACTGATGTCTAATCTTCGGGTCGTGCAGCCGGACTGGACCGCCAACGCATCATTCCCAGCCCAGTACTGGAGCGGTGAGAGCCAGAACGGGACAGTCGTCATGCTGGTAGGTTTACTTGCCCCGAGTGGGCTTCGCCGCGCCGCTCACCGACAGGTACTCCCTACATAGTTAAACGTCCTCGACGAGCCCGCGGACATGTTCTTCAATCTCACCGAATCGCCGTGGATCCGAGCCGGAAGGCAGTATTCCGTCAGGGTCAGTCCCAGCTCAATTTATATTCAGCTCTTCTCAATTAAAAGGAGAAACAACGAGGTTGATCGGTGTACATATGACAGGACCTCTGGAGCCACACGGACAACGGGACTGCGGTGCGGAATATTAGCGTGAAGGGTGTGCCGCCGCACGGCGTTGTGGCGCTTTTGCTCCGCGATGCAGGCGACGAGCCTGCAGGGACTGAGCCAAAGTGTGGGGTGCCGGATTGGTGCATCGACAAGAACGGGACGTTTGTGTGAATGCTGTGAGCGTGATTTCTTTCGACATGAATTGAAATGAAGGTACTGTATCAGGCCCGTATGGAAGAGGGTCACTGACTTCGTTTTAGATTTGTACTTGCATTTTGTGCTCTATTCTGGAATTGGACGAATATGTTTTTGATGACACCGATAATCAAAGTTGTTCAATGCTTGGTCTAACGCGGACATCTTTCGTTCGTGCGGTCTGAATTTTGATCTAAGCTCTGGACAATTACAGACGAGTTTGAGCTTGAACGGTGGGTACAAAAACTACAACAGTAGCCTGAAAGGATACCCTGGAGGAACGCGTGAGTGGGGTTTTGCACTAGAGACGGTGGTCTTACCTCTCATCTTAACCTTATAAAACACAATGAGGACGGAGTAGACAATCACGATGGTTGCAGTTAAGCCGTATACTTGAACTCGTTGCACGAGCGCTGACCGCTGGCGCGGGACCACCATGATGAGCATGACAAACGAGAATGCCAATGTGCCATCTGGTCCGAACGAGTCAGGTATAATTATTGGAGAAAGGAGATGGATGCACGCACAGATGGCAAACACCATCTGCACCTCTCGGCCGAACTGGTTCTGCGGCGCAGGCGCAACCCAGCCGCCGTCGCGGCCCATCCACGGCGACTCACGGATGCGCGTGAACATGTACCCCGAAGTCATGACAAGCGAAAGGAAGATGGTGGAGATGGCCCATGGCCAGATGCTCAGTAGGATGGTCATTCCGTTTCCTAGTCGAAGAGCCACGCCGAGTGCGATGACGCCCGCGCCGATGGTAGCCCACCGGTCCCACGCAAACGGTGTGCTGTACGGAATGGGGACAGGCGTAGCCTTTGAGAGCTCTTCTGCCAGCGGCTGAGGCTTCCATCCACTGCAGAAGATTTTAGTGACACCAACAAGGAACAAGAGCCCGATTTATTTACTGCGCTGAAAAGTCGTATTTCCAGTAGTCTGACTTCCCGGTCGCACGGGGACCTTCTGTCGGCGGGTAGTTATAGACAGTGGGAGCATCTTGAAGACCGAGTTTCCGAATCACTCTCGGGGAGTCGACAAAGTCGACTAACCCGAAGAAGTGGCTGTCGCGGTGCGCCTGGGGAACTTTAGACCACGCTTTGGCGACTGCCGTCCACGACGGCGCAAATCCCCTGTTGAATCGTCAGGCATAGGATCGGGATAACACATTAGAATTGGCACTGACTTGCATGGCTCACAACTATTGCGAGGATCGAGGGATGTGAACACGATAGACGTGGACCAGTTGCGATTTGCGGCTGTTATGAGGTCAAAGGAAGTTGAGTTGAGTCTGATAACACCGCCGCCAGTTGCAGCGAGAGCAACGAGCTGCTGGTGTACAGTGCTGGAGGTGACCGTACGGCTCACCGACAGGGAAACCAATGCAAGGAATGACAGTAACAGCATGAGCCACGTCGCGTCCCGACAACTGGCCGAGCGCTTGGTCACAAGACCCTTGCACAAAGATTGTATCATAGAACAGCATAGAACCCTCGCTATCGTGGCTTAAATAGGCGTTCGTCGTCATTTTTATGCTTCAAACACGTGGCGGAAACTGACTGGCATTTGTTGACTGGGGACGTATTTGCCGCTCACGTGGTCACGATTTGGCTGTGCCATGACTCCGAGTCGCAGCGCTCGCTTGTTATTAATATGTTTGTATTCCGGTGCCCGGATACGTAAGGGGAAGCTTGCTAATACAGAGTTTTTTTTTTCTTCTTTCACAACTGGTTGACTTTCCATAAGCCTAGAAAATTCCCGGGGCATATTTTCAGTCATTTGGCCGAGATGCCGTGACAGCTGTCAGGACCCCATCGGGCTCAGATCTCACTTAGAATATTTTCGACCCTTGTTCAGAGCTTAATCAATTGTTATTCTGAAGGGGGGGTCGCTACCCCCTCTTCAGATTATTTGCCTCTCGAATAAATGAATTCGTACGTTCTCATCTGTTCGCGTTGCCTCTTTGGGCTGCATGTTACTGATGTCACGCTCGTCACGCTCGTCACCCTCCTTCTGCTTGTCGTCCACTATGCCTACTCTATACCTCCTGTCTGCACTCACGACTGCACGTGGCACACGGCGACGAAAACTATCAAGCCTCTCCTCAACACATCCTCGATTCCCAACCATTTCGACTTGGATATGGCTACAAAACTGCCGGCATCGGTGTCATGATTGCCATCACAGTTCCTGGATGTCCTCGAGGTGTCGGCACACGAAAACGCGTCAATATCCATTGTCGAATGGGGGGGCGCGCTGATGAAGAAAGAGAAGGACGCGTCGTTGCAATGGGAGGTGTTTTCCACTTACAGATATTTATTTAAGTAAAATTATTATCATTCTTGTGCCGGCTTGTGGGAAGCAGGAAGGAATAGAATTTTGGAATACATCGACGTGCCGTCAGCTCTGGCACCGCTCAGATAAGCTCAGATATCCCACCGGAATTTTCTAGGCTTATGGAAAGTCAACCACTGGAGATTCTGAATATTTACAGCTAATCCTCATTAAATACATACTCTCTAAGATCCATACCATAAATATTCAATTTGAAGTCAAATCCAGCCCAACTGTGCACTGTCATATTCCAGCATTTTCATTGTTTCCAAGCATGCTGTATTAGGCGGAGTTTGATCCCTATTTTCAAAGTTCTGTGAATGTGAATCAGAAGGGCAAGGAAGACATGCATTCCAACAGAGCTGAGAAAAGTGAGGTCAAGGTTAAAGAAACTACGCAGTGACAAGATCAGAAAGAGCATATAGTGCAAGAGGTGTCAACCGGCAAATCCCGAGACACAGCCTCAAAGGGAGGGAGGGGTCTCCAACTCCTTATTTCACTTTTCCGACAAAGTTCCCAAATCTCTCAAAAACATGTTCCAGATGCTTTCCAAAAAAAAAGTCGCAAAAATATTATTATTTCTCGGTTGTGGGCAGGTCGTAGGATGCAGAACCGAGCAAGGCCAATTTTTTGCACTGCTTTCTCGTCACCGCGCTTCCTAGCTCGCTTGTGCGTATGCGAGCGATCTCACGGCTAAAATTTTTATATCTACTGTATGTGTTCCCGCGACACTCATTCTGCTCACCCACACGGTCAAGCCAGAAGCGTACATCCTTCGTTTATATTTATCTCTTCGCATACTTACATTCCTGCCAGTAATAAGTCTACCTCCAATGACGATTGCCGTGAAAATGCGGGTGAGACAGTTCGTAAAAGGCGACGTAACTAGTTCTGTTGCTGCCCTGTTGCTACTGGTCTGTCAGAAAATAACCTAGAGCGCATCGTGCAATATAGCGGCCGAAATTGGTGGTTCAGCGGTGAAAATTTCCAGATTTGGACGTGGCTGTGCTGTGGCTATGCTCGGCTAATAGGGAGGGAGGGGTGTCGAGGTCCTTAATCCACTTTTCCGACCCTGTGTCGGAAATTTTAGAAGCTGACACCCCTTGATATAGTGGTTAACCACCATGTGCATCAAAGCTGTTAAAACAGAGTGAGTTTGGAGTAATAAAATATAAAATACAACTGAAAAGAGCAGAAAGTACCTCAAGAATGGTGGAGGTAAGTAAGGAGGAATGCGGGTTCCGCATACTTGCCTTGAGGATTTCGATCAACTGATTTATTCACGAATTTCGGCCGAAACGAACTCGTGCGCCATCGTGGGAATCGACTCGTGACTTTATCACATGATAAATGTCAGTGGATTTTCACGTGACACGCAAATCGGACCGCCTTGATAGATCGGGGTCGCAAGCTCCCCCAATTAACGTTCTGATCACTTCCGAGTCCGACTCTGCGCCTTTCATTTCTTACCTTAACTCCCAGACGGTCAAGCCCAGGCAATTCCATAGATCCAGGGATGAGTCTGTTTTGGACGTCGTTTTAAACTTTTCTAAGTCGAATCAATTGTAGCCATTCGGACCCGCAGTGGACTGGCCGGCTGATAACTTTGGAGCGCAAAAAGGAAAGAGGCTGGCCAATTCGCCGAGCTTATCACTGAACGAAGCTTTGCGATAGTGCAGCAACACTAGAAGAGGTCGGAGGAATCATTCTGATTTATTGCGACCTTATGTCTCATTCGGCCTCTACTTAATAGGGTCCGAGCTGAAAACCTGAGATTGGATTTTAAGGGAGACCAATGCGAAGCGTAGTACATTGTCAGGCGGAAATGCCTGGGTGAAAGTTTTTGGTGCGCCCATCCGTCCATGCAGTTGCTGATTTTTCTAAAATATTTTGGGCTGTCCGATACAAACAACATCTCTCTAGATCTATCTTGATTCTTCGCATGCACTCGGTCACGGCCTGATCGCGATGGAGTTGTGCCTCTCGATTTACCATGACAATCGTTCGCAGTCGGCGAATGTGTGCTTTGTGCCTTCCCGAGCAACAAACATGGGCTTGCCTGTCAACACGCGAAGGCACCACGTTGTTCAATCATTCTGTTCTTTTCACGTTCAAAGTCACTTTCCTCGGCTGTTCAGTCCTGAGCGGAAACAGAAACTCTCCACCTCTGAAGCTGATGCCATTTGTTCTCGACAACACACTCTTTCTCGGCAGAAGTAGTCCCCGTCCTAGGACCTAGGAATAAGGGTTGGTAGGTCGGATACGGAATTCGGACAAAAATTTCGAAAATTTCCGACCCAAAAAAGCCAAAAGTGTTGCTTTTAGTGAGAAACCGGTTTTGGCCACCTCAGAAACCGTGGGAAAATGAAATTAGTTCGGACAAAACTCACTTTTAGGTCCGAATTCAGTATCCAACCTACCAACCGATATTCCTGGGTCCTCCCGTCCTTTATCCTCCGCCGGTCACGCCGACAGGAACTCATAGCGAACATAATGCACGGGTCGAGATGCGGGCACCGTCGGCCGACAAGGCGGTTCGGACATTGGGATGGCCTACAGCTATCCGCGCCAGTGGCGCACGAGATCAGCATGTGGTACATATAATCTGCGCTTTTGCAGCGTCTGGAAAAAACGACATGCCCACCGAGTCGAGGCCCCAGCTTCAGCTGGGCTGCACGATTGGTAAGCAACGATGTGGTGCGTTAGCATTCATGCCGCACAATTACCCGCCTCGTGTCGCTCGCTGCGTGGTGCCTAGGTGCTAGGTCTCTGCGCTTCAATCACAAGAAGCTAATTCAGAGTCCAGACACACCTAGAATATCAACCGTCCGAACACGAGGAGGAATGAAGCTCAGCCATCAACCTGCCAACACGGAGCTGAAGAGTGCGCGGGCGGTATTCTGCGGAAGCCCTACGGAGGTGTCGAGGCGTGGAGCTCGCCTTGTTGCGAGCTTTCTCGACCCACCAGAATATACTTCTCGGATGACTGACAGACCTTTTATTCCAGCGGGAAGGTGCGTTCCGCATGGCCATTTGTGGTACGTTTGTTCTATGCGTTGCAGTACAAATCCGCATCATCATTCCCAGGGCGCAAATAACGATGTGGCGGTCGACGTTACTCTAGCTTTGGATCCGTCACCTATGCGCAGTCCCGCCACCTTTGCTGATGGACGCGACTATATTTGCGACATTTCTGCACATTCCAATTATACGGAAAAAGGGTTCGACCCCTGCACGTTCATTCTTCCAAGCGCGCTTTGAAGTTACCAACAAAAAAATGTCCGCGGCGCGGACGCTTCCCCTTACCTTTTTCATCTCCCAGTTCTTGTACCTGGTTTACGATCCCCAACTTCTTCAGAGTACGCGATGACGAGGTCTTTGCACGTGGATCTATTCGCACTGCAAGGGCTGCCGCTCATTCCCCTCGAGCCCTTTCCTTCCTATGTATGTACGCCCCTGGGCTCTGGGTTGGAGAAGGCGATCATGATTGAGGCATTTCCGATGAACTATATATATTCCTTGTGTCCGCTCCTTTTCTTTCATTTTGTTCGAAATTCATTCCCGCCCGCCCTTGAATATCGGCTTTTCGTTGTAGACGACTGGCGCAGCCGTGGATACAACCGCATGCACTGCGCTTCGTGCGTCTAATTAGGCTCAACATCACCCTCAACAACGGTCTTGTGGCAGATTCTGACGAAGGTAATCCTGTGCGGAGCCGCATCGATGTGATTTGATAGTGATACTCTGGATGCACCTTCAAATTTACTTATCTGGTTTTATTCATCCGCGGCCTTCCAATACGTGGGTCCTTGTATTATCTTTGGTGTTTAGGTGAGTAAAAATAACCGTTCGAGCCCCTGTCTATTCCATCCATCCTTTCATGGTTGTAGCGCCGGTCCTTATTCTCCGAGCAAGCTGCGGTAATGCGGCGAGTCTGCGTAGCAACTCCACTTATTCCCGGGGGGGAAATGCTGTGAAGTACGAACGTCTGATCCACAACTCCTGAGTCCTTCTTCCTGGGGCCCTTCACAAATCGCACATCCGACAGCCGCGCAACTTCAACTCATCCATGTGGACCCATGTTTACTGACTCCAAACTGACTCGAATTAAGCGAGCGGCAGCAATTCTCGATCACACAACTATTCTGCGTCCGCGGAATCAATTGAAGTCACTGTCCCCAACAGGAAAATCCGACGGTTCGGACAGCTCTCAGAGTTTCGTGCCCATCCTCACTGATTTATCCCCCGCCAGATCGTACTCCGTAATAATACTCGCAAGCGCCGACGTGCCGTAGACTGCCGTAGACCAGACGATCGACACCGCGATCGTGATTCGCATGGCCCAAAATGGCAGGTTCAACATCGCTTAGCACCGCGGACCTACAAGTCAATGATCTGATCCTGTGGCCACACCAGACCTAACCCTGCAGCCTTGCGAAACGAAGCAGAAATCCGGAGCGACTGGTGGGGGCTCCGAATGAACCGATTACTTGCGGTAGGTCCAGGGGCAAATCATCGGTTTATACATACATGCTAGAGTGCAAATGGTGGATGTTTTGCGCAATCCAGAATGGAATGGAGGGAGATTGCATATGAAATGCACGGAGCTTGAAGTGAATTGGAGTTTATCGTCGAACGTCTGTTGCCCATGTGGGCGATTAAAGTGATTCTAAATTAAGGCAATCAATAAATTCAACAGGGCTGGATCATCAGCGTGCATCATCCATCGGAGCCACCTTGCCCAGCGATCGTTGAGATCGGACTTTCAACCAAGTGACCGAGGGCGCCGTTGTGATTATACTTACTCGCGTTTCACCGGACCGAGGTGTTGTTGTGTAGCCAGGTGTGGCCACAGCGCTTAACGCATATGAATGTGATTAGCCAGTCGTTAGCGAGGCGCTCGATTGTGAGAAAGAAACCGCCGAGTCAGAGAGCGACGCGTCGATCAAGATCGAAAATGTGAGAATACGAAGGTATTATAGGCTACATGACTCGAGTGTATATGTAATTGCACGTGGGGACCTGACCTTATAAGTCGTTTAACCTAAATGAGATGTTTATCTCAGCTAATTATAAGTACGTAGCTTGTAGGTTGCGCAGTCTCACTGGTGAGGTCGAAAGGCTTGTGCTTGTGCTTGCAAGTTGTTGTATTCGTAGTCTCACGTGGGTCGAATGATTCGAACTACCGGAGACAAGGCCATCAATTCAACAGCAGTGGGAATCAGCCGGCATCGAGACATCTGGATGAAAAATGGGGTTGTGAACAGTTCCTGTGGAATAATCACAGTGACAGTCTGTCGCCGTGATTTTCCAACACAGCACTAGTGACAGAGAGCTTGACAGAGTCATGGTATATTTAATTGGGACCCGACCCAACCGGTTAGTGTGGCCATTGTTGTTCGCGAGATCCCTAGCGAGAAACTTGAAGGGGGCAATCTACGCATCGCCTAAGACTCTATTCTCGGGGATGACTCGGCATTTCCCTTTGGTGTAAGGCCACTCGTACCTGGCGCGTGGTATTCTGTGTTTCAGTCTCCGGCATATACCGATGGCGGCTTACAATCTGCAGGTAAAATTCTGAGCAGGTAGCCAGTGGAATGTACGTTTAGATACAGCTCACTGGCATCTGTCCAAGTCTCTCCAATGGGGCTCAGCGCACTAGCATACCCACGAACCTCCTCCGTCTCATCTCAATCAACCGGGTATACATTAGCTTCACCCAACCGAACCCGCTCGTTGGCTGGACCGTGTCGTCTAAGACTCTGTTCCCGGAGCTGACTCGGCATGCCCCTTGGGCGTAAGGCCATCCTTACCTGGCGTGTTGTATTCTGCGTGTCATAGTCTGCGGCAAATACCGACGGCGGGTTGACGTTACGATCTACAGGGAAAGATGTGAGCAGGTCTGTACGTTACAGTTCAGTGGTGCCACTGGCACCTGGCCCAATTTATTCAACGGCTCAGCGCATTGGCATACCACAAACTTCCTCCGTCTCATCTCAATCAACCGGGTATACATTAACTTCACCCGGCTGGACCTGCTCGTCGGCTGGGCGATATGTGTTGTGTATATAGCATAGGATATGTATAGGCCGAAGAGGATTTGTACATAGGGTCCTGTGACTGTGTAAGCGCTGGAATGTCGAAGAAGCATTCAAGCGCACCCGAGATGAAACTTTGGTATAAATAATAGGAACGAAGGTTTACACAGGGCAGGAGTTTGTTCAAAAATATCGGGCGGCCGGCCGCGGAGTTGGGGTGAGGCTGTCGAGTAAGGTTGGTTTTTAACGGTCAAGGGGAAACCTGAGAACAGAACACGAGGAGATCTGACGAGACCGAAATACGACGACCGCGGAGACCATGGGCTCCACATGAGTATCTGGAGGTTTTGGCTATGAACTTGAGGTGGAAACCTAAATTCAAAGTGCACGAGAGCCATGGAGACTATCTGATTCCAAACCCAAAGGCCAGTGTCGAACGAACAAACGAATTGACGCGGAGAGCTCAATGAGCGCCTCTCCTTGTGCTAAAATAAAATATATGACCTATATGTGTCGGCCGCGGAACACAAATGAAAGATAAACACAAAGATTCATACAAGCTTCGCAGTCGGATGACCATGGAGGGATAGATGAGATGTATTTGTCTTGGAGAATGGCAATGGCGCAGGCGACAGGTGCCTATGGCCAAGTTCCCCGTAAAGAAAAGAAACCGAGATGAAATATGTCATACGGCATGAGTTGATGGCTGAGAACCCGTAAGGCAAAGAGACTTCACGGAGACCGAGTTCTGGGCTGTGTTTCATCCCAAAGCCGAGTATGACGAGAGACGGCGAGTAATTTCCTTGGTCCCTGAGAGAAAGAGATCAGCGCTGGCAAATCCATTTCACCGTCGGAGCACGAGAGCAAAAACTGTAACAGACACCCAGCAACCAGAATGCCGAGATAAATTTCGAGACCCAGGAGACCAGAAAGCGCAGAGAGATGTCCCTGAGCTTCTGAGAGCCGATGAACGAGGATAACATTCTAAGCAAGTTCGAGCGCGTAGACAAAGTGCATCCGAAATGAAACCCGCGAATATATATCTCTGGTACCCTAGTTTCTTGATGGAAAGCACACCCGAGACCCAAGACGCACCACGGCCGAAGATCCAACGAAAGCCCGCCGTGCCGTGCCGTTAATTCCAGCCAGGCACGTCAAGACTATTAACATAACGAGAGGCAGGGAAAATTTGGCAGTTTCAGTACTGGAAAATAGGAGCGCCAAGAATGATGAACGTTGTATGAACTGATAGAAATGGAGAAATCCCGAAAGAGGCGGGACGGGCGGTGAATGAAGTCGGAAGAAAACGTCGGGCTTTGACATTGTGTGACCTTGGTGTGACTCCGGCGTCTTGATACACCGAGACCGCGCATGCAACGTGCTGCTGCTCGTCACCGTCTCCGCCGTTCCTCGCTTGTCGTCGTTTTGTTCTATGGCGCTCGCCGGTTGAATACTATTGGCCCTGCAGAGTACCGGAAAAGCCAGCGTCTCCCGCCGCAAAGAAAAAAGAAAAAGAAGCGACGACATGACAACAAGAAGATGTTTTCATCAGCTAACCTGTAGCGAAATGAAGTATTGACGACGTCGGTTATGCTGTGGGATATGTTCTGGTGAGGCAATCTTCCCACTCTGGCCGCTCCAGATTTTCAGAATTTTTTTTCAAGGCTGATCGTGCGATATTGGATTTTATTCGACGCTCGAAACCTGGGAGGACGAATCGTCATTCGAACACCTGGCCGATGTACACGCGCGCGCGAGCTCGTGAACGAATTCGAATGAAGATCGAAGCCCAGCCATGGTCATTTGAGGTTATGTCGACTGACGTGAGATGGTCTTCACTTGGTCTTTGCCCCAGATATTTGGGAATCAACTGCAATTCATTCATCTGGCTGGTGATTGTTGTGGACATGAAGCCTTCGCAATACACACCCAGAGGTATTCCGGTTTGCTAGTGCGGAGGCATTATACCTCCGCGATTACTCCACGGGACCAAATCTTGGACGAGCTCAAGGTGCGTGCGCGCGTGCGCCTGGCTCCGCCCTCGTGCCGAGCAAAGCAAAGCCTTAGATTATGCCAATGGATGGGATAGGATGGGACGACCGCGACCACCAGGACCGCGGGGATGCTGACCCCACGCCTTGTTCCCAATTCGGCAGGCCCAATCGTCGCCTATCGAACATTCTAAGAATTACTCCGAACCAGCAGTTTGGCACCCTGTAAGCGAGGTGAGATCCACTCCCCGATACGTGTGTGTGTTGATGATGATGGTTCCGTAAAGCGAAAGACTGTGGCGATGTGCGGTGTATAAAGTCGATAGCCCAATCCTCGGTAAGGGGTCCGCACATCCGATTCCGCGTTATCCTCCTTCTTCCTGAGCGCTACCCTCCCGACCTTTCCGATCCCGACTCGACTCGAGCAGTGGATCGATTCCCGCACCAACGGCCATTTTTGCGTGTAGAAAGTCGATCTCGAACCCAACTTGAACAGTAGGATGCCCGCAGAACGTAGTCGTGGTTCGCGCCGCACTGGCGCAGACGGTTAGTGTTATTTTCTAACTGCATCTTGTTCACCCTTCGCCCCAATCATTATGTGTCGCCCCACACCCTGTCCCGCCCTTTCCAATTCGTGTACTGACTGGGCACCACAGGCAACCAGCTGGTGTGGACAGAACCGTCCCTCGCGCCCGGAATCTCTTTTGCGACGAACCTGACGCCCGGCGCGTTCGAGGAGTCGACCGACTTCACCACAACGTTTGAACTCGAGCCATCGACACCCGTTGAGCCAAAACCCGAGCCTTCCACGCCCGGCCCGGCGTTCTTCTTCTTCGACGCCCCGGCCCCCAACGAGTCGAAGCCCAAGCGCGCGTCGCACAAGCGCAAGGCGACCCCACCGCCCGCCTCTCCGTCGTCCCCCTCCTCCCCCGCCGCCGCACCCACTAACGCCGCCGCATCCCCGCCCGCCCCGCACATCCCCCGCCCCGCCCAACGCCTTCATCCTCTTCCGCAGCTCGTTCATCCGCGCGGGCGCCGTCCCCGCACACGTCGAGCCCTCGCACGCCTCGCTCTCCACCATCGCCGGCCTCACCTGGTCCGCGCTCCCTGCGCCCGAGAAGGCGCTCTGGCACGCCAAGGCGAAGGAGGAGCGCGAGAAGCACCGCGAGCGCTTCCCCACGTACGCGTTTCGACCGCGCCATCGCACGACCTCCGCCCCGACGCCCCCGAACACGTCAGACGCGGACGACGACGGGAGCGGGGCCGGGGGCGGCGGTGGTGGGGGTGGGAATTCGGCCGTACCGCGCCGCAGGCAGCAGCGCGAGGTGCCGCCGGCGGACCGCGCGCGCCAGGCGCATATTGCGTCGCTGCTCCTGACGGGGCTGTCGGGCGGTGCGCTCCACGAGGCGATTGGGAGGTTCGACGCAGAGCGCAAGCAGCGGGGCGAGGGTGGGGTGGAGGTGCGGTTTGGTGTAGTCGAGACGCCGGAGGGGCGCGTGGCAGCGGACGACGCGTGTGAGAGGGCGGCGGCGGAGAAGAGGGAGGGGGGCCCGGTTGTGCGGCGGAGTACGTGTCGGGGCGAGAAGCGGCGGCCCAGCGTGAAGACGGAGAAGAAGAGCACAGACGGCAAGCGTCAGCGCCTCACTACCTCATCCTCGTTGCCTACGTCCCCCGCGTCGTCTTCGCCCTGCACCCCCATCGACACGACCTCGCCTTTCAGCTTCGCGTTCGACGCACTCTCCATACCCTCGACGCCCGTCGACGACTTCAGCGGCGCCTTCGACTGGCCGTACTCCGCCTCGACTTCGTCGTCGTACCCACCCTCCCCGGCGTGCTTCTCCCCCTTCGACCTCCCCGCCTCGCCCTCCACGACCTTCGACTCCTCCTACCCGCCCTCACCTGCCCTCTCCCACTCATCTGCCTCCCCCGCGTCCTCGTCGTGGAGCTCGGTTGAGGACCTCTCCATGTCCCTCTCCCTTCCCTCGCACACCGTAGGCCCCTCCCCCCTATCCGCGTGCTCCTCGATGTCCTCGCTCGGCGGCGACCTCGGCGACCTCACCTCCCTCAGCGCTCCAAGCAGCGACTGCAGTATAGGCACGATGGGCATCGACCTGTCGTCGATGTACGGCGCGCTCCTCCCGCCGTACGACCTCGGGCTCGGGCTGGGGCCAGACAACAGCATGGAGTTCTTCACCGGATTCTTGGAGGCGCCGCAAGCCGACGGTATCGCGGCGTGGTAGTCGGTTGGGCTCGAGACTCCTTGCGGGGGAGTTCGAGCTGGCTGGCTACGATGGAGGGACGACCCACTCTACGGGGTCTTCTCTTCATTCCTCCTTAGCGGAGGCGGCGCGCTAGCGCCCCCTTCCTCCTCACCCCCGCTGCCAAAACGCGGCGCCGCGCTGTACCTTGGATGTACATACGACCTCGGATGGATGGATTGGATTGGATCTTGTTGTACGGATGGATTCTGTGTTGTTGTACCCCTACCACCACCACCACCACCACCACTCGCCGCTCCCTCCCCCTCCGTCTTTACCTGCCGCGCTATCTTTATCTGTACTATATATCGCGATATCCCTCCCACCCCACCTCCCGCCCCTCCCGTCCGCCTCTATCGCATCAGCAGTCGATATTTATCATCGCTGCGCTGCCTCATCATCTTGTGTACACTACTACCACTGACTGATTGCAATAGACGGATTTCCGCTTTCCGCACTTTGCTCAGTGCCCGGCCGTCGGCCGACGCCCCATTTTTTTTCTCCCGCGTTTTTTTGTGGGGCGAGGGAATTAGACTCCCGCACCATATGCAACTCAGGCCTTGAGGACGGAAATGGAATGAAGGCACCGGCGATAGATCCGATGGATAGAATTTCTGATTAGATTGTGGCTAGACCGGGCCGCGCCAGAGATTGCTTCCGTTATTGCTCCCACACAGGATGAGAATTTTAATTCATTGTGAGACCGGTAGAGGACCAGAGGAGGGTAGAGGACCAGAAGAGGCCTGGGTTTCACGAACGGCGGGGCGAGCCGCAACGGAGTGCAGTCAACGATTTTGTCGGCCGACGGCTGCGGGGCTGGTTTCGGTTAGTCAGTTTCCACTTTTTCTGACAGCTTCCTCGAACCTCTCTCGGATGACATGGGATATTTTTGACCCTCCATTCATCTGGTACAGCGATCCTAGCCCGTCTCAGCATTTTGATGAACCGCCGCACCGACGGCGTTTTTACGCGTTCGTCGGCAAATAGTGGCGGGATTAGCAAGATCCACGCGTACACGGTAGCATAATTGAGTGGCGGTGAGCGGATGCAAAACATGGACTTAGACGGTGCCTTTCAGCTAAGTATGGTTCGCATTTCTTTGGCGCAAGCTGTGGTTGGATGCAAGTTGGATGTGTTTGCATTATTTTTCACGCGTCTGACTCTCGCACCTGCTTCTTTGCGGCTTCTTCCGTTATTTGTGGTAAGTAGTTTCCTCTTAGTATTATTTCATCTCGCGCGAACTCGGCTGGCTGCACATGCTTTGGATGCATAACTTACGGAAGAATGCGGTCGGAGGTAGCACGTACGCCAGACTTTCAATGTCGCACCTGGAATACTTTCAAGCCGCCCTACCCCCGAGGAATGAACAATATTCCAAGTCACCCACCTTCCCTGAGATGTGGTAGCGTTGTTAGATCGCATTTCCGAAATAGGTATCTTCAAGGGACGAATTGTCGGATGCCGAAATGGGGAATTCAACTATTAAGGGATAGATATTACTACTTCACTTCCTACGCAGAGCAATGAACATAACATGGGACGAGCTACCGTTTCTTCTTGCTGACCCTTTCAATGCTGACGCAAAATTTAGTCAACCTCGTATCGGGATAAATCAGACTGTTTTAATTTCGGCCTCGGCTAACTGAATACGCACCCCACAAGACTCAGAGGTACAAGGGCCATTCGAACCCGAGAAGCCCACCCCCAGGTCCGGGCGGCACGCAAATGACTGGTGCTAAAGCTGGAGGTGGCGTACTTTCCCAAATTGGATGACGGGGTATCCTTTTTCGGACTCGAGCGCTAGAAAGAAGCGACCGAGTTGGACCTCGATATCACGAGGCGGCGCCAACTGGTGTCCGGAGATGTTCAAGTTGAATAAACACGATGCAAAACGGGATGTCTCACAGCTATCTGTCGTCCAGCACCCAGCATCTTGTTCGCAGTACAATGGCCTCAGAGGCGGTGCCAGTTGAACGTTGAGCATCTATTCCGTTCTTGCTTTGAATTCCAATCGAGCGTTGGCGACCTTGTTCTAATATCCTTGTGTGAGCTGACAGCTGGTTACGTCCAACGATGATACGACTCCCGAGTTGAGATGAATGAATATCCTTCTTCGACCTCGAGCGCTAGAAAGAAGCGACCTATTTGGGTCTTGATATCACGAGGCGGCGTCAACCAGCGTTGGAAGATGTTCAAGCTGGTTCGGGTAATGCAAAAGATCAACTGGATATCTCACAGCTGTCTGTCGTCCATCTTTGTTCGGAATCCAGTGGAGGCAGTGTAACTTGAACGCTGAATATCTGTTCTTTTTTCTCTCAGAATTTCAATGGGAGGTTGGCGAGCTTGTTTTGATATCCTTGTACGAGCTGACAGCTGGTTACTGTCCACTTCCCTGATGTTTGTTGAGATTGTAGTAATATGGAATAGGGAATCTCACATCTGTCACTTCGAGTTGTTCAACTTGGACGCGGGTAATTAAATGTTCGATGTCCTGGAACTGAATTGCGCGTTGACGACCCACCCTACTGTGCGAACTCATTCTGCCTTTGGTTGATCATTGCGCTGAGATCTCAGTTCCTGCCCAGGAAATTACCGAAGAGCGGCATCTCCTTTTCGGGACGCTCTTTGTTCGTGTAGCAGATCTTCTGACGCGGCGGCCTGTTGAAATCAGGGTGTTCCGGCCGAGGGCAGTTAAATCCATAGCATGGGGACCTTTCCATTAGTATCGTATCCAAGAAAGGTTCCCGAAAACACTTCAACCACCGCACGAATTGGCTCTTTTCAATCACGACAATGTTGAAGTAGCAATTAAGCTATGCTTCAACCAACGGAGACCGAGCCATTTGGGTACATGGATAATATCGTTATATCCGTCGCACCGTTCATTGTCCTCGGATGGAAAGATACGCCGTCACAGAGAACGGCGATACGGAGCTCTGTCGTCTTTTCCCGTGCAAAAACTAACGGAAGAGCGGTGTCTCCGTTTTGGGACGCGGACGCATTAGATTTCGGTCACCTTGCTCTGGGTGTAGTGTCTCGTTGAAATGACTGGGGTGCTGGTCGTTGACTGGCTTACATTGAGCACGTTCATGAAAATCGGTTCCTCTGGAGCGGCCGTATAAGCAGAAAAATTCCACCCGAGTGAACGCCCATGGGTTCAACGGTACGGAGAATTGGATGGACGGCAGTCAACAACTCAACACTATCTCCGCTATACCCGTCACTCGGCCCGTTGTCCTCGCATCGCATATGGATACGTCGTCCCCATAATGGGCGAAACAGCGAGATGCCCGCGCGCGCCCACGACGGAGACTATAGATATGATGAGCAGCTGCGAAATTGTCCGTCCGGAAGGCGGCGCGATGCGCCGCAGGTAAGGACCGGGAATGGAATGGAATAGACCAGGTGAATACGAATAGAGGCAGACGTCTTCAAGAGCCTAGGGGATGCCGCGAAGGTCGTGCAAGTATTAAAAGCATCGTGGGCGACTAGCGACTAGCGACTCGAGGTGTGCGTACAGCCTAATACCGGAACGTGTGGAACGTCGAGCAGGAGGAAGCGAATAATGTTGAACAATCACAGCCGAGTTCAGGCTGAAGGTGATGGCGTGGATGGAGCACAGTACAATTGCGACTGCGTGAATGGAAAAGGCAGTGACCTTGTCTGGTACATACAAGAATACAATCTGTTGGAATGTACCAGATTTCGCACAAAATACGACATGGTGGCTGTTTGCAGTGGAGACAGGGTTGTGATTTGGGTGTTTGTGCAGGGAAACAAGGACACCCGTTCTGCCGTTCGATCTTTTGATGCCGAAGACATTTTGTTCAGTCCAGAAGTTCTTGGTTGACTGACGGGGGGGCCCTCTTCGCGATTCATTGTGGATCCCTGTGATCGACACAAAATTCCACAGCGGTAATTACCACCAAGACGGCATAGATTGGGTCTGGCGGGAACTTTCGCTTGGTGTGGGGACAGTTCGCGTTCATGTACAAAGAAGACCGTCCCCCGCACGACATAAAACCGCAGAGCTGCATGTGGACGCTTGTGTTCCTCCTGAGAGCACGGATGATGAGCCAATTCCGGTTGGGAATCGAATCGAAGCGCGGCGGTGATACTTGCTTGATATTCAGCGATGACGTGCCGGCAGGATTAATTGAGGGAATGTGTATGTGATCATGATTAGATTCCGCTCAATTCATGAACAGAACACTCCATTAGACGATCAGATACAGAGATGATGGCGCAGAACAAGGGCTGAGAGAAGATCTTCAGTGGCGGGTTCGAATGTTTATCAGGGTGGCCCCACGTCGTTATACATGGCGAAAGGAGGGTCAGCTGGTCGTTGTCGTGTGTCGTAATGTGGGATATCGTAGTCGGAAGTCGGAAACTGTTTGCGCAGGGTAGGGGGCAGTGGAGGAAAGGAAGACAATATCCAGGGAAGAGAGGGGGCGGAATCGCCGACAGGAATTGGGCGCAAAGCATTGGTGGGGAGCCCGCACGCCGAGAACTGGGAACTTGGTAAGCATCCCGAGGGAGACCCGCTTCGGGCAATTCCTCAAGCGGGCAATTCCTCCGATTTCTCCGACGATGTCTGGGCGCGGGAACGTACAGGAACGCAGACGCAGACGCTGACAAGACGGCCCATTTCGAGAACATTGAGAATTCATGGGAATTCGTGACTTGCGGATCTGCGGTCAAAAACGGCACAAGGCAATATAAAGTTAAAGTTTGTGACAACCCGCGTTATTCCGCTAGTCCGCTAGTTAGATATGTGCGGAGCAGTGACACAAGTACTCACGTTGCCCGGGTGGGAGGGGTCGTCGAACTCGCAACCGCGCAGGCCGCTTTGATGGCCTCGAGCGAGTCCATCAAGCATCTATATTGACGGCGAAGTCGGTTAACCCGTCGCCAAAGGGCTGCGCAAAGTCGGCCTCGAGGCTCGCATACAAAGTGCAAAAGTGCCATCAGACAGACAAAGTGCCATCAGACCGCCGGCGGTCAAGGATCGATTGATCAAGACGCCTCGAGGTCGTCGGTTAACGTTAACGTGATGCGCGCATCTACCAAATGCGGAAGAAGGGCGGGGCACGTGTTTGGGGGAAAAAGGTGGGCGCACGTGCCCGCCGTAAAGTGAGAGCTTCGGGACCAGAGGCGCAGGAAACAGCAGCGGCGAACGGGCAAAAGAAGTTGGATTGGTGTAGGATTGGTGTAGGAGTGATCGATCGGGGTGAATTGAAGGATTTTCGCTTCGGTGGGTGTGGCCTTGTGGGCTTCGCCTCGAGGCAGATCGAATGGAGATGCAGTGATGCAAGAGAGAGCGCCTCAAGGCAAACCAGGCATGTGAGACGGAGCGAGAGAGCGGCCCCGACGTGGTTAGAGCCTGACAGTGAGGGGACGAGACAGGACGAGATGTTCAGGTGATGGGTGGCAGACCGAATTCAAAGTGGCACCCGAGGCTATGGCTCATTGCGGACAAATTCTAATTGAGAGAAATCGTGCGGATCGTCCGCCGACCGACCAGAAGAAGAACCCAGGGGATCGCGCATGTTCAGGAAGCAACTCGCAGGAAAGGTAGGTATGCCTTGAGTCTTGACAGACCTTGACGGAATATTCGAGACGACACCACGGGGTGGAGGGGCGCTGCATCGTGGCGGGAACGGAAGGCGACGGGCACGGAGACTCGGGCAGGTGTCAGGATCTGTTCTTGCTCCAACATTTGCACTGGAGACGGTAGGAACAGCAGGCGGGGAGAAAGCTTTTTGCAGGTACGCTCCAAATTAATATTAGTTTCCGGATCTAGCAAACCAGAGGCGGGAGGTAGACCAGTAGTAGCCAATCCGCTGATAAGACACAGAGATGGACGGCGAAGAAGGACGGTCAGTGCTTGTGTGCACGGGAAGTCGGTAAGTTCTGACCGAAAATCGGTTTGTAAAGCATTCGTGCAGAAAAGGGTGGCAGATCGGCGGGTTGGACGCGGCTCACCCGTCGACAGCCACCAATCGACGACGGTGGTCGGACTCCTGGTACTTCAGAGGGAAGAGAAAGAGCACTGGATGTGGGAGCTTGGAACTCGGAGCTTGCTGACCAATTGTCGACTCAGACTGAGCTCGGAGCCGGTTGGTGGTGGAATGACTCGTCGTCGCGATTTTTGTCTTTCGTTCTGTTTCCACGATGGATAGAGTGAATAATTCAAGTTAGAAGAAAGAAACAGGATGGAATGAACAACAAGGTGGTGGTCGGTAGCAAAAGGTAAAGTGACAATGACGCCACGCGATATGTGCGTATGTTTGGCCGGCGCTAAATCAAACTCATTACCGTACCACTCTGACGTGGGGAGCATGGCTGATGTGCATCCTCAGCTCACTGAGCGCTCTTTGCTCCTAGCCAAACCCAAAGAGATATTCGTTACATCAGCCTATTGGTATCCGTTCAAGGTCAAAACCGCCCATGATTTTATTTATTTTCGTGGTCCACTGACATTTCTGCGCAGGGCATCTATTTCTGCCTGCGGCACCGATATTTGTGGCCGCTGCTACGCGCCAGGTTCATCCCATGTCTCATCCTGTCCATAATCGTCCTGCCCACCCTCTTTATATTCGCATATCTCCCCCAAGTTGCCTTTCTCGCTATCTTCCAGGGGAATCTCGCGTGGTTCAACGCCGTGTTCCTCGTCCTCGGTGAAGGAGCAGCGATCATCGCGCTCCTCTTTGAAGCCTTCTTCGTCGACGAGACCCTCGTCAAAATTTTCGATGCCGTGAGTCGCAGACCACCACAATTTGCCTTTTGGCGCCTAATCTGAAACTATACATAGGTTTTTAATTCATCGAGGCTTCACGGAGCTCGTCTCCCACCGACGTGTCATCATTCCTGACGGCACCGACCCCGTAAAACAGCTCGGAAAGCCCACCAAATCCGCCATCTACTCCCCCTTCTCCTTCCGCCTCACCCTCGAATTCATCCTCCTCCTCCCCCTGACATTCATCCCGCTCTTCGGCGGTCCGCTCTACTGCCTCGTCCTCGGCCGGCGTGCCGGCCCCTTCCAGCACTACCGCTACTTCAAGCTCCTCGGCCTCACGCGCACGCAGCAGCAGGCGTTCGTGAGGAAAAGGCAGTGGAAGTACACGTGGTTCGGGATGGTGGCGCTGCTGCTGCAGCTCGTGCCGGTGTTTTCGATGCTGTTTCTGCTCACGACCGCCGCGGGGGCGGCGTTGTGGGCGGCGGATTTGAATAAGAAGAAGGTACGCGAGCGGGAAGGGGGGCCTACAATTCCTATCGAGGTTTGATAACGAGGGGCGCCGGATAATTGCCTGGGACTAATCGCATTTCCTGCATTTAGACCCACACACCTGAAATAGCCCCGATATCTACGAACACCTACCTGAACTCACTTAATGTATCTGCTTGTTTCTTGGACTTGCTCATTTTAATCATGTAATTCCGTTGGATTGCGCCGACAAAAACCTTGGCAGAAAGACGTTGAATGTGCTGTCGATATCTCTCGCGCAGCAGATGTTGCCCCGTACGTACTGCGTATCATCACCAAAGCTGGTGGACTACCATACCCTCCGACTAGATATAAACCTGGCCGTACAGCCAGGAAAGAGCACGGAACAAAAACAGCGACAACTGGACATTCAGCACAAATTTGAATACGCCTGACACCGGAAGTTTCTCTGCAAGATTTGAATTGCTCGAGTCGGGGTCGAGAAAGGTATCGGTCGTCTCGTCGACTGGAAACTCTTCAGTTCAAACTCGGGCCTGAAGGCAATTTGATTCGCCCACCATGCTCTGTATTCGCTGTTCCTAGTATATTCTGAGACTCCTCCGCTGCAGTGACACCCTGTAGATCCTCTCCGTCGCGAGTGTCATGAGCATACTCATCAACAACTGTTCATCGTTTCATGGAGAAAAGATTAATCGATCTGGGGTCCTTTGACTCACAGTGAGAAAATGGAACGTTTATCTCGCTGGACAATTGGACCCAGGTGCCGGGCGACATCCTGGCTGTCTGGATCAAAACCGCCCAGGTGAAAGCGACGGAGTCCAGACGTAAACACTGGCGTCCCAGGATCTCTCATTAATATCCCTGTAAAGTGCTATAGAGGGGAAGCCGAGATTAGCTGCAGCCTCCGTACTCAGCCGTTCAGCGCCTGATGGATCAAGGGACCAATAGGCAGCGCAATCCGGCCATTCAAACAAGAACGGCCTGGGTTGGAATTCCCTAGGTGGGGCCAGAAATATAAAGCCTTTGGGTGAGCCTACCGTCTTTCCGAAAATGTTGACCTCAAAGGAAACATAATTTAATACAACTGTTTGGGCAGGTCAATGTGAGCGGCATTGCGAAAGACCAACTCATGGTACTTCAAATTCGTACCATACTCTTCAAAGTTGGCCGAAATACGGAGACGTTTGAATAGATGATTCGCTTGACTGAGCCAGTGCATCCCGTTAAGGGACCTCAACTCCAGCCAGATGATGGTGTCCGCCCCATCATCCAAGTCGAATCTTAAACGATCAAGATTAGGCGAAACACGCAGATGGACAATGTAATGAAAATACCAGGTCCAACCATCATCCATGACATTTCCTTCTCATCCATACGCTTGCCAGCGACGTGTACTACGATTAAGGTCAATATGCGGCAAGGAGGCGACCTCAACTAGGTCACGGAGTTGATTTCCCGAAGAACAGGAGATGACTGCACCAAGATTCACGGGCGTAGTACATGTCGAGGTGTTGTTAAATTTTGCAAGGTTCCAATAGCATATTTCGTGATATTGCTTCAGTGTCAGTGTTTCGATGACAGTGGTAATCATGTTCGGTGTGCCCAACAATTCAAGCCCCCGTTGAGAGACCATCTCATTGGGCGGGATACTACATTTGATTACTTGGCTGTTGCCAGTCGGTACGAGGTCCGCGCAGAATCGGCGAGTTGAGCGACGTATGAAAAGTGTGCAGCTTGAATCGTACTAGAAGCATTCTCGTGAGGTTACATCACACATCGGAAGCCGGCTGAGCTCGCCAACCAACGTTGAAAAGTGGAGGCGATGTAGTCTGCGGCTGCCTGGACCAATCTCAAAGCCTGGATATTGGAGTCGAGTGTTCTTACTTCGAACTCAGCGGCCTACAGACAAATTAAACCACAGTGAATGAAAACTGACAAGCCCATACCACGTATACATAAATATACAGTGTCGAGAAATGTGAGTCCCGGTGTTGAGCCAGAAAATCTTCAAGCGGTATCAGTCCTGAGTCAAATATTAGTTCTGGAAATCTTTTTTTTGGCAGAAGGTCGCACCGTCATGCAGGATTGTAGCATGAATGTTCCCCAATTTGGCTGTTCCAAAAATCTGGACAATATTTGGGTGGCTAAAGTATAATTCAGTGAGCCTGAAAGCAGGACGTGTTGGATTCCACTTACCAAACGGCCATATCTTTTTCGACGTCCCGCCGCCAATCCTGCGAACTATTGTCTCATCCAATATTCGGAGCAGCATGATGCAACGCACCTCTTCTGCGCCGTCGCCCCGACGGTCACACTCGATGTTCGGCCCTCAATGTTAGCGGAGTACACTCTCCGAAGACTCTGCCGCTCAGTGGGCGATGGATAACGTCAGAATGGTCGTTCAAGTTTATTTCACACTGCAAGTCTATGTCTCCGAG
This sequence comes from Mycena olivaceomarginata, assembly GCA_029378375.1. NCBI lineage: Eukaryota > Fungi > Basidiomycota > Agaricomycetes > Agaricales > Mycenaceae > Mycena > Mycena olivaceomarginata. Next base: position 186,479 of record JARKIC010000556.1, on the reverse strand, counting down.
TGGTATCTTTCGAAAATCTGAACAGATTTTAGCGTCTTCACAAGCCAAGTTGTATTACAATCACCGGGTGGGACAGCAGAAGCATGATAATTCTTCGTTACGTTCGGTAAAGTTGTGCGATCGGGAGAAGATGCGGGGTTAGGCGCCGATGAGACACGATTCCAGTTGGGGAAGATGAGAGAGCTCACGAAGTGGCGTCATTGCCAGAGGCCGAGCCAGAGCTGCGGTTGGAGTCGAAATATTTGTCAGTATGGGTTTCGTCGTCCATCGCTGGCGAAGGAAGAGGGAGATAAGTTAAGCGCTAGAGTGACAGCTTTCATTACCGATTGGGAAATGCCTGAAAAAAGGAGATGGCAGCCGATTCAGTGCGAGTTGGAAGTCAGTGTACGAGACTACCGCCATTCTGCTTCAGCTTCAATCGGCTCATTCGGACCGGCCACGGTGGTGTACCTGAGAGCCTTAGCTCGTTTACAAAAGAATCAGAATAATCAAATCAGAATGACAAGGATGGTGGTAAGTACATGGCGACAACTAGAATAGGGGTACGCGTCAATTTATACACCGCAGGTTCAAGTTTGGAGCTAACAAACGATTGTTATTAACTTATGGCACTACAAGGACAATGCATCACAGGGCTGCAAATTGGTTTACGAGGTTAACAAAAGTATTGAACGGTCCCTTCGCCAAAAAGTCGAGATTCATACAATGTCCGCTTCCTGGCGCCACAATAACCTGAAAGCTCTTTGCCTCTGGCCACAGGATGCGCTCTGCTGCAGTCAACGCCGCAACATCGTCACACCGGTCCGTTCCAGTGCAAAATCCCTGGTCCTCGGAGCCAACAACTTTCGTGACGGGCCCCGTGTAGTTCGCGGTCAACGAGGAGACACTCAACCCCGGGAACGTGGCCACCGTGCCTACATCCTTCGTGAAGGCGTCGAATATAAGCATGCGAGGCGAGAAGGAGGTCGGGTTGGTGGGGTAGAGTATGCTGCGATTGTTCGTTGTGGTGTAATCCGGGTCGAGGGCACCCCATCGAAGTGGGGTATCATTCCGCGCGCTCGTAACCCCAGGGATCGTAAGCAGCGTGCCGGGCTCAATGATGAGGTTGCCCGTAAGGATGAGACCGTCGAAGGGCGATTGATCCGCTTCGGCGACGGCGCCAAAAATTAACGTCACGGACCCTGCACTGTGCCCGATACCGATAACCTTTTTGAAAGGCTCAACTCCGGGCAGAATGGACGCGGTCTTGAGGTTGCGGGCCAATTGCGTAACGACGGCCGAGTGGGTGGCGTATTGAACGTCAGATGCATTCGTGGGTCGCGAACTTAACCCGACGCCCACCAAGTCGATGGCAAAGGAGGGCAAGCCGCGGTCGCAGGCAAAGTCAGTGTATGACTGGTTTCGGAATTCTTCCGTCGCAGGCGACCAATATTGGTTGGTATACGTAAATCCGTGGACCAGAAGCTGTACGACATCTACAAAAACGTCAAACCCGTACGCCACCAGAACAAATTTTCAACTGACCTGTACTCTGTGCGGTCTTTGGCTGACAAAAGACACCAAAGACGTCGTAGGTTTCGTTTAGACGACGCAGACTGCTGGCATTGCTTTTGAGTCCACCAAATGGATCGGTAGGTTCCTTTGGAAGGAGCACGTCGACGTGAACAGGGACAATAGTGGACGAACAGTCACAGGATTGACCAGATGCGACAGAGATGCAAGAGATATGGCAGAACACTGCAAATGCGCAGATTGAGGTTCGAAGGGTGAATGGCATGCTTGCACTGGGGTCGCACCGCTGAAGTATGTGGAGTAATTATACCAAGCTTTACGGAATCCGATTCCCCGGCCGCTTCAAAACGCGGGACTCCGCGTTTTGTGAAGCGGCTGATTCATCACGCTCCGAATGTGTAATGACGAAAAGGGTTGAGGATATAATGTTAATGGAATGTGTAGTGCGAATGAGACAAAAACCACACCAAGCAAGATGCAGGAGAAAGCCGTTTGCCTAATACCCTGGATAAATAATCGGTGTCCGGGGTTCGCAGCCTGGTGCTTAGAATGTTTGATAATTGAATTCGTTGGGGTCGAGCAAGCATTGAGGCACTTGCCGATGGGGATTATTCAGCACGCTCTCAGCAGCCCCAAATTTTTTGTTCGCTTGGTAATCCGGCCGTTGGGGCTGAGCAAGCATCCGATTTCTTAGCATGGAGGATTAATCCCGGAATTAATCAGCAGGGTTATCAAGATGTACGGAGCGGGAATGGCCCAAAAGCGGCACAGTCCGTTACCTGAGCTTGAACTTGAGCAAATAAAATTTAGGTGGCCCTAAACACACCAGTGATCTACAAAATGCTGCCGGTACTGTGTCTACTTCTCCGGACATCCTCTTCGCGGGTTATCACAGAGAATATCCAACTCTGCTGATCCACTCACACGCGGGCGTCGCGGCAGAATTAGGGCATCCAGTGACTTGCGCACAGAGAAGAAATACACGTAGACGTCGAGGTCCGTGGAACTGTTCACCGCCAGATGGGTGAGTACTGGGAGGCCGGCGAGCATGCTCCAGCATTCGAGGGCTTCGTCATCAGAGTCGTCAATCCGGTCAAGCCCTGTACCGCCGGTGGAGTCTGCCGGCCATCACTGGCTTTCGTTGACCTTGAGTAGGCCCGCGGACACTCCCTTGGAACTTCCTCCGCGATAAGGTAAATCAAGGCTCAAATTTGACCTCTAACCTGCTCCTCAAAATAAGGTAAATCAGCGGCAAAATGACAGATGCCGCTGCGCGCGTAAGGTAAATCATGCAGAGTGCGAGATTTTTTTTTAGAATACAATGTGAGGCAGCGTGGCCGTGGACGGCCGGATCGGCCTCGGCATCGCTAAAAGGTACTTAGCATAAGGCCTTGGAATATATCAGTGAGGGGTAGAAGAAATAGTCGATAGTACACCTCTGGAACGCGAAAATGCGCCTGCAGCCGAAAAAAAAAGGCCCCTTTTTGGGATATCCCCCTCCGAAAATAAGGTAAATCAAGGCTCTGAGTGCAAATTTCATAAGGTAAATCAGTGGATTTTTGGGTGAAAAAGCGGAGGGAGTTCCAAGGGAGTGTCCGCGGGCCTCCTTGAGTGGACCTCCAGCGGCCTTCATGGCTTTGACCATCAAAGATAAAACATTAGATACGAACATTGAGCTCCAGCCATATACACTGCATTTTGACAGGTTCTGGACCCACCTTAGCCGAGGTATGCCGAAGCTTTGCCGAGGTGGCTCGGCAAACCCAAGCGGCTCTCCCGAGGTTAGCCGAGGTACCTCGGCAACGGCTCGGTATATCTGGACTGATGGGGTCCAGGCTAGGTCCGAGGAACCATCAAAATGTAGTGATACAACAGGTATCATGCCATTATGTACAGATCTTGAAATTTTCAAACGAACGGAGCCAGCGAAAGCCATCGAAAGCCCATCGGGGATCACCGAAAGCCTTTATCTACCGCCGGCAGCTCATGGCCACCAATAGCCATTGGCAACCACCCAGGCGTATGTGGGGATTCAATATATCATGGGTCCTCTGATTAGCGGAGCATGGTGATTATTATTATTATTATTACTTGTATATCACTTACTCGTATATTGAGCAGATCCCTCGAATCAGAATGTACATGATTGTACCGCCGGAATTACCCCAACTGTTACCTCGGCTGACCTTCGGTACCCAAAAAAAAACATCATTAGACGCCCCGGCGTTTAGCCTATTCAACCTTGCCGATCAACCGCTCAATTCCTGTTCAACTTTCGTGCTGTGGAGATCAAGATTATTACTCGTATCTTGACGAAGTATCTTAAGCAGATGATGTGAATCAGATTGTTCATTTTTCTTTTCTTTTTTTCATACGCCACCTGCGCACATTTAATCCCGAGCCTTCGAAGGCCGCAAAGACTTTTTCTGGATATCCAGCTGACCTTTAGATCAAACATTAGCTTTTTCCCAGGAAAATGGGATGATATTTTCAACCTCGCCGAACCGCCGATGCTGAACTCATGCTCGCTGCTGGAGCGCTCAAGCCCCGTTCAAAAGGGACAGTATCTTCCTTCCCCACCACTCGCTGCATCTTTCCCCCCATCATCATCTCTGTCCCGCAAAATCTTCTGGATTCAATACACCGTTCCCACTTGAGCAAGCTCCGCTACATTGCAAACAAGTCACTGAGTTCTTGGGTTACTTCAGTCAAGATAAGGATGTGTTCACGTTCGTTCAGTGATCAAGACCGCGAGATGCACTGTAGAAGGATGGGTTGGTCATGCGGTGGACCAGAGGAAGAAGGTCGGCGGTTATACCCTAGGTGTGACGGAGAGCTGGAGGCTAGTCCGGCACACGACTACTGAGGTGGTCAAACGAGGGTAACTGGCGTAAGTTATTGATTAACCGACGTCTGTCGATCTACGCTACGGCTTATATACAAATCATGTGTTTACGGATGTTAGACTGATTGTATAGATTGAGGAGATGTTCGAATGAAACAGAGATGAATGAGTGGGGGTGTTCACACAAACAAAGTGGACTGGGGGTATAGTAAGGAATGTGGGGGTGTTTACAACACAGTGTAAATGGACTGAGGAAAGTGGATAAGTGATTGTGACGAAACGGGATAGGGGGTTCAACAAGAGGATTGTGTCCGTTACATATGCCCTCCAGATTGCCGCACGGGGTGATCTTGTCTTCAGTCCATCTGCACGTCCTCCGTTTGATTGTTCGACGCTCGACCCTGGCTGTCCAAATAGCTGAAGAGCTCTTCGTTGGACATGGTGTTGAGGTCAGTGGAATTGTTGGCGGTGGAGCTCAGGTGTGAAGGGTTAATAGTGGCGATAGGAGAGATGTTGGACATTGAGGAGGGGCCAGCACCAGCGGCCAAAATCTGCGCTGGGGCGGGGACCCGGGCGCCAGCCTCGCCGAGTTGGTTTCCAAGAGGGGGAGGAGCTGGCACGATTACATTGCCTGCGGGAGCAGGGACCACAGCCCGATCAACTGCATCAGCCACCCGAACACCTTGGACAGCGGCTGTCAGGTGGTCCAAGGTGCGAGCGTCGTCCCTCATCTCCCGGTTATGGGCAGATATAACAGCATGCATGTCGGATTTGTTCCAGCGTGCAGGGTACAGAGTACTGTCGCGTGCCTGGCGGTCAAACTTGCGCTTACAGTGGGCCTTCTCCTGGCGCACAATGTTGCGCTCGAGTTGGTGATCGATCATATCCTTGCGCTCCCTGGTAACAAGGACCATATACGAGGGAACATGGTATTCACCGATATGCTGGGGGTGAAGCGACCAGGCAGTCCAGGTGGGAATTTCGCAGGTGAGGGTGCTGGGAGGCGGGTAATGGAACTGGTTCATAGTCCCGTCGAAGTGGGCCCACATGTCGCCAAAGCGGTCGAATGCGGTAAGGTGCTGACCAAATTTGGTGAATCCAAGCGGGTCACCATCACTCACCTGTGGGCTTCGGTTTGGTAAACCAGAGGTCGTCGTTGTAGGTGACAAAGAGGGCGACCTGTTTTGCGGTGACGGGCAAGTAGGAAGGCATGGTGCCTTGGCCGATGAGCACAAACATCTCAGCGCTGATGCGCTTGATGGCGTTGTGCCTCGCGTTCCACGCGCTGTACCTGGGGTCCCAGTCCCGAGTCCTGAGTGTCGGGCACGGGTCCAGTGAAGAAGTCGCGGTCAGAGGCAGGCACTGTATAATCAGCAAGTCATAGTAGCAAAAGTTAGGCGGGGCATATGGTCAGCACCCTTCGCACTTATACCACCCACATCTTCCAGGGATTCCAAGCGAATACCTCCCACGAATACCTGAGGATCGTCGACAGGCGGTCTTCCTGCTCCATAAGGTAAGTCCTTGACGTCTGGGATGCCCACAGCGTCCAGGTAATCACGAAAACACGGCAGTCAGGCCGCCTGTCCGTATGGCATCCATGTACGGTCGGTCCCCCATTGCCCACAGGACCTCAAAAATTGCTGAGGTGCATTGCCCGTGGTGCCTGGTGATCTTCTCGATGGCCCACTCTTCATTCTCGTAGTCTGTGGTAATTCCTAGCTGGCTGTCAAGCCTTCCAGGGAATCAGTGATTGTTGTTTGGGATGTGGATCCGCAGAAAAGACACATGGAACACATCATGGAGTCTGCACTGCTTCAGGGGTGATGGGAGCTCGAGTTGAAACGAGCCATTCCCGAAGCTATGGGAAATGCGGTAAGGGCCAATGTACTTGGGAACGAGCTTACGAGCGAGCCCCTTTTCGAACTTAATGTTCTTCGTTGACAGATAAACCAGGTCACCTTCTTCAAATGGTGCTGGCTGGTGTTTCCTGTTCACCAATCGCGTTTGTCTGACACTGAAAGGATTGAGATCGGTACGTCCGTGAAAATCTTTGACCAAAGATCCCCACTAAACAACCAGAACCTCAAGACTTTGTGTTGTGTTCGGGGGTTCGCGTGGCAGGAAACCACGAGTGCGAATTCGGATTAAGGTATGTGGTTGTGTGCGTGTGTTGTTTTGGAAACCAACTGAACTCTTCTTTGTCTTAAACTTTCAACCAACAGTCCCAACCCAATAACAATATTCCAGTTCCTTCAAAATCCGTAAGTCCGTTCCCGTTCCGTTCCGTTCCCATTAACAATCCCGTATAGTTCCGTAATCCGTTCCGTTCAATCCAGCAAAGTGAGTTTAATTCACAGGTATAAACCTGGGCGTAAAATTGTCCTAATACACCGTTTCGTGCCTCTTTTATACCCCTACTGTTTGTAGTTCTTAAATAAACCATAATCTATGTAAATTCTGATCCCCATGGCCTCGATCCCTAAGCAACCAGTGGCGGAGGCGTCCGTATCCTTACACCAGATGCACTCCCTTGGTAACTTTCCAAAAGCAGGGCATCCCCTTGCCATTGCTCCGGGTAACGGGCTATGCTATTTGGTAGCCCGGCTCCCCTCCCTACACACTGCCCGTCCCGCAGGCGACGCGCGTCTCCAACGCGTCCGTCGCGTACTCGTTCCATCCCGTGGGTTGCCGGTTAGGTACGTATTTGATCGTAATCATCGCTTTGACACTTTCTGATCGCCGTGATCCCATCAAACGCGTCGTTCTCGCCCGGAGAATAGCGCTGCATTCCCCTCCCCTCCCATTGTTGTTGGACTATCCCCGGAACTTGCTGGTTACCCGGTAAGTACCGTGGTTGGAACCCAAGCATGCGTGTTTTTCAAGTGCGTAAATTTCCCCCGTACTTCATCTCCCTATTTCACAGCCTCTGACTGTCCTCAGTCAGCTGGAATCCTCTGCTTCCCTTCCTACTCCTTCCACCGTGATATATTTCTCATGAAAAATCTCCATCTTGGATATTTCCGTGATCGAATTACGGTCCGGTGTTCCGAGAATGGACCCGTCAAAACTGTCTTGTGGGCGCATTCTCCCTCTCCTTTTCCCACTTGTCGTCCCAATACCATTGACCTGCTTCTTCGCCAGAAGTGTTTGTAATTTCGAGCTGCTGCTCTGCCACCACCTCCGCTTGTCTCCTCAGACGTATGTTCGTGGAGATCACCGATTTTAGGTAATCCTCCGTGATGGCCCGGACAACAGTTCTGTCAAGTTATTTGTGGGCGTCCGTTCCCACCTTTTCCTTCTTTGCCTTCTACCACTACCTTGCTGGCAAGTCCAGCGGCGTGGTTGTCCCTCGCCCCATTTTCTGGCTCGAGCTTCGTTCCGGCGTGTTTGCGCTGCTGCTGACTCCATGTCGCAGCATTGGTGACTTTGTGTCATCACCTCAAGACCGCCGTTGACTCCAGGTCGCGGCGCTGGTGACTTTGCGTTGCTGGCTTTCTCCTCAAGTCGCCCGCCCGTCTCTTTCTCCACCAATTTCCCGTCCATCAATACCCTTCCGCGCCGGCCTCACCCTGCGCCACACGTCGCGGGTTTTTGACGTTTTTACGTCGCCACACCCGACTTTATTCGGTTTCCCCAGTTCGCCGCCCTTCTTTGTATACACCTCTTTTTATTTTGATGTGAGCCCCATTCATTCCCGTGCCCAAACAGACATAATCTGATTATCCGCCGTAGTCCTGTCCCCGTCAACGATTCCATGCCTCCCACCATTGTTTTTGCTCTTGTTCTCGGTGCGTCCCCTCCATTATATTCCCCTTATCCATTCTCCTCCTCTGACAGGCATTGTTTTAGCACCGCCCCTTCTTTCTCGCATAAAACACCGCCGCCACGCCGCGTCTTTCCTCAATTCAGCCCGTCCATTATCCTTTAGCCTTTGCTGCCCCAACTTTTCACTGTACATATTTCCACCATGCCTGCTTCTTCCTCCGACCGTTCTGACGATTCCGGCCGCTCCATCTTCGAACACCCGCGCCCAGCGCCACTGCCGCCTTCTTCCTCAAGTTCCCGCTCGGCGCGCTCCACCCCAGAGGGCTTCGTGCTTCGTGCTCCCGGTTATTCTGCCATCCGACGATCCTCTAGTGGTCACTCAGGACGCCCGAGGACGCCCTCAGCTCCCCCGCGTCTCCGATTCCCCCCTCCACGTCGACGATGGACGCGTTCTTAAGCTGGCCAAGTACCATCCCATGGTATGTCGCCACCCTCTTCTTCGCTTTTTATTCCTTTCTAATTTCTTTTATCCCCCTTCTTTAGATTGTCCCCAAGTGCGCGAGCTGCGCTGAGATGGGGGTTAACTGCTCCTTTTCCGAAGCTGGCATACCCTGCCCCCCATGCGCTGTACTCGGCATCCCGGATTGTGACTGGAGCGATCCGTTCTGGCTCATGGAAAACCTCCAACGTTGCCGCGACCTTTATTTCCTTGACGAGCGGGACACCCTTGTCAAGTCTGTTCAAGACAACCGTCTCGCCCCTTCCCTCTTTGGTGCGTCACTTCTTTTATTTCCTCGCTTCCTCGCTGACTCTTCTGTTGTTCTTTAGACAGGGAATTCGAGTGAGTCCAGGCTTGGTTCTACAGTGGTGCCCAAGGCGCTATCTCCCATTTCCTGGTACGTTCCCATTTCCTCTCCTTGTTCTCCTGGCTTATTGCGCCTCCAGATTAACTCGCATGCTACCCACGGCCTCGCTCTTCGTGGCTATCGTTCGCTCGCGGCGGCTTCCACCGACCCTTCGCTCCTCCTTCGCTTCCTCTCCCTCGGCGCTGAGGCCCACATCCATCCATCCGTCCTAGAGGTGGTCACGGAGCGCGTCCAATCGTTCTTCCATTCGATGTTATCCTAGCCGTGCCTTGTACGCGTGTCGATCTTTCTTGATATTTTATTTTTACTTCGTACTTCTTGTATATGGCGGCGTCTTTTGGATAATATTATTGCCCATACGGGCCCTTCTTGACAAACCCCGAGTGATTTCGAGCCGTCCGTTTCGTCACAAGAACACCATCAAATATCGCATCAAGACTTGAAACACATCCATGTTCCCAGTTGCGCTGCCTCGTGTCTGTTCTTCATGCGCCTTGTCCAACCTCGTGTCCCATTGTCCTGCTGCCTCCAAGGTAATGCCCTTATTGCAGTGCCCATCACTTCTTTTTAACGATTCGTTTCAGGACTCGTTTCAATCCTGGTTTCATCCTTCAATGTTTCCAATCTTTCAACCATTGCGCCACGTCGCTCGAATTTTTCCCATTGTCGAGTACGTGTCTTTATTTCTCGCATTGTCCCTCCCTTTTTCACAGCCTTCAACTGTCCCAGTTGAATCGGTATAAAGGGCGCGTCGAATTTCCCAGTTCAACATCCCAATTTTCCCACTTTCTCAACTGCTGGTCCAGTTCTCTTATTTCAACATGTCCTCTCCCATTTCCACCTATCTGTCCAAGGCCGGTGAAGAGGTCATTCGAAAACTTTTCAAGACCGTCCGCGCTACTCGATACGAGGATCCTGTTGATCAGGACTCCTTTCTTCTTGGGTCTGCCAAACTCGTGGTAATTTTTCTTTTTCCCGTCTTTTCCTGCTCTAATTCCATTTGTCCCTCTAGTTGTCCTTCCGAGCGCAGGTCGTCTCGTTCGCCGTCGTCCCTGAGCTCGCTGAATGCGTCTTTACCATCCGGTCCATGATGCATTCCAACAACGCCCATCTCGGAACGCCGCTCAGTGACGCCTTTATTTCCCTTCAAGATTTTGCCGGTGAAGATTGTGCGCAAGCGCCAAGTCATCCACGACCGTAAGCTCGCTCAGGCCGACCGTGCTCGTGCCGCTGAAGGCGTTGCTGCACGTTTGGAACACCGCGCTGCTCTCGAACACGCCGCCCGTGTCAACAACACCGTGAGCTTCTTTTTCTCTCGTTTACTCCGTTTCTTCTCTGATATTCCTTCCCAGACACTTCCTTCTCCCGAGGAGGATGAAGTGTCTATCCCATCGGCGACAGGTGAATCTGGTGGGGACGAAGCCTCGCCTGTCGTTAGGGTTTGGACTTGTTTCTTTCATCAACATTTCTTTCCTTCTCAACTCGAGCCAGGATCCCCCGGCCAGCCCAATTATCGATTTGACCAACACCCCGGTCATTGCTCAGGGTAAGCGTCTCCTGCTATCTTTCTTCTCAGCTTTTACACTGTTCACAGTGCGTTTAGCTTTCCCCTTGTCGCCCCTTCATGATCTCCAAGCCCGTCTGCGTAGCCTGTCCCTCAGCACGCCGCTGACTTCCCCCGTGAGATCTTTTCATCCAATCCTCCTATTCTCATTGTTGAATTTTCTCATCCAGCCGTGCTCTCTATTGTCACGAAGCCCCTCCCTACCGGACCTCGTGCCGGACTTCACGCTTCATCCGCGCAAGGTTCCCGTAAAAGGCGGCGGGTGGGAGAGAGGGAGAACACGGCCCACCACCGAGTTCGTCCTCTCTTTTAATTTTCTATGCCGGTTCCTAACCCCTTTCATCCTAACAGCGGAATGTTTCTACGCTGGTTCCCATCGTTCAATGCCACACGGTGCGGCTGGTTCCGCGTCCATTTGGCCTACCGCCCAACCATCTGAGGACCAACTACGTCGACGATTGGCTGGAGTCAACGCAGAACTCCACCGGCTCTCGTGCGCACAAAAGGCCCTCTCCTGGCAGCTCCAGTCGCTCCCGCAACCCGAACCACAGTCGCTGCCGACCGGCCCCCAAGTATGTCCTCCTCATCTGTTATTTTCTGTGCATACTAACCATTCCCCAGGAAGGTTAAACGTTGCTTTAACTGCTGCGCGGCGGACCACCTGGTCGCACTCTGCCCCATGCGCGAAGTCCTCAACTAACTCCATGCCGTCCCATCCCGTATTTAAATTTTCTTGATGTATGGTGACTTGAATATTTATGTGAGAGCGTTGACGCTCCCCTTTTCTTGAACTTGGAGTGTTAATCTTCCTGAGCGCCTCCCAATTCTTCGGGTACCTCCTCCTCCATATCCGACTTCAAGCGAACTCCTTCGAACTGCAAGTCTTCACCCGTATACCCGTCCTCTGATTCGCTTTCTAGCTCGTCCAACGTTGCTCGAGAGACGTCGATCAAGCGTTCAATATCTTTCCCATTGGTGAGTTTCCATTGTTGCTCGTATGGAATGACCCTGAAGCACCCAATCTTCTTCTGCCAGACCGCCCCGTTAAACTCACACACAATGTACGCTCCTCCTTTCGTCCTCTGAACCACTATCACTGGTCCCCACCAGCGATCCCTATTCCTCCCGCTCAAGGATCCTTCGTCAACCGTGTTCCGCACAAGTACAACAGTCCCCTGGTTCAAACAGGTAATTCTTGATGACATGTTTATATTTTTCTGAATAGTCTTCGGCGCCCTTTTCTTTTATCGCAGCCATCTTCTCACGGCATTTCTTCAAATGTGTAGCGTGTTTTGCGAGCGCCCGGGCTCGAAGACCAACCAACTCGCCAGTCAAAACTAACCCATCTGGATATTCCGCCAACCAAGTCGCCTCTGCCACATCCAACGGCAGGATCGGGTGCGCTCCACAGACCGCAAAATACGATGAGCAGCCCATCCCTCTTCTTAGTCGTTATTCGGTCCGCCCATAACACCTGTGGCAGGAAATAATACCACTGGCGTAGGTTCCCACCTGTAGCTTTGTAAAGCGATTGGCGCAGGTCCCAATGACCACGCTCGACCACTCCGTTCGATTGCGAATGGTATGGCGAGATTCCGTATGCCGGTTATGCCATATTTATCTTTCAACCACTCCATAGCCGCGATAAACGGGGTTCCGTTGTCTGTTACAATCCACGTCGGACAACCCCAGCGACAAATCACATCTTCTAGCAAGAATAATCCGATATTCTTTGCTGTCTGCTTCCGCAAGCCACACCCCTCCGGATATCTCGATAGTGAGCAACGTGCATCCGCGATGTAACTGCATCCATTGGACTGTTCGCTCATATGTATCACATCAGAGTGGACTTTCTTGAAGATGCTCGGTGTAGCCGATACCACCGGCGGCGCTTTCATAATTGCCAGTTGGCGCTTCTGACATAGGTGGCAAGTCTTGATATACCACCATACGTCCCTTTCTAACTCCGGCCACCAGAACCTCTGCTCTAGCAGCGATTTTGTCGCAAATCCTCCCCGGTGTCCGAGTGCATCATGCGCAGCGCGCATTAATACATCCGGTGCTCCTTCTTCGCAACGAGTAGGTGCATCCCCCCAATTCCTCTTTTATACAGCTTCCCCTCCTTAGAAATGAAGAACTGCGATGCGTAGCGTATAAATCGCCTGTACCTCGCATCATCTTCCATCCCAGCAGGACGCGTCAGTGTATCTCTCAACCATCCGTATACCACGAACAGCCACTCATCCTGTTCGCGTGCCCCAGCGCTCCGGTGTTCTTCATCGTAAGGTTCGTGCTCCTTTTCATCATCCCGTAGTTTTTCATCCGGCAGTAACCCTTCCTCGTCAGGAACCCGTATTTGGACGTAGGATGGTATTACGAGTTTCTCAGCGGCATACTGTCTTCTGATGTGCTCGGATATCGCTCTTTCCTCGCTCCGCACCCGTTCCAGCTCCACGTTGAAATTATCCACACTTGGGATGGTGTACCCAATTTCTTGTAAGTACCCTCCTCTCGTGTCAATCTCTTCCTTGAATTCTTCCAAGTCTAGCGGCTGCTCCGCGAAATAATCCCATTCGGGGTGAGTCCCCGGCGGCCCGTTCAACCCTACATCGTCATCTCCCTCCGGCCATATTTCATCTCCAGGTTGCGCCTCGCGCCTCGACAAGCCATCTGGTGGGAAGTTTGCCCCTTTGACGTGTTTCAAGGTGAATTTGAACATTAATATCTGCTCTATCCAGCGATTAATGGTCGCGTTCGGTCCCCATCCCCGGGTTGTTCAACATCCCTTGGATGTACTTGGCATCCATCTCGATTACCAAGCGTCTACAACCCAGTAACCAATACTGCATCGCTTCCAACGCCCTCTTCAACCCATACAGTTCCCGCTTCGGTTGAGAAAATTCTGCTTCCCGTCTGTTTAAAGTGATTGATGCGAATTTGGCATAGTACCGCTTCCGCGGGTCATTTGGATCCGTCTGGTATATCTGGATTCCTATCGCCATCCAGGATGTGTCCACCGCCATTACTATGTCTGAGTCCCAGTCATAGTTCAATGGTTTCAAACAAGGTGCGTTCGCCAACGCCGCCTTCAACCTTTCCATCGCTAATTCTTGCTCCTCTTTCCACTCAAACTCGATATCCTTGCGCGTCATCTTCTGAATGGGTCGTGCGAGTAGCCCGTAGTCCTTTACAAACATACGCAGCACCCCGACCGTTCTGAGGAAGCGGTGTATGTCTGGTACGTCCTTTAACGCGCCCCATCGTAGAATGACCCCAATCCGATCGGTATCCGGCTTCCTTCCCTCGAATGAGCACAAGTGCCCTACTACGTGGAACTCCCCAGCGCATAGGACCGACTTGGCGCCTGAAAAGGTACCCCCACAGTATTTCACCCGTTGAATAATCCTATTCAAGTCCTTGAAATATTCCCAGATAAACCGATGGATTCCTGAGTTCTCAGGAATCATTTCATAAGTCCCATCCGGCAACTCATAACGCGATCCCGGCCCGCGTATAGGTACGTCGTCGATATATGGCATCGTGACGTGCGGAATTTCATCCTTCAGAATGTAGGTGACGTCGTCGTGAAAGATTGGGACACTGTTTGTCCAGCCTTGCGGTAGTTTTAACCAGCCGCAATGCCCCAAACGGCGTCTGAAAGGTGGTAAAATCTCTCGACCCTTCTCCAATATCCCGATGATCATAGCCCGAAAACAGATCAAGGCATCTGCCATACGCTCGCCCGGCAAAATGCGCTGCCAGTTCCTCCGTAGCCGGTGGCACTCCTGAGTGAGCAATTGTTACCGCATTTAACGGTTTCCAATGCATGCACTAATCTAATGCTTTTTCCATCCTTCTTTATGACTCCGAAGAATTTACTCCGGTACGAGGCGTTCGATGGTTCATAGACTCCCGCATCCAGACGTTTCTTGATTATTTTGCAAAATTCCTCCAGTTGCCCTCGTGGAATGGGTATGCTGCGTTCGACCCAGGTCTCGTGTTCTACCAGCGGGAATTCAACCGGTGGGAAGAAGTCGTGCCTGAAAGTTCCCCCGCTCCTCATCGTTCCACGCAAAGGCGAGTTTGTGATTCTTCACAATTTCATGCAACAACTTCAACTCCTCTGGCTGCAGGAATTCTCCGTGTCGTTTCTCCATATCTGCCCTCCGTTCCTCGTTATAGCGCTCCGTTGGCTCAGTGTCCACTGGCCTCAGGGTTCAAAGGCGGCATCCCTTCCAAAGGATCCCCTTTAATTTCCCGCTTTATTCGATATTTGTCCGGCAACTCGGTGTAAACTGGTCGAACTTTCAACCCAACCGTTTGTACTTTTTCCCCGCGAACACCGATATTGATTCGCTCACAGACTCCATTTCCAATGGTCCAGTTGGACAAATGAAGTCTATCGTTTGACAATACGCGCAGCGTTCCTCCACATCCACAGTGTGCCACACCCGCGTGTCCCACTCGTTCCTTCTACCCCGGTACGCCTTATCTGGTTTCCTTCTCCCAATTTCCTCGCGAAGGACGTTTGCAAAGACCTTGTGAGGAACTCCATCCTCATATTCAATGCTCTGATTCCGGTATGCTTGAAAACAAAACCGCTGCCGGTACGTCCTTCTCCAACTCTTCTACCTCTGTCGATACTGAGACGTAGGCCTCAATAGTTTTCTCCGGCGTCATAACTCCACCCCTCGGCTGGTAAATCTTTTCAATTTTTAACTCCCGCCACTCATCAAACCCAACCAGGAGTCCCAATTCTTCTCCTTGACACAGCAGTATCAATTCCTCGAAGTTAAATGAAAATCCCGGCCGGTGAGCCCTTGTCGATTATTCGCTATTTTTGGCGGACCCTTCCATTCGTCCCATCCTTGACTCGATCATAGGTCGGCACTGTCCAGGCTGTCCCGGTGTTTGGGTCCGTCAACGTCAAGAGTTGATTCCCATCATCATGGTCCGTCCTACTCTTTGTTAACACATCAAACGGCCGTCCCAACAACACTTTGTAGGCTGGGTTCCGTATAACGTGCACTTGGAGATATATCTTCAACTCCCCCCAGCGGAATGGTACGTTCCTCGCCAGTCCCATTGACTTTTCCAGCTGACCATTTGCACTTTGCATGAAGATGTTGATGTTCGGATCCCATACCAGTCCACAAAATTGCGCCTGCTCCAAGGACATCGACACGATCTGCGAGCCCGTATCCAGTACACTTTCAACCGGTCCCTGGCTATTAACGTATGGGAACGTTACTCGTAAAGGTACCGAGTCGCGCACCACGTAAATCTGCTTCGGATCCTCCCCATCTGACAACCCTTCCAGATATTGCAGATATGGGTCCTGCGCTATCACCGATCCTTCTGGAATCCCTTCCATCTGAACTGTGGTGACGAAGACCCCTTGTACTTCAGGTAAGTCTCCTACTTCAGTGCGCCGGTCATCAGCTGGCTGTCCTGCCTAGCTAAGTCCGCCACCTCCTGCTGCTCAACATCCACCATGTTCGCCGCTTCCTTTCAACTCCTCCTTCAATGGCTGCCTTACTCTGGTAAGCCGCAATCTTTCTCCATCCCTCAAGTCTTTACTCATGCCGAATAAATCCTTTAGCTTCACCGTGACCTCGGTGTTGTCAATCCGCTCCAACATGTCCTCCTTCAGCCCATCCCTTTGGATCGGTGCCTTCAACTCATACGACTTCCTCCCATCTTCAAGCTGCCGCCGTTCCGCCCTGCTTTCGGATGCTGGCAGAGTTCGAGCCCCAGATCCTACTGGCTTAATGAACCGGTAAGGTAACTCCTGCCTCCTCTCGTGATTCTCCTTTCGCTGATTTTCGGGTTCATCCCCCTCCAGAGGCCTTTGATTATTTGAATTAACCCATGCCTCTTTCCTTGGGGTCTTCAAAAATCCTGCTCCGGAGGCTCCGCAAATGCTACGTTCCTCCCTTTACTCCGCGTCTGAACGTACTGGTCTTGCATAGAGTTGGACGCTCGCATCATGTTGAACACGCTACATCCCAATTCCTCCATGTTAACCGGCGGTACTGGCGCTGCCTGATTCGTATATGGGTTGACCTGCGCCTGCAGCTGCATCACCGGCGCGGGCGTTGGTTGAAACATCGGGGGGCTTCCACCTGCTACTTGGTTCAACTTCACCCTCAAGGTGCGTATTTCGTCCCTCAGCACATCGAATTCGTCCTCCGCCGACCCTCCGTAGAACGCCTCATTCAAGTGCTGCCCAACGGTACTCTTCTTCTGCCAGTACTCTTCAACTCGAGTCGCAGCTGACCCTCTTCCCCTAGGGATATAATTGCCATCCGACAATTTTTGCTGACCATCTTCGACCACCAACCATCCTTTGTTAATGTGCGCCGTCTTCACCGAGCACTCCTTGGAGTAATGATCTTGACCATCGCAATAGTAGCAGCCGTTGCGCTGGACTTGTCCACCATATCCTCGGTTGAACTGGTGATCCGTGCCGTAAGTAGTTTGTGGCCCATTTCTAATCCCCGAGTCTCGCTGCTCATTCTCCCCTTGCGCAGGCGCAGGGCTCCTGGAATTTTGAAACACCTTCAACAATTCCTCGTGCGTGGCCTTTGACTGCTTCTGGGTGACTGCTAACGCGTCCCTCAGCCCGGATAACTCTCCACCCAGCTCCTCAAGTCGCGCGTCCCGTCGCTCAATCTTCACCGTCGGGAAGCGGTCCGAACATTTAATTTCCGGCCCATTGTCCTCTCCCCAGGTCACCTCAGTGCTTCCTTTATTCGCCAACCGTTCCGCCATTTTGATCAACTCCTCCAGCAGGATAGGGTCCTCCTTGCGATGATCCACTGTGTTTGGCACGACCGCCGGCGGTGCGTTCCCTCCTGCTTGTAGCAAGTCTTCTTTGATCAAGTTCCAGGTGTTGATCGCCATCCTCAATGTCTCTGCGAATCCACGCTCGAGCGCATCAAGGTAACGTCTGCACGCCTCCTTGTTCAATATAATCGCCAGCGCCTTGCTAAGCTTTTTCACAAGCGCGCGGAACCTCATCCTAAAACGTTTGAGTCGGCCCTCCTCCGATCGTTTGATGTTTCTATTCTCTGCGCACAGAATTTCCAACTCCTCAAGTGTCCCATCCAGGTCCTCCTGCATCTCCGGGTAGGCTTTCAAGACCGCCTTCTTGAAATCCGTATACGACATCCCAGCCGCATATTCCGTTAAAGCGCGCCAAATTTCGCGCTTCTTGGCAGGGAGGTAGCTGGTAAGCAACCTCTTCTTTTCATCGTTGTCGTTGATCTGACCCAACCCAATAATATCATCGACCTGCTCTACGAAATCCTGCAAGTCCTCCTTATCCTCCGTCGTAAACTTCGGTACGTTCGATTCCCAAGGCCGTGGAACCTTGAAGCTCGCCACACCGGTTCCAGCCGGTGCTTGTGCATTAACTCCCGCCATAGTAGGTGCATCGGGTGTAATTGGTCTGAGAATGAATTGAAGATCTAATGAAGATTCTTCAAGATCCGCGTTGAACGGGTTTTCTTCGTCAAACAGTGATTCTTCAGCAAATGGTAATCCGTCCAGCGAATTATCAATGGTGAGAGTCTCCTCGGTGTCGCCTGCGATGCCTAAATTGATTCCCTCTGCTCTTCTCCTAGCCGTGTACGCTGCAACCTGTGCCCGCACGCGTTCCCTAACCTCTTCTCTAGCTCTCTCTGTAGGTGTCTGCCTACGTCCGTCTCCAGCAATAATGCGTGTTTGTTGATAACCGTGACCAGCACAGTTGTTCGAAATTAATCCAAATGAACCCCCTCGCGGTGGGCTCCAGATGAAAGGATCGAGATCGGTACGTCCGTGAAAATCTTTGACCAAAGATCCCCACTAAACAACCAGAACCTCAAGACTTTGTGTTGTGTTCGGGGGTTCGCGTGGCAGGAAACCACGAGTGCGAATTCGGATTAAGGTATGTGGTTGTGTGCGTGTGTTGTTTTTGGAAACCAACTGAACTCTTCTTTGTCTTAAACTTTCAACCCAACAGTCCCAACCCAATAACAATATTCCAGTTCCTTCAAAATCCGTAAGTCCGTTCCCGTTCCGTTCCGTTCCCGTTACAATCCCGTATAGTTCCGTAATCCGTTCCGTTCAATCCAGCAAAGTGAGTTTAATTCACAGGTATAAACCTGGGCGTAAAATTGTCCTAATACACTGTTTCGTGCCTCTTTTATACCCCTACTGTTTGTAGTTCCTAAATAAACCATAATCTATGTAAATTCTGATCCCCATGGCCTCGATCCCTAAGCAACCAGTGGCGGAGGCGTCCGTATCCTTACACCAGATGCACTCCCTTGGTAACTTTCCAAAAGCAGGGCATCCCCTTGCCATTGCTCCGGGTAACGGGCTATGCTATTTGGTAGCCCGGCTCCCCCTCCCTACACACTGCCCGTCCTGCAGGCGACGCGCGTCTCCAACGCGTCCGTCGCGTACTCATTCCATCCCGTGGGTTGCTGGTTAGGTACGTATTTGATCGTAATCATCGCTTTGACACTTTCTGATCGCCGTGATCCCATCAACGCGTCGTTCTCGCCCGGAGAATAGCACTGCATTCCCCTCCCCTCCCATTGTTGTTGGACTATCCCCGGAACTTGCCGGTTACCCGGTAAGTACCGTGGTTGGAACCCAAGCATGCGTGTTTTTCAAGTGCGTAAATTTCCCCCGTACTTCAACACACACCGCAATCATGCTGTTGTGAGCAGAAATGATGGTGAGTCAGCGTTGTAGCGCAAAATTTGCAACACCCCGATAATCCCTTGTCCTGTCTGAGTTCTAGGTCAGCGGTTGGGGCGTACAGCCTGTGTTTGGAGAGGGGGGGGAGTACTCTGTGGTTTCAGAACGGGCCGAGTTCATTGTGAACTCAACAGCAGGCAGCTTGGCAACCCAATCCTTTTGATTGGGGTGTATACACTGACACAGCATCTGGGTAACGGTGCGATTTGCCCATTCTGTTCCGCTGTCAGACTCAGGGTGGTATGCGCTCGACATGTTGAGCTTTGTGCCCACCAACTTGTGCAGCCGCTTCCAAAACGTGCTGGTGAACAGCATATCGCAATCGCTAACGATGGACTTTGGAAGTCCATGTGGTTTATAGATAGACTCGAACATGAGCTCCGCGATCTGGTGAGCAGTATAATTGATGTGACTAGGAATAAGATGAACCATTCCAGTCAGTAAGTTGATCACAACGGTGATAGAATTAAAAATCCCATCACGATTCTTGGATTTGGACAATGGACCAATGAAGTCGATCCCGATCACTTCCCAAGATTGTGAAGGCAGATTGAGCGAGTGCAGAAGGCCATAAGGCTTCTGGGTACTCAACTTGCTATGTTTACACGTTGTGCAAGTCGCGTAAAAACTGCGGGTGTCCTTGACGATTTCTTTCCACCATACGTGATCCCATAGGTAGTCCAGAGTTTTGCGGACACCGAGGTGGGCCAGGATAGAGTGAGCCTCGGAGACGATGATCTCGCGGAGGTTTTGTTCTTGGTGAATGAGAGCGGGAATGCAAAGTAAATGAACGTCTTCTTGCTTCAAGTAGATCGCTCCGTCTTCTATTTCAAAGTTGCGGAAAGACTTTGGAGACTCGAGGATGTCTTTGAAGAAAGGGTCGTCTCCATATCGGTGGGAGACGATGGAGCGTAAGTCCAGACCTCTCCAACTGCTGTTGACTACCTGAAGCAGGGAGTTATCCATTGCTTCAAGTTCGAGGTCGATGGAAGAGGATCTGTTGGCTATGTTTGACGTGTGATCACCGCTGTCAATGGACTCGGATCTATCAACTCCGTGATCTGCACCTGCTGTCACTCTGTCTCCAGTGGCAATCGTTGTCTCAGCTGGCTTTGCGCTGGCTGCAGCTGGCTGTGTGCCGGCTGTTGCATTGCCTACGCTGGGCTGCGTGCCCCCGCCAACACTCTTCCTGGTTCTTTCCAATTTGGAATTTGTTTTAGGGGGCTTAGGTGAGTTTTTCTTTGGTAACTGTTGTGTACTCCCGCCCTCCTGTCCCTTGGGACGGGGTCTCAAGTATGACTTTTTTATCATTGAAAAATATGCAGGTGAGAAACAGGGTTTGAGAACAGTATTTTAGAGAACGAGAGCTGAGGTTTTACACTGTATGAGGTTGGGGTCTAAGATTGAAGTCTGAGGTTTGAGTGTTTTTTGAGGTTTGAAGTCAAGGTTTTGGTGCATTACCAGGGTCTGAGGTAGCAAAATAGGCATATTGAGGTTGAGGTCTAAGGTTATTAGCCCTGGTCTATATCAGTTTTACTCAGGTTGAGGTTGGAGGTCAAAGCTCAGATCAGGTGATTTCCCAATTTGGAAAAGCCATCAATAAACCATGGTTGACCATAGCTCGGCTATGATCTACCATGATTCGGCTATGATGACCATAGTTAACCATGGTAAACCATGGTTCGGCTATGATCAACTATGGTTTGGCTGTGGTCAACCATGGTTGACCATGGTCGACCACAGAATCCTTTGTCGAATCGTCACTAATAGCAGGTCAGACTATATAAAGAGCAACTTCATGCCCAGTATTCTCTTTGCCCATTTGTTTCACTGCTCAACTCAACCATCCAACTCAGCCATTCTCTCTCCCAGCCAACATTCCACACAGGTAAGTTTAGACTGTTCACCCTCCTGTTCACTGCTTAGTCGAGTTTACATCAGCTCTTGCACTCATATCTGTAAGTTCTCTTTCGGCTGCTTCCTGTCACTTCTGTTCACCAATACACCATAGGTCTTTTTGCCTATTCATTACCTCACTCTTTATCTCCTCTCTCGTTGAAATGCAAGTACCTGATCTTTCTTGTAACTTTGCTTTCTAACATGCACATAGCATGAAAAACCTAGACCCCGAACACCATGTTCATGTTCCTCAGCACAATGGCCCAGCAATTTGCCCCTGGAGGCCCAGCCTCTCAGGCAGCCTCTACTAATGTTGCCGTGACCCCAATGACTCCAAAACGACTTAACTGGAATAGCACAACAAATTCACAGCCAAACTCCAATGTTATATGGGTGATAAATAGAGTCAATATAGGTGCATAATATCTCAATCCGAAACGAGGTGGGGGAGGATACCTCCCACTGGGTTGCACCTGAGTGTGACTCCGATGGAGAGTCTGAAGAGGAGCTGGAAGAAGTTGAATTTGCCCTTAGATCATGGGAGGACAGTGTCCTGGTATGCCATCCTTTTTCGCTGTCGCCATAGCTCCTTATTTATTCTACAGCTTTCTGATTATGATAGCACCAACCAGAACCTTCCTCCCACTGTAGGCTGTTCCATAAACTCTTTTATACTTGTTCTGACTGGATATCTTAGAATCGTAATGCCCCTGTCACTGGTCCATCTTGGGCCCAGGTATGGCTTTCCTTTCATCTGTACAGCCTTGCTTAATACAGTCTTCGTCTTAGGTTTCATTGTCGCTGCCTCAGGTAAGCTGTTTATTTATTGTCACAGTCTATTTTACTTGTATGTATGTATCGTTCCAGATTCCTGGACCAGTGCCCCAGACCCCTGTCCATTCACAGCTTTGGTCGGGTGACTGGGTCCCTGAACCTGGGCGATATCGAGCCCTCTTTGAGGCTGCCAACTTTGCGAAAACCCTCTTTGAAACAGCCTTCAGTGGGAGAGCCAGCACTCTCGCCATTTCTGGTCAGGATGTCCATGAGCTTGCACATGCTCTCATAGCTAAAATCAAAGCTGCTGCTGCGACTAATAACTTTGCCCCTACCCTCGCTCCCAAAAGGAACTTCAGCATGTGAGTTCACACACACACCTATCTGGCTGCTTGTTCATGAGTATGTGCAGACTGAAACCAGATGGGTTGATTCTCTAGTGGCATTGGAGTCGAGTGAGAGGTGATCTATACTAGCTTTTTCTTGTTCACCGACCACAAGGGGGCTTGGCTCCTCCCTTGCTTTGATGACCGATGCTCGATTGCCACCACCATGTCTCTTGCGACATCAGCCTATGTCAGTGTTGATCGCCGAGAACACCTTGTTGTCTTCGGCTGTCTCACAGCCCTTATGCTCATCTATGGGATTGCCCCTGACCCACTCAGCCCCTCTCTCATCCACTTTTCAGCCAACAAATGTGGGCTAGGCTCATTAACTCGGGAGTTCGTGGGGGAGTGGCATCCCAACCTTAAGACAATGCTTGATACCTGGGATAGCATTGGTCCTACAGGCAACATCACCCCTTTCCAATCGCATTTTGCGATCTTTCATGATATGCAGGCAAGTTAGACTTTGTATTGAGCCCAGTACTATTGATGCAATTGTTTTTTTCTAGATTGCTTCTCTCGCATCTCGAGACTTGGCCCAGCACCAGGCTCTTGGCCCCGATATTCTCTACACTGCTCTCATTGGGTTGCAGCCACATTCGCACAGCGAACTTCAAGCTTTCTTCCTTGGCCTCAAGCTGCCATATTTGAATGGTTTCAATTTTATGCAGGTATCTGTATCCCCAGTTTATGATCACAAATTTAACCTCTCCTCAGGTCCTTTGTTCACATCCTGGGGGCTCTGCCACTTTCCTATCACATACATGGACATCTGTCATTCACGACTTTGACTCCCTGAAGCCCCACTTAGTGGTTGCTCCCATGTCGCCCCTCCTTGTTGGCGAGATCGCCCAGCCTGACAGTCCTGCTCTCATGATGGACATGGGTGATCTACTGCCCAGGTTCCTCCAGGGCTCTGGAGCCCCCTGCCCTGCACTGTTGGAAGAGGCAATCCCTCGGCTGAGCAAACTCATCCCCTTCGATCAGATCGACTCACCTGCCTTTCGCGGTAAGGCTCTCTGCTGGGCAACCACAGGAAGCCCCCATGTCGAGTTCGATGATCAGCACCATATAGTCATCCACTTCGTTGGGCCTGACGACCTGGGATACGATACATCGCCTGCCCAACACTCGTACATGAAACTCGGACTGATTTCATTTCACATATGCTTCAGGGTTGCTCGCATCCCTCTCATCTATCTTGTTGACCTGAGCAGTCATACTTATCCTGCTCATGATCATGAGGGCAACGACACTGAGCCTTTCACCCTCCAGCAAGCTATTGAGCACTGGCTTTTGGTCGAAATTTTGGCAGGAATTGGGGACATTCTATACTCTAGATAACTGCTACTCTAGTTTTTTCTTGATACTTGGTTCGTCAGTGACTTACATCGTCTGCTACCCCTTGCCTAATAGTCCCTGTACACATGCTATACTTGTACATATTGAATCTTGGACTCAAGTCGTAACTACTAATCAAATATACTTCTTGCCATTTATGTATTTCCCTGCCCTTCCCGAAAGTTATCTATCTCTTGCTAACTATGGCTACCAGCTGTCAGTGTAGCCTAAAAGACATGATACCAAAGTAGAGACCTGGAACTGCTAGGATGGTCAATCTGTAAGGATAGCTTTGCTTTAACACTGGACAAGGCCTGAGATTACTTGCTGGCTGGCCGTCTGCACACTGTCGGTGGCTGTCCCGTCTACCATTCCATCCCATCGAACATGGTGAGAGATGCTTCCCCACTGTACTGTCGACAGATGGTCCACTGGACAGCCTGCTTTGGTGCTGTCCACTGGCAGTGACAATCCCTAAGTTCGATGAAACGGTGACTATGGGGCTAGCGGTGAAATAACCACAAACCAAACCTTGTAAATGAATACGCGGTTCGATAAAAGTGACTACAACAACTCAAACACTATAATCCTCGTGCAAGTTCGGGGTTCCAATCCAGTATAGATTGTGGCAATTTGAACTTTAGTTCTCTTTGATAAGCAAGACTTTACAGGTCCACAAGTCGTATAGATAAACTGCTCGAATCCGTTCTAGGCGCAATCGCGGATAGTCAGACGAGATTTTATGTTCAACGTTTTTGTGTGATGTGGGTCTAGGTTGGAGAATGTACTCCCGAGGCAAAACGCAAATGATTCTTATGAACCCTGATTCCAAATAGTATCTGCGATTGCTAATCCTTGCGAGATTACAACCAATTGTCAAGTCCGATTCGTTTCCTTATATTCCACGCGTCCGTTCCGTTTATCCAATATGTCCACGCGTCGCTTATAAAGATCCAAATCCAACACAGATAATATTCAAAACTGGGATAACAAACGAAACTTGGTATAGCTTCTGGGTGTCTCCGAATGAATGCCTACTCGACCGGTTAAGCGTGAAGTCTAGTAACTTCGTGTCCAACAGGTGGGGTGAGATTCACTGGTGTTCCTCCCATAACCATCCACTTAAATACGTTACAGGATTCTAAATATAAACGAGACTGATACAAACGAGCAATAGGGTTCAGGGTATATGACTAGTGGTATGGCAGCTAGCCGATGAACTCCTGTCAGATATCAAGCGATTAGTAAAATTGAGAGAGATTTATAAGAAACATCAACGAGCCGAGCTTAGCGATGAGTCAAGATCTACATCGCTTAGAACGATCGTGATGGAATATTGTTGATATGTCAACTTTTAGCCGACCTCCTCGTCAGCACTCCGCTACCCTCCTTGGTAACCGTACGCTCCAATGGTTCCGCCTGGAACCGTTTAAGTGATTTGTCTGAAAATTGTGATAGCCGCCGCTTCCTTGTACCCGAGTACGGTTTCTTAGTCAATTGGTAGATCGACCAAGTCCAGTCCTCTCTTGGCAGTTCTGGAGACGTCAGATGATGCCCAACAATGATCCTTCTGGTTCAGAAGGATGTTCCCTCGTAATACGCCTTTAGTCAGGGATGTGCAGTAGCCCCAATCCGTTTCCAGGATGGTAAGGCACTTTCCGCGATTGCTCCATTAGCGGCTTCTCACTTCAACCCTTTACCAGGATCGTTGTCCAGCGCCTTTCTAATGGTTCGAGACACATTATATCCCTTTTAGCTAACTGCCCAGGCCAGCAATAGCCCTTGTGAGATGACGTCGTAATGTAATGAAGTACATTATAGTATGTTGCAATTCGAGCAGATTTGAATAAATGCCCGGGTGCCCCAATACCAGGTCTGTCATCGACTTGGACAATACTTTTGTGTCACTGAATGTAATTGAGCTTGGTGCCACTGCAGTTGGGAAGATGGTTTTGAATTCCATGATGGTCTAATGGTTAGATTGCCTGTGTTAACACTGGTAAAGGTTGACATGGGGGAATAGCTGGTGACCCTTCAATCCTCCTACATGGCAAAAAAATTAATCAATTGATGTTATGCACCTGCTCCCTATATGATCACCCTGGTTTTGCTTCAAGCTCACTGCTTTTATTTTTATTACCAGACACCATGAGATTGGGAAACTTTGTACTCCAGTAATGCTGTTTTGATGTACTAGCTCCACAAGAACTCAAACTTGGGTAGGCATTTCAAGCATACATTTGTATTTATCTACTCACCACCTTCGCCTGGCCCTGTGTGCAACTCCACCGAAGTAGGCATTTTCAAGCATACATTTGTATTTATCTGCTCACCACCTTCGCCTGCCCCTGCATGCAACTCCACTGAAAGACCCTGCTGTGCCTTTTCAAAGGCTGCTTTAATGCGGGATGCAAAACATATCGTGGCTGCACGGGTGTGAGCACCGCAAAGGTGGGTTGTGCCATGCAAATTCTTGGGGCAAAAAGCAATAAGAGCTCCCACTGCCATCTCAAATTTGACCTTCAGTGTCACATCAACAAAGTTAGCACCACCAGATACAGGGTCTGGGTCAAGTGAAACTGCCTGTGGCAACTGCCTGGATTGCTGGCGGGTGGTCACACCAGCTATAGCTGGGACAGCTGCCTCTTGAGCTGGTTTCGGTGGATCCACCTTGCGGTCTACAGTCCATGACAGGCAAAGCTCAGTGAAGCAGTCATCCCTGTGTGCTGAACTGTAATTACAAGGTCAGAAAAACATATGCTCTAGTGGCAGTGTACACATACGCAGAATAGTCTTGGGACATGATGAATTCAGAAGGGCCACGTTCAAAATTGGGGAATACAAGTTCCTTGCCTTGAAAGGTCAACTGGTAGCCCAGTCCTCGAGAACAAGTATCAGGACTAGAACAAATAACAGGTGTAAATCTCACCTGGCTCCACATTCCGTGTTGCCATAGTGGGCATCCTGGCATCGTCCAGGTATCCATTGATCTTGCTGATTAGATCCGTAGGAAGGAAGCTCCTGCATACACTCCAGGTCAGAGACATGGCAGAGATGACATCTTCGTCATGCTGGACCATCGTGGCGGAATCAAGGGCTTTGTTATAGCTTTTAGCCAGGCCAAAAATCCGAGCATGACGGGGACTGGCATTGTATCCTGCCTGGGTCATCACATCTGGATGGTTGGGCTATATCACTGGGAATTCAGATACAAGCTGGGGGGACATATGAACAACTTACACGAACATTGCACCACTCAGAAGATGCTGTTTCAATCACCTCCAAAAGCCAGGCGTACACCGGCGAAGCCAGTTCAGATTGTGTTAGGACCCCCTGCAAAGTGACCAGCTCAATTATATATTCTCCATCTGCATCAACCATATGGTTCCCAGCCTCTGGTCAAAGTTAGCTCCTACTGGACCATCACAGGCCAAAACAATTACTGACTCAGCACCAACTGTCTCATAACCATTTTCTGCATTGATGATAGCATCTTCAGCGATACAGGATCTGGCATCTGCAAGAACTTGGTGGTGGCGAACAGGGACAGAGGTCTCGGGGTGGCGGTAGCGCCACAAGATGCGAGGATTACGTGGAGACCCAACAGAGTCCTCCTGCTGGCTGGCCAGAATATCATGGATAGACTTCCCATATTGCTTGTTTAGTCCAACCATATCGACCTGGACCCACCATCGATGTGGGTGTAACAAGACAAAATTGAAACTCACAAATTTCCGTTTTTCATGGTGAGAAGCTAGAGTGCTCGTATTCAGCTTGGAATGAACAGCAGAAAATTTGGTAACTAGAGCATCTGCTTCGGTACTAAAGGGTTCCAGAACCTTGATTTGGGCGATAAGGAGTGGGTCTTTGAGGAGTTCGATTGCTGCAAGATCATCAGAATGTCATTACAGACAAGGTATGTGATGGATGCAAACCTTCTGCTTGTGCTTTCTTGGTTGCTGCATTGTGTTTATCGACCATCATGGGCAGGATGAAACTTTGAAAGAGTAGTCAGGTGCTGATGTCATCTACCACATTTGCCACAAATGGAAACAGGGGCGAGTATATTTGCCATGTAGAGCACAAATACACTGGGGTATGTAGTTTATTTATCGACTCTGTAGGTACTTGCTTCCCTTTGCAAAGAACAGGTATCAATTTGTGATTGGTGTCAATACTTGGCAAAAGTTGTGGCATGGTCACATCATGCCTCCCCCAGGGGAGGTGTGACTAAGGTGCTGGCAAAAAATTGTAGCATGGTCACATCATGCCTCCCCTGGGGGAGGCGTGACTAACACGCTGGCAAAAGTTGTGGCATAGTCACATCACGCCTCCCCTGGGGGAGGTGTGACTAACGCGCTGGCAAACCGTACAGCCCCTTTGTCTCAACACTTGCTCACAACACTGTCAATGTGGTGAGTTTCTTATT
This sequence comes from Mycena olivaceomarginata, assembly GCA_029378375.1. Taxonomy (NCBI): domain Eukaryota; kingdom Fungi; phylum Basidiomycota; class Agaricomycetes; order Agaricales; family Mycenaceae; genus Mycena; species Mycena olivaceomarginata. The sequence continues at coordinate 158,341 of JARKIC010000556.1, read as the reverse complement.
TAGAATCGGTCTGTGGCTGGGTTTGGCTTCTGGCGTGCCTGGGATCAAAGATTTGGATCCAATGCAACCGCCCAGGATGAGTTAAAGGCTTCTCAATGGGAAAACGGCCTGAGCCTGTCCGGCCAGACTCGCCAAAGTGGTGCAGCACGTGGGCCCAGTCGTTGCGCATGTCAGGGAGAGCCGTATATTTGCGGAGGTTGTGGAAGTTGGTGGTGAGAAGAGAAAAGTGTGCCCGGGCCATCATCAGCCATCATTGGTGCGTCGGATTTATCGGCTTTACAGCTCCTTTGCTTCCCAGTTCGCGTCCTTTCCAGATTTACCCTCAAATTCCGCCCCCGCACCTCCCAAACACAAGGAAAGGGAACGTATAAACGAGGATATTCAAGGCCTGAGAAGCACAAGGATCGTCCGCGACTCGGGGTCGCGTTTCTACTACTCGGACCGCAAAGGAGACCCTCTTAGTATCCAATATGGTGGCATGCACTCGCGCGACGTGCCCAAGTATCGCAGTGCGTGTTCTGCCATCCTGTGTATCTGTGACTCACACTTCCTAGCCAGTAGGCACGTACTCGGGCTCCCTCCATCCTTCTCGGCCTTTAGAACAAGCCATGGTATAGAGGTTGGCCCTCCAGGCAAACGAAAAGTGCGCAAGTTCGGTCGTCGCGTGGTGTTATACCGACAACATTATAGTACGACCAGATCATCGAAATTGTAAGTATTTTCTATATTGAATTAGTTGCACAGTGTACTGACGAGCTCAACCTTTCATACAGGACTGCAGGCGCTGTGTGCACTCTGCAGCGCATGGCCGCAGGTATGGCCACCGCTGCACCCAGAATCGGTGATACCAAAGTCCCCATGTCGCTGTTGGAGAAGGGGGCATTTATAAACTACCAGTGCATCGAGAATAATCTTGTTATTGTCCGCGAAAGGTTAATTTTCCTGCTTTTGTGTCGTCCTTTGAGTGCTCACAAAGTCTCACAGGCTGCGTCACCCCTTGTCGGAAAAGATTCTGTACGGCCATCTCGACGACCTGCATAGACAAGATATCAAGTGCGGTGTCAGTTACTTGAAACTCCGTCCCCACGTAAGTTCTTGTTCCTTTACACTTGTTTTGAAGGTGGTGAAGTCTGTCTCGATGGAGTCGTCAGTCGGTGTTAGACTTTGGCTTCTCAAATTGAACTCTCCATTTCATTCGTTGTATTTACCGAGATATGAACAATACTGACTACCTTTCCCTTAGCGAGTTGCTTGCCAGGATGCTACAGCTCAGGTACGTTGATAGCGGCCACACTCTTGTGCAGCGTCTCTGATGTCACCGTAGATGGCACTGTTGCAATTCATGTCAGCAGGGATGCCTACGGCTGCGGTCCCAACTACTGTGCACTGTGATCACCTTATTGAGGCTCAGATTGGCGGCGTAAAGGATTTAGCTCGTGCGATTGACATCAACAAGGAGGTTTATGACTTCCTTGCTACCGCTACTGCCAAGGTCTGTTTTTTCTCTCTCTCCTGAGACGGAAGGAATGTGTTTTTCATAACTATTGTAGTATGGACTCGGCTTCTGGAAACCTGGCTCTGGTATCATTCACCAAATTATCCTCAAAAACTACGCTTTTCCCAGAGGACTTATGATTGGCACTGACTCACACACCCCGAATGCTGGTGGTTTGGGAATCATTGCTTGCAGTGCCGGTGGTGCCGGTGCGGTCGACATTATGGCAGACATTCTTTGGGAACTTAAATGCCCCAAGGTCATTGGTGTGAACCTCATGGGCAAAATTGCTGGCTGTACAACACCCAAGGGTAATATTTCATTTTTTGTCATACCCGCCGTGTACTGACCAGAAATAGATGTTATCCTGAAGGTCTCTCTGGTCATTGTCAAATTGTCGTCACTCATTGTTACATTGTTCATTGTTCATCATTAGGACTTCTGGAGGAGTGCTCTGCCAACTCGCTCTCTGGTTGTCGTTGATACAACTGGAGGAGGGCTCTACTCACTCCCTCTCTTGGTGTTGTTGTGTTTGGGAAATAAGCTTTGGAGAGCTTATATCCTCGTCTTTGGACACGCATACTCATGGCTGCGAAGCTCTTAAATGTCTTATTTCCAATTGCTTGATTATCACTCAGGCCAATTCCTGGTGATATCTTGCGTTCCACAGTCCACCATCTCAGTCTTATTTCCGGATGGTCGATAGAGTGGAATAGTGCGCTTGGAGTGTACAATTCCTATAGCTGCGAAGCTTAGTATCCCTCAGTGTCAGTATCATTATTCCTTCAACGGAGTGACATACTATACACCAAGATCGCTTCAGGCTCATTTCTGAAGTGATATGCGGCATACCACCTGTTCCATCCTCCTCTTGAAATGAACCTCTCCCTTCAATCTACTGTTAGGTCCTGTACAAGGGACTACCACTCATCTGGATCTCTGCTCTTGTGTTCTCTGATCAGCCTATTTCTGATTTTTGTCTTATTTCTGTGGGCATTGAACTGTCTGGAATTCAACTATACCTAAACACCGCACTTTTTGCGTGTTTTGGAATAGTCTGATTGCAGTATAGGCTTATTCCAAATAGCTGGTATATGGTCTCGGTATAACTGGCTGGGTCAGAATCACAGAGTAACAAGTATAAGGGGTAGGGAACTACCCTGCAGACTGGCAGTGCTCGCCTCGAAAACTTTAGAGGAATGTGTAGCCCACAAACCTCTTAAGGGACTATTTCTGGTCTTATTCCCACACAATGGAATAGGCTGGACGTACTTGTGACAAGGGCATGTGGAAATAGTCTTATTTCTGCACCCATAGGCTGTGCGCCTTCCATGTGTTAGGGGCCCAGGGATGTATATTCCGATGAAGTTCCGGGATAAGCGAAGGTCAGCGAAGGCAATTTGATGGGATTGTTCTTATTCTGAGTAAGCGGAGTTGGGGAAATAAGAACCCTTTCTGGGACAAGTCTCACTATGGGTGTCTATGAGGAGCTGGAGGCCAGGGGAACATGACCCGATGGTCTGGGGTGATGGGAGAGGACCAGGGACAGTGGGAAATAAGGCAGACAACTTGATATCAGTCAGCCAAGAGACTGAGGGTTTCAAACCCCTAGGATGACCAACACCACACGGTCAGACATCAGGATTGACCTGTACACTGGCCAATGGTAATACGCTCGCAGGAAGCTTTCTGACGGATAAACAGCTATGGAGGGGGAACTCACGCGAATTTACTGATTTCTGTTTCGTTTGTGGACTTGCATATGATTTTGGGGTTTGTATAAGTAGTCAGGACATTGCTTCGAGTAGGGTACAGAATCACCTGTGTATTAGTAGGCTGAACACTTGCGACTGGGCCATTTCTGGGGTTGGCACAGTGTGTATTGTTGTTGGACTTTAACATTGGAAAACCTTAGTTAGAAATAAGGATTTGGTTATTGGAAACATCTTGGACGTGATTGAGGCTACCTAGTGTCTGGAAATCAAATCGTTTATTGTCATTGTCATTGTCTATGGTTATCGTCATTGCCATCACACATCGTTCATCAACATCATATATTGTTCATCATCATCGCCATTGTCTCGGAGTCTTCTGGGAAATAAGCTTTCAGAGCTTGTATCGTCTGGAATTGTTTATCATCAACCTCCTCAAGGTCTCCTGTTTGTCTTTGGACGCCACCACCACCACCACACACAACACTTGCTTGTCTCATAAGCTGCAAAGCTTTTAAACATCTTATTTCCATTGCTCAATTATTGCTCAGCCCAGTTCCTGGTGGTTTGGGTTTAGTTCGGAGCACATTGTTCAGTGTCACTGCTTATTTCAGAAAGACTTGGGTTATATTTGGGTGATAATTGGGTTGTTTGAGTGTGGTTCAGAGCACAGAAATCATCAGTTTCCCTCTACTTATGACCACCTACACCCACACTTTTTATTTTATCTTACTCACCAATGCCTACCCTCAGGAGGCCTATACCACCAACTACCTAAAATTGGTGGTTGGACATGTTTTGAGGAACAAACATATATTATGAACACCCTCCCCCTACCTACCTAGGATTACACTTCTGTATATGTGTGTAGAAGGATGCCCAACGTGCCACACGCAGCAAGAGGCAAATTTAATGGATTAAAAAAATAAAAATTGAACTTGAACATCAACTGGATGACTTTCCATAAGCATTATTTCGATTTTTTGAGCTCAAACTCCGCGCAATCAACGCACTGACACGACACCTGTCAGGACCCCATCGGGCGAAGATCTTGGTTAGAATATTTTGGACCCTCGTACAGAGCTTAAATATATTATAGTCTGTAGAGGGGTCCCTACCCCCTCTTCAGAATAATTTCTGCTCAAATTCCTCTCCTTTATACAATTCCACCCGGCTCTCAGCTACTTTCGTCTGAATCAACACAGCCATCTGTCAAGGGCGGATTCGGACCGCACCGCACCTGCGAATCTGTGTCATGGCCGCTATGGATACAACCCTTGTTCACCCCAATTTCAGCATCGAAACCTTCAGCTCGCTCTGCGGATCCAGTAGGACTGGTATCAACGGCTTGGTCTCTGTTGTTCTGTGCAAAGTCTCCGAGCCTCGACGCCACCTAGCAGTTGCCTAGCAGTATTATGGCGGTAACCAAGCCGGCAAGCTGCTGTTGGTTGTGTATTTCGTTGCCTCCATGTCCTCGAACTGCTGATTGAGGAAGAACGCGTCGATATCCTTGCTAATAGCAGAGGCGGTAGCAAGTTGACGCGTTATTCATGTCTCACGTGCGATGTAAACATGCTAATGAAATTAATGTTGCGAAATACTACTTTATGGCTTATGGGAGCTCATAAGCAATAGATTAATCCAAATCTCTCTTGTGACGGCACGATTGGCACCGCTCAAATGGGGTTTGAGATAAGAAAAGGCTTATGGAAAGTCATCCACTATTGTACGTGCTATTTCTGCGGGCCATTGGATTGCCAGGCTGCCGGGTGTCGGCACCACCACTATCACGCTCCTCCATGATACGTTGTCGGGGCAGCCAGCACTTCACATCATCGATCTGTGTCCTCAAGTTCTGCCTCGCACACATCTTGACTGCTCGCTGGACATGGCAGGAAGAAAGTATCAACATTCCTTTTATGGGTGGCAGAGACAAGATAATTTGGTGACTGGCGAGTAGGCTGCGACTGTGAAAGTCCATCATTTTAACTTGGCACGTTCAAGAATCCGGAAGCATTGGTCATCAGTGTTCCTTCAGCACAAGGCCGGGCAGGTTTTATATAATATATATAGATACCTTACCCCAATTCTAACTGCTAACAATAACTCTAACCGCTAACTGCTAACCACCCTAACCACCTAACCCTACCCTAACCGGCCATACTCGGCACACTGCTGATACCCGTCACTTCATGATGTGCTGAACAGCTGCCATGTAACAAACAATTCACGAACTTTCTTAAAAACAAGCCAAAGTGACAAACATTCACAGGTTCTCATCAAAGTCCGCAAACTTACGCGAAGTAACGAAGTGACGAAAATGGTGTGGACTCCTTTAGTGCGAACCTACCAACATCCAAGCATGTATCCCGGCGGCTCATCCAAAATCCTGAGCCCAACCCCGAGCTCTCCCTAGACCTGACATCGGCTTGGCCTCGGATTGGGGTCAAAAGCCCGGGTTGGGTTGGGCTCGGGCTTGAAGCCCGACCTGTTATATGTTACCACCCCAGGGTACTTCAGAAGCGGGAAGCGTATTCAGAGTCTCAACCGATTCAAATCTCCAAAGTTGAATCAAATCAAATTCAAGTTGAACACAGCCGAGAACAACCAGAATGCAAGAGATGGTCCATGTGTCTTTGCCTTCACAATGAATGGCTGGTCCATGCGCCATTCCCCAGTATAAAGTGTCTCTCATGGGTGACCGGACTTTACTTACCTCAATGGCATGGGCTCCTTCACTACTCGGGCCTGTGGACTGCAGGAGCACTCCATAGCATGGCAGCTTGGGTGGGCTTCGGCGCGTCCACTGTTCTAATAATTTCCTGCCCTGCGACAGCCATTCGGTTGCTCAGGCCATTATTTTTACCTGGACGCGGGGCCAACCCTAACCGAAGAACGCCGAAGGCCGAACAAACAAAACCAGGAAGGAACAGACCCTCGTCTGATGTGCATACTCAGGATAATTATATATATATAGCGACGCTTGTAGCTAGGCAATGTTTCAGGAATCGAACCATCTTCCGAGGTGAGCCGGAACATCGAGTAATACACCCTTAACTAGCAAAGTCACTGGCGGCTGCCAGTGGACACCGGTGGCAAGTGGTGGACATTGGCAAACATTGATTGGCAATCATGATTCAGCGAGCTGCGATGTTCAACCAATCACCAGTGGATTCCAATGATGCATCAGCCACTCAATTCCAGTGGACTTCACTGAAAATCACCGGAGAACACACAGATGTTTTGATTTATCCCACTACGTCGAATAAAAGAGAGTTGCGGGCGCACCGAGAGAACGTTGTGGGCTGAAAAGGTAATTCAACCCGCTAGACTTGAACAACTTCAACAGAACAAGAGGCCAGCCGTCAAAAGGCGAGAATGGAGGGAAATTGGCTGAAAACCGAAGGCCGAGAATTGCAGTAGGAGTGGAAACCGGTGGTAATTGTGGGTTCAAAATCCAGTGGAGTCCGCTGGAAACTGATCAGCACTCTGACCACGCGTGAGCCACCGGTTTCCATCGGAATCCGTTGAACGGGCACTGAATCAACACTGGCAGCCAATGCCGAGCGATGCCGAGCAGCCGTTTGATAGCTCCGCGTGGATTACTGGGATGCTCGGCTGGGCCCGGATATGAGTTGCCGGTGGCCGATGCAGACCGGATCGCCAGCCAGTTGTCGCCGGTCGGCAAAGCTGAAGTATCGTTTCTCAAATGCCGCGTGAACAGAGATAGAGAGAAATTCAGCCTAGCTTGAGCCACGTTTAATTTACTCGCCGTTCGTCAGTGGTCGGGCATCCTGTGTCAAGACCTATTTTCGCGCAAGATGATATCATCAGCGGCTGTTCTAACTTGAGTCGCATAGCCAAACTTGAAGAAGGGGTTCATTTTGGAAGCGCATAGCCATAGCAAAGAAGTTAATTGGAAGGGCACAGCTGGGGCAGTGGTGACAAAAAACATCCGTGGCAGGTGTGCGGGCAGCAGTGGCACGGTCCTTGCCTCGCGGATTGTTTCGAAAATTGCGGGATGTTATCGGGCTGGACAAAAATATCGGTGGCAGGATTGGCAGGTACGCAGCAGTGGCGACCGGTGGATTGTTTGCGAGATATTATCGAGCTGGTGAGCTGAGTCGGGGTATGTTGAGCCCCGTACAAGCTACGGCATTTTGGTGAATATTTCTGTCGATGCTTTGAGCGGTGTCAGTCTTTACAAGAGAACCCAGAGACGCGATGATATAGATATCGTCACTTAACCATGGCACACGAAAGAGCCAGATGTGTGACATTGTTCGTCCAAGATGATGAAGGATAAGAGCTAGCGTAGCCCACACTTTGAAGTTTGGCGCAATTCGTTGAAGGAGGAAGCACTGGGGCGGTGAACTCGGATCAACCAATGACAGGAATACCGATCAATGTCATCGGTCTTCTCTTCCCATTTCCGCCCTTTTGAGTGGTTTCAGCCCAGGATCGTCGGCACAGTTTATGCGACGCTCAGTTCACGTGTGGTCCGGGCTACCGAAATACCACTGGCAGGCTACGGAGACCGTGCACTTCGGGGGCGATATAGAAGACGCGCAACGTGTGGCTGCGGCTCGCGAGTCCCGATGGCGAACATTTCAAGTGGCATTTGGTCCAATATAAGAGCTTCAAAGGTTTAACAATGGAATCATGAATGACTCCGGCGATTCAGGAGCTCGAGGGAGGCCTACTTCGTATCTCCACAAGGCATGCCTCAATTGCAGGTCAGGGATCTTATTTTCCTTACCTTCGACGTTAACAACTACAACAGACGCCGCAAAATTGTTTGTCTGGTTTCTGCAGCTTCGCGCTGACCTTCATGCTCACGATAATGTAGGGCTGCGACGGGGAACGCCCCACCTGTCGTAGATGTCGTCTTCATCCGCCCAGGTCTCTGAACCCCTGCACCTACTCACACGCACCGGTTGGCGGCACCGTCTCCCTACAAGTGGAAGAGTCGATGCAAAATAGAATTTACGAACTCGAGCACCAACTCGAGCTTCTGAACGAACAAGACCCGTCGAAGGTGTTTCTAGAGGAACCGTATTCCAACCAGCAGCTCCAGGGCCTGGCACCAGGTGAATCATGTTTGTTTCTCTTCCGCATTTGCTAACACTGATATCATTTAAAGAACCTGATACTTGGGACAATCTTATGCAGTTTGGGGGGATCTCAAGTCCTATAGAGGTGGGCAAGTCCAATATCTGTGCTGCGATCCTCAGGCCGAAGTGTATTTAATCGAAGGAACCACCTGAGTTAACTGGCGCACTGTGGGCTATCCCTTCCATTGATATTTTCACCTACTGAAGTGATTTAACGCTATATAGCCTCGATTTATTCCTCCACCACTTTGCCCGTCACCCCTTCTTCTTTTTGGATCCCACGCAATTCCAACAAACGGCATTGCTACCGGATCTCTTGACCCGCAGTCTTCTAGTTGCAGTCGCTCTCTGGGCCACACATGTGTCTCAAAACCCTCTCGCTGAGAGCGTATACTCTGAAGAAGAATTGCTGGCGCGGGCTGTGCATCACGTTGCTCGAGATATTGCGGCGGGTGACACCTTACCGCAGCGTATGCTCCACATGATACAAACCGAGGTTTTGCTATCGTTGTATTACTTGGATTACGGACGCCTGTTGGAAGCTAACTATCACCGTGCGGGTGCGACATCTCTGGTGTTCATCTCAGGCCTTCACCAACTCGGCGCCTCATCACAAAACTTGGTAGTTCAAGGCGAAAATATTCCGATACAAATGGGTGCTAGTCTGAGGATAGAGATGATCAACGCGTTTTGGAGTGTGCTCCTCATAAATAACTACTGTGTCGCTGCCTCTGACACACCCTCGAGCATGCCTTACGACGCACCGATCAACACTCCTTGGCCAACAGTAAGCCTGAGTCCAACCATCTCGGATTCGTGCACTCAATCATCCGCAGCAATTCCCCAGTGTTGCACCATCGTCTGTGCTATTTCTCGACGAAGATGGCGTTACTGGGCATTCTCCCCTAACACTGTTGACAAAAGCGTCTATCCAGCTGGAACGCACCATGTCTTTTACTGCACGTAATTCCCGTATTTGCGCATCTTTTCTTCTCGGATGCAATTATCGGGCTTACTCCCGCATTGACAGGCGCAGGTCTCCCTCTTCCGTCCGAGATTTGGGCAATTGAAACCCGGCTCGAACCTTTTCGCAGTCGTCTCCCACCCGTCGATATAGGCCATCCTACGGACCAAATCTCTCTGGTAACGCACGCTTTCGTCAACGGAGCTATCCTCTGTCTTCACTCTCCGTTTATTAACGTCTATGCGGAGGCGCGCTCCAAGTGCCTCACCGCTGCGAGCTGCGTTGCCGTACGCCTCGCCGATGCGCGCCTCGCGGAGTGGGAGATCGTCGATCCGATCTTGGGGGTGCGTGGTTCTCCCTGCGCCACCACTCGTCCGCTCACCGGTTCATCTCCATTCAGCCACTCCTCGCCGCTGTCGCAGACGTGCTCATCGCTAGCCTCACCCACGTCCCGCAAGCGAGCGCGGATCTGCAGGCGATTTTATCAGCGATGCAAACACTCGCCCGGCGGAGCCCTCTCATCCGTACGTGGCCAACGAAGTCGGCGTTCGCTGAAATCTTAACACTTGGTTCGGTTTACTAGAGCGGTACCTGACAGTAACACAACATCAATACACAGCCGCACAGCAGAGTCTGGGGCTCTTTGGGCTATTATAGAACCATTTTCCATTTACATCCCTTCTACGGACGAACAACGGACGAATTAAAAGTATCCTATGGTGCCTCTCACTTAGTCACCGCTACTTTTGTACAAGGGATTGATCTCGGCCAGAAAAAATCGGATTTCTATTCCTCTTGTAGAAATGCTTGTATTAACTCTAGCTACATTTCACTAAGAGGGATTTCTTCTAACTAAAAAATTGAGCGAGTTATATAATTTTGGTTGGACCAAATTGGCCATGCCCGCCGAAAGCCATCAATTTTGGTACCAGAGCTCGAGGCATACAATAGTAATAATATGCATCTACTGGTCAATGAACGCGCTTAGGTGACATTTACACGCCTATGGGAAGTATAATAAGTTTTCCTTGAACTGCCGGCCTTCACCTTGAACTGCGCATCCTTTGCGTCCAGCCCTGACCGGTAAGCATCCATCCAGCGGATCATGCGGTGCTCCCACTTGCGTCTTGTGCTCAATTGCACGGACGCAAGAGCTTTCGAGAGATTCTCCTTCAGAGTTGCGAAAGAATAATCACAATTGTCGCGCAGATATTTTTGACGGCTCCCCAAAAGAATTTGATGAAGTTCAACTCACAGTGGAACTTGGGCAGGAAGATACAGAGGTGTCCAGCAGCTTCAATGATCTCTTGAACGCGGGACCGCTTCTCCAGAAAATCGGGCTGTTCTAAAATGTGTTTCGCACAGCAAGAAGTTGTTGCCGTGTTCGCATTTTTTGGGAGCTCAGTCCTCGAGTATTTCACACACATTTTGGAACAGACTCGTTGCGTAACTTGCGTTGGGGGCACCCGCCCTTCATAGGTGGGTTTCTAATTTGCTTGCGGGACCCCGTTCGATTCGGGGGCAGGTCGTAGCTATGTTTCTTTTCCTTACTCCTCCTGACGTCGACGCCCGGGGCGTTGTTAGCAAAACACGGGAAAGAAGCGCGCTCGAGTCACTCCCGACCAGCGCACTGCCTCCTCTACAGCCGGGCTGTACAAGACTCTCCTCTGCAGCCGGGCTGTGCGTGGCGCCCCTCGATCGGCTCGGGGAGGTATATAAGTTCCCGGACTGGGCAGGGGTCGACATTCGTCGCTCTCGTGGCCGGACCTCATTTGCTGCTTTGCCTGCCCGCCCGCTTCCTTCTCTTTGTCTAGTTCACTTAATCTAGTTCACTTAACTACAAGATGTGTATTAGCCGTATTGTTGGGACATATCTTCATGCGGCTCTTGGCTCACAGCCAGGAGTCGCCGAATCGCTAATTTCCTCGCTTTTCGTGAGTAGGTCGGGATTAGTCTTCCCATTACTGTGCCGATGTGCCGCACACTACCGCATCGATGCCGATGCTGTCTCGGCTTGGCTCCACTCCGATGCTTCTCAACTTCGATTCCATAACGCCCGCCCATGTGATTGGGTTCTCCCTCCGCCTTGAATCCACCGATATACTGCGCCTGCTTGAAATCGACCTTCTCAACCGCGCTCTTGTACACATTTGAAAAGCTTCTGCGATCACGAGACACGCGGACAATCGCGGTGGTGCGAGATTTCTGATTGGATGGTTTTTTGCGGGCGGATAAGCAACTGACAGAAATGAATGTCGCGATGTATAAGATTCTTTGTAAGGCAAAATGGTACACCTCGGCGGTTGCATTACACATCCTCTACGAGCTATCCCCAACTATCTTCGGCTAGCAAGTATATAAGGGAACATTGGCTCAACACTCCGAGACTACCCTACATTGCTTCCCTTAAATTCGAACCAAATCCAACATGGCACCCTCAATTCTCCTCATCGGCGCCAGTGGCGCTCTCGGGCCGCCCACTCGTCGAGGAGTTTCAGAAACAGCGTGCACGCTTCAACCGCGTCGCAATTCTCGCCGATCCGGCGAGAGCGCATAAATTCAGCGAAGTCCAGAAGAACGGCATCGAGGTCATCAGCGGCTCCTTCCTCGACTTCAAGTCTACCAAGGTGTGTCTCTACCGTTCTTCACTGGATCCGCAGCAGCTCACCACACCACAGGCTTCGACACCGTCCTCTCCCTCGTCGGGAACGCCCTGATGCGCCTGCAACCCGCCATGATCGAAGCCGCCGTCGCAGGCGGCGTGCGCCACTTCTACCCGTCCGAATTCGGCACCGACATCGCGCTCGACGGCGTGTGGCAGTTCCGCTACTTCCGCGACAAGGTCGTCACGCGCGACCACCTCGTCGCGACCGCCAAGCGGGTGCCCGACTTCCGCTACACGCTCATGCTCACGGGCGCGTTCTCCGACTGGGCCGTGGGCGAGTTCAGCGGCGTCGATGTGGAGAAGCATACGGTGAAGGTGTATGGGTACCCCGAGGCGGAGGTGTCGGTGACGGCGTTTGAAGGAGTACGTTTGTTTTGCTTTTGGTTTGTTTGAGAGATGAGGGCCTGATGGAACTTGTGCAGCATCGTGCGGTACACCGTCGAGTCGATCCTGCTCCCCTTCCCGGCGGGGCAGGCGAGCCGTGAGATCCGCATCCGCGGCGACCACCTCACCTGGGCGCAGCTCGTCGCCCTCCTCGAAGAGATCCAAGGCGTCAGATACCAGGTGACGTACATCGACCCGGAGGAGGCCGCGAAGAAGCAGGAAGAGGCACGCCTGCTCGGAGATGAGGAGGGCGAGATCTTGTGGGCGGGCAAAACCGTCAGTCCATCCGGGAAAGTGGTCGTTCCGCTGCCGCTGGACAATGATAAGTTCCCGTTCAAGCCGGAGACCCTCAAGGAAACTTTGCGGCAGGTGCTGAAGTGAAATTAAATTGTAAACCAAGATAAAGAGCCGGTGATTGTGATATTTTGAAGATGTACTTGTAATTCATTCACTCGCAGTTGAATCCACAGACAAGTCGGCGTGAAATGAACCATTCACCACGTTAGGATCCCGGCTATGCAGAGACTCAGTTGAGGTACCTACGCAGAGCTAAACAGATGCCTCTGCCTAGATGGCTGGACAGACTCTGTTTAGGTCTGTCAACATCTGTGTAGTTCTGTGGAGGTCAGTCTAGGTCAGTCTACTTGCTTATGGAGGGCTGGGCACAGGAGCTACTCTTGAAGTAGATGTACACAGTGTTGGAAATACGGCTACCACGGGAGCGCACGGGACATTATCGGGGTCGTCTCGCTTGCCCGGGTAGAGGAAATGCTGCTCTGAGGGCAACCGAGTGAAGTATATTCATGAATTACAACAGATTATATACTAACTATCTAATAATATCCGGGAGGCAGTGTCTGGAGGAAAGGGATGCGATGGCTAGTGTGTGCATTGGGAGAGTCCAGGCCCGATGGTTACCATGAGTACATGACTGCGAAGTACTCATATTCCAACACACAGTGCGTGTAATAGTGTTCTGGTTGAGTCCACGCCATTTTCGTCACTTCGTTACTTTGCTTAAGTTCGCGTATCTTCGTGACTTTGATGGGATCCTGTGAATGTTCGTCACTCTGGCTTATTTTTAAGAATGTTCGTGAGTTGTTTGTAACACGGCAGCTGCTCAGTACATCATGAAGTGATGGGTATCAGCAGTGTGCCGAGTATGGCCGGTTAGGTTCGGGTTAGGTGGTTAGGGGTTTGGGTTAGGTGGTTAGGGTGGTTAGAGGTTAGTGATTAGCGGTTAGCAGTTAGGGGTTACGGTTAGCAGTTAGCGTTAGGGTAAGGCATCTATATATATACCTCGGATTCACCTTTTGGGTGTATATAATGGTAGTCTTATATCCTTTGGTTGATTTGGGATACATTGGGGTGGCCAGCACGAATCCAAACGAGCGATTTAAGGCGGTGGCCCACTGCCCCGTTTTGTCTATTTTGGGAAAGCGCGAGAAGAAAAATTCGGTAGATCCAGAAACCATCACCTAAATTCGTGGAAAATATCTCAACTCACTCATAACATCCTTGCCGTACTTCAAGTGCCCAAATATCGGTATCCACCTCAACTTATGCGTGCGAAAAAGCCCAAAAGTGCTAAGGTGGCCCAGTACCCAGTCGCTGATAATAAGTACATCTGTACCAGTAGCTACAGGGATTTAATTTTGTTTCACCAGTACCTGGAACTTTGGCCAAGGGACTTATCATTGGACCAAGGACTCGCTCGAATTTACGAGTACTTTACGTACTCGTTCTTTTCATCGTGCAAACCAGCTTTTCAAGTTGGATTAACTTCATCAGTTCGTCCATCCGTGTAACACCCAATAGTGGCTGTGTTCATTAGCTTTTTGTAATCTTTTTAGATGGAATGTAATGGCGTCAATGTGGTTATGTAGATGGTTTCCGCCTCGTCCCGGTTCGAATCGCGGGTGTGCCTATTCCTTCTTCGCGTACTGTTACTTTGTACTCTCTCGTAGTTTTACCTTCAATGATCAGCGCATTCACTGTGTTTATATTTTTATTATGATCAAGAACACTTCCCAATCTTGTGCACTCAATCTCATCTTGTCATTTTCTCTTGGTTTGATGGTAAGTATTGATTGCCTGGGTGTTCATCGCCGATTCGCCAGGGAAGGGTGACTCATGATGCTCAGGGAAACTGGTGTACACGCAAACAGATCTCACGCTTGTCCTCCCAAACTAACCTGAATCCACAACATTTGTCGCAGGTGTGGTAACTGATATTTGGACTTTGAACAAGTTATCTTGACCGTGGCAGCACCTATTGAATTATTGCCGGCCAGCCTGTAGCAAGACTGCCCGGCGGGTATTTGCTTCGGATTAAATGCAATATGCGTACCACGAATTCGACATTCCGAATCAGATGGAATAGAGAACCCGAAACAAGAATCAAATAGTGAGTAGAAAATGTGGTGAATACACAGATACACAAAATAAAGTATGAGTGCCGCCGTGCGTAGCGTCGGTCTCCCCCCAAGTTCATTTGACTCGCCACGGATGTATTCCTTCCTTTGGACCCTCCTTCCATCCATATCATCCACATCAATCCTTCTGGCAGTTCCGTACTTCCTTCAACCTACATAGCTTACGGGAACCAAAGTAGCTGGTAGAACCTATGAAAAAATTGGGTGAGTGTTTTTGCCAAGCTGCGCTGGTTTGCTTTGGTATTCCGTTGTTGAAGGACGCGGCACCGGCGCTGTGCCGACGGATGCCGCTCTGCGGCGTCTTGATCTGCTACCTCGGTGCCTCCCGGCTGCTGTTGACTACCTCCCGGGTTCGACGGCTATCATCTGGAACCAGCAGCTGTGTTCCGGCTCCCCGCTACAAATTCTCACCAGAATCGATCCTTTTTCGGACGGCTGGACGGACTACATGCTTGCATTGCTCCCTCGTTGAAGGTGGGTCCATTCACGTGAGTTGTACGGTTGCGTTACACATAATCCTCGGTTGCCGGCCTGAATTCGTGCTACAGATCGAAATCCCGAGCCCGAATGACCTGGGTCAGCTTCGGCTTAATACTCGAGATAATCCAACAATAGCACCTGATGTGAGGGATGTTCAATCTTCTGTGATTCTGTGCGCAGATAAATCACATACTTGCAACGACCAAAATACAAGTGTAAAAAGCTTCTGCACCCACGAGGCACGCGGAGAATCACGGTGGTGCGAGATTTCTGATTGGATGGGTGTTGTGCGGGCGAATAAGCAACTGACAGAAATGAATGTCAGCTCGGCAAATGGCGGTCATCGGCGTGCGATGTATAAGAACCTTTGTAATGCAAAATGGTACACATCAGCGGTTGCATTGCGCGTCCTCTACGAACTATCCCCAACTATCCTCAGCCTGTCAAATATATAAGGGACTGGACTTTGACATTTGGTCCAACAATTCCCCACTCCCCTGCTCTTCTACTACATACTCAAATTCGAACCAAATCCAACATGGCACCCTCAGTTCTCCTCATCGGCGCCAGTGGCGCTCTCGGCCGCCCACTCGTCGAGGAGTTCCAGAAACAGCGTGCACGCTTCAACCGCGTCGCAATTCTCGCCGATCCGGCGAGAGCGCATAAATTCAGCGAAGTCCAGAAGAACGGCATCGAGGTCATCAGCGGCTCCTTCCTCGACTTCAAGGTCTACCAAGGTGTGTCTCTACCGTTCTTCACTGGATCCGCAGCAGCTCACCACACCACAGGCTTCGACAACCGTCCTCTCCCTCGTCGGGAACGCCCTGATGCGCCTGCAGCCCGCCATGATCGAAGCCGCCGTCGCAGGCGGCGTGCGCCACTTCTACCCGTCCGAATTCGGCAACCGACATCGCGCTCGACGGTGTGTGGCAGTTCCGCTACTTCCGCGACAAGGTCGTCACGCGCGACCACGTCGTCGCAACCGCCAAGCGGGTGCCCGGCTTCCGCTACACGCTCATGCTCACGGGCGCGTTCTCCGACTGGGCCGTGGGCGAGTTCAGCGGCATCGATGTGGAGAAGCATACGGTGAAGGTGTATGGGTACCCCGAGGCGGAGGTGTCGGTGACGGCGTTGAAGGAGTGCGTTTGTTTTGCTTTTGGTTTATTTGAGAGACGAGGGCCTGATGGAACTTGTGCAGCATCGTGCGGTACACCGTCGAGTCGATCCTGCTGCCCTTCCCGGCGGGGCAGGCGAGTCGTGAGATCCGCATCCGCGGCGACCACCTCACCTGGGCACAGCTCATCACCCTCCTCGAGGAGATCCAGGGCGTCAAATACCAGGTGACGTACATCGACCCGAAGGAGGCCGCGAAGAAGCAGGAAGAGGCACGCCTTCGCGGGGATGAGGAGGGAGAGATCCTGTGGGCGGGCAAGACGCTCGGGCCATCCGGGAAGGTGGCCGTCCCGCTGCCGCTTGACAACGATAAGTTCCAGTTCAAGCCGGAGACCCTCAAGGAAACTTTGCAGCAGGTGCTGAAGGGGAATTAAATTGTAAACCCAGATATCGAGTCGATAGTGAAATTTTGACCATGTACTTGTAGTTCGTTCACTCGCAGTTGAATCCAGCGAAAAGTCGGTTTCAAATAAGAACCTGCCGAACATTCCATTATTCACTCTAATCAATTGAATAACTCATGATCTGCGAACAGCGTCAACACAACCATCGATTCAAGCACCCAATCGGAAAAAGAACGAAATCAGAACAAAGTCAAGCTGGCCCCGAGGCCAGGCCAACCGCAAAAAAGCCGGTCATATATCAAGCAACTGCCCAGCCCAGCGGGCTCGCGAGTGTCATATGGCCCCGGCGTGTTTCATCGTAGCAAGAAAATCGAGGGAAAGAGGAAGCGGAGACTCACCTGTCGAAGGGAAACCGAGTCGCAGGCCGAGAAATAAGCTGTCCGTGTTTTTTGTTTGAGTTCCATCGTCTGTTCGCTCCTTCGCTCGCATCGACAAATCAGCCTCAAACGAAAACCTGTTCAACATTCCATTATCCGCTCTACTCGACTAAACAACCCATGCCCGCCGAAAGCATCATCAACAATCAACCATCGACCCAAGCAACCATGCAATCGAAAAACGAAAGAAATCAGAACACGGTTAGGCTGACCCTAAGGCTGACCCTAAGGCCAACCGAATAAAAGCCGGTCATATATCAAGCACCTGCCCAGCCCGCGGGCTCGCGGGTGTCATATGGCCCCGGCGTGTTTCATCGTAGGAAAAATAATGGAGGGAAAGAGGAAGCGGAAGCGGAAACTCACCTGTCGAAGGGAAGCCGAGTCGTAGGGCGAGACATACTGCAGAGTTGTTGACGTGGTTATTTAGAGTGTACTCACCGTCCGTCGGTTCCTTCGCTCGCATCGACAAATCGGCCGGAAATGCAATCCATTATCCACTCTACGCAATTAAATAAATTATCCCCTGCCGAAAGCGTCATCAGCAATTAACCAATCAATCATTTGGAGCGGAAAGTCGAAAAAACGAAAGAAATCAGAACAAAGTCGAGCTAGCCCGGAGGCCAGCCAAAAAAAAAAGCCGGTCATATATCAAGCACCCGCCCAGCGCAGCGACGAGCGCGCGCTCGCGGGTGTCATATGGCCCCGGCGTGTTTCATCATGACACAAGAATACGGGAAACGGCGGGAAACGAAGGGCGACTCACAGTCTGAAATATCACTACACCTGCTCACACACATGCAAAGCGAAACGACAATCTACGCCTCGCCCTCGCCCTCGTCGTCCTCGTCCGTGAGCTCCTCCCCCTCCCTCACCCCCCGGTGCGCATTGTATCCCTCGCGCCGCGCCCATGCGCGCCCGTCGGTGTAGGGGTTTATCCGCAAAGGGACGAAGAGCGTGTATAGCGGGCTGCGGGATGTAATTCAGCATGGGTTTATCCCGAGTGGATGATAGGGTAGGAGGAGAGCGGGAACGCGGCACGCACTATCCGTTTTCCCCCACGTTGAAGAACAGCTCGAGGTTGCGGCGTTTCCTGTAGTATATAGTATGAGCGGAGATGGGCTGCAACGCCGGCGACGTACCCGAGGTCGTAGGAGTTGATGAACGTCTGGACGTCGTGTCAGCAATTCAGCAATTTGGGTAGGATGCGATGCGCACTTCATTCCGCGCCTTCGCCATCCTGCGATACGTGTCGTGGTCCTGCGACTCGACGGTCGTCTCGCCGTGCGCGACCGTCCAGAGGTGGAAGCCGCACATGATGCCGACCGCGAGGGCCATGACGACGGCGAGGATGTATACCAGGATGAATGCGATCTGCGGGACGTGGTGCGGCCAGTCGAACTGGTCTCTTTATCAGAACGACCAGCAGCGGTGGAGTTTATGATCGCGCACCACGTAGGTCGATCCCGCCCCCAGCGCCTGCAGGACGTGCGGGAAGCCCGTTATGCTGAGGGAAACACAGGCTATGACGAGGTACGCCATGAACATGACGAAGTGGCGCTCGTTGTGCAGGCCGACGCATTGGTTTACCCCTGCGTAGAATTTCAGCGGGGGTTCAAGGAAAGTGAGCGATGCTACCCACACTGTAATATTATGAATAAGGATCGTTTTTAGCAGAAGAGCACGCGCGACGTACCGGGCAATGGTGGTCGTATTTGAGCACGCAGCGTTTGCATATGCGACAATGGTGTGCTCGCTGCCCGGACGCGTCAGCTAGAACTATGAAGCGCGGTGACTGCGCACCTCCGGCCGTTGCTGACCGCACTTTCGGCATTTCGTCACGCCCGCCTGCGTGATGACGAGCTCATTCGACCACCGCACGCCCGCCAGCTCCCCGCGTCTCGGCGCCTTCTTCGACGCCCAGAATATGCTGCTCTGCGCGCTGTTCTTGGCGGAATCGGCCACGGGCGGGTCGTCCGCGAAGCCTGGCGGGACGGTGATGACGTAGAAGTAGTGCATCCACAGGTTCAGCGCGATGAGCACGCATATTGGGCCAGAAATGAGCGGCCACATGAGGCCGGGCATTATCACGTCGACTGAAAGCTCTTCAGCAGGTTGCCCGAGGGAAAGTGGTGAAAAAGCTGACAGAAGCATACCGTGCCCAGGCTGATGAGTATGACGGCGAATGCGACGAAGAACGGGCCAGCAGCACCGGTGATTCGGTCGCCGAGTCTCTCCAAGACCTTGAAGCATCTGAACACAACGCGAGAGCACATCATGGTCGAGAGCAGGAGGTCATCCAAAGAGCGCTGCACTGCATGGCATTGCTTGTCGCAGTTGTATTTGGATGTCGTAGGTGTTGGGATCGGGGATCACCGATGATTTCGGTGATTGCCTTGGTGGTTCGTGGGTCGACGACGCGATGGATCGAGGCCGTGCTGGAAACTTGCATACTCACCTCATGCGGAAACAGGCCAAAAATGATGGATGAGGTGTTTCTAAGCAGCCTCCCCGTAGTCGGTGATCTGACACCTCAGTAGCAAGGAACTTGAAGTCAAACCCAACAGCGAGTGTGGACCTTGCCCAAGCTTGAAATCGACGAGTGATATCCCGGGAATGTATAAAGATGAGGCCTGTGCTCCCAGTTTGGCACTATACTTCCTCATATCTTCCCAACTGGATTTGTCATAGAGGTGCGAGCTCACATTTTGTTGAAGTGTCTGTCTAGGGGAAACTAGGTTCAACTTGCAAGTGCTGGAAAAGAAATACTCCGCTTGAGTGTCTGAACGAGGTTCACCGGTTTAAATTGCAAGGAAACCTGGCTCGCTCGACGTAAGGTCCTAAAGTTATTCTATCACATTCACGCGTCCCTTGGAGGTTTTCGCGCCGTATCTTGCGGACTTTGCATTGTTCCGCCTCAATCAAAGGGATCATACAGCATAATTAAGAGCCTATCATACTCCCGAACCTCATGCTAGGCCAACCAACCAACCACAACAACACATGGAATAGAATCAACACCAGCTGTACGTTCAGCACAAATTTGAATGTGTTTGAAACCGAAATTTCCTCGGAGAGACTGGGAGCAACAGAGTCCTCGTCTAGAGATGTGTTCCCTCGAAATAGTTCAGACGACAAGTGCATACAAAACAGTGTAATTTACTTACCACCATTTGGGTGGGTTGACTCGAGTATAACCTGGGATTCTGCTTCCGAATTTCCGGGGCCATCACGTGTGCGAGGAGCTGGCTCGAGTATATCCTCGGAATCGTCGTCCGAATCTGTGGGGGCTCGGATTGATCCTTCTCCGGCGGAATGCTCCTCCTCACAAACTGTTCATCATTTCATAAAATAGATCAACTAGCTGAAACCGCCAACTCACAATGGGCAAATGAAGTATTTATCTGGCTAGACAATTCATACAGCGGCTCCCCGAGATGTAGAGCGAGCTCCTGGCTGTCTGGATCGAAGCCTTTGGCCTGGTGGAACTGACGGAGTCCTTCATACATGCGGGCATCCCATGACCGCCCAGTCGCATACTCCAGAATTCCGATACAGGGAAAGCCGAGACTAGCTGCATCCTCCCAACTAAGCCGTTCAATGCCCAATGGATGCAGAGACCAATAGGCCAGACATTCTGGCCATTTGGATGATAATGAAGGTCCAATATGGAACTGTTCGGACGGGCAAAGAAATAGGTAGCCTTCGGGTGGGTGTGATGTAGTTGGGGATACCGTGATCTCAACGAAGATGTGAGACAATAGAACTATGTGGAAATATTAGTATAGAGACCAACAGGCAGCAAACTCAAACCATAATCCTCAAAATTGGATGTGATTCCGAAGCTGCTGAATACATGGTTCGCTTGACTGAGCCAGGCCATTCTGGGAAGGTAACCCGTGCAGAACCAAATCGGGTACTTCATAACATAATCAGAGGTGACACTTGGTTGGAAAAAATTAGAATAGTGCATGAGTTGCAGATAATGATAATTTCATACCGGAACCACCCGTCCTCCATGTAATCTCCCTGACCGCTCCATATGCCAGTGCAATAATCAATCTCTCTGGCTACAGCCGCAATCTCAACATCAACATCGGGCCCCAGCGAATTTTTCGAGGGGCAGAAAATTATTGCGCTAAGATTCACGTTTTCCAGGGCCGTCATCAAGATGTCTTGACATTGAGATGGTTCCCAATAGCGGATTTTGTGCCTAGAACGTTGAGCTAACATCCAATGGCATATTTCGTGATACTGTTGTGTTGTCATAGAGTCAATGACAGTGCTTTCCAGGTGTGGTGTGCTCAATAATCCGAGTCCTTGTTGCTGGACTGTTCCAGCCTCCAGCAAGGTGTCCCACCAGCCGCCGTCAACAAGGTCCACACAGAACCGGCCTGATGAACAACGTATGAAAGGTGTGCACATCGCGCGCACCTAAAGACATCATCGTAAAGGATCGCATATCCTGGTCGTAAGAATCAACTCACCAAGGGCAAGAAAAAATGGAGCTGAAGTAACCCTGGGCTGCCTGCAACAGTCTCAGCGTATAGCCGAAAAGTGTGAGTAGATATACCCGAAACTCAGCGCCCTACAGACGAATGAGCACATGCAAGTGGGAAGCAGTGGGTACATACAGCGTAAGCATGAATGTATACAGTTGCAAAATGTGAGTGCCGATAGAGCCCCAAGAAATCGTTGAAAGGAATCAAATCTAAGTCAAATGTCAGTTTCAATATTATTGATTAAAAATTTGGGACCGCACCGTCATGAAAGATCGTAGCATATGTATTCCCGGAGCTTGCTGTACCCCAAAGCTGAACGATATTTGGATGGCTAGCGAGATTCAATGGCCTTACTCATGAGGTGGATGAATGAGTAACTCACCGCACAGTCATATATTTCGCAACATCTCGCCGCCATTCCTGAGAAGTATTAGTAAGCCTCCATATCAATACACGGAATGCCACGGTGCACCTCTTCTGCTTTCTCGCCTTGATACATGGCCACCGTAACACTCGATGTCCCGCAATCTATTTTGGCGGAATGGTATCTCCGAGTCCGAGCACTCACAACACCCGAATCTCTGTCCAGCCGTATTTCCCGCTGTAGGTCTATGTCTCCAAGCGGGATTCGTCGAAAGTCTGAGTGATAGTCAGTATTCCTGCAAGCCATGTCAAAACCAGCCATGTACCTGACGGTGGAGTCAGAGCATCATGATGGTTGGTGATGTTGGTGAAGGTCCCACCAGCTACGGTGAAGTGCTGCGAACCTGAGAAGACACCATAGCTGAATTAGGTGCTGATAAGGCACAATTCAATCAAGCTACACAGGCATTGAATACTGACAGTGACGAAGCGGGTCCAGGATTCTCTGTGGCCGAGCCGGCGCTGAAATGTTCTTCGGTATACATTTCGTCGCCCATAGCTCGTGGAGGGAAGAGGAAGAGTCATTAAGCGCCGGCATGACAGCTTTTGCTCGATTTAAGAAACTCTCAAAATGGATGCATCAGCTGGGAAGATACAGCTTCCAGGGCACTGCAAAATTCAGATCTGGAAGCGAAAATACAGTGCGGTGGACCGTGCCACCGATCCTATGAAAATGTCCCAATCAGCGGGGAGGAACCGTAGAAAAGGGGGCGGACTGGAATTTGAGGTGTTCAAACATGGCCAGCCCAGCGTATCCCTGCAAAAATATGGTGGTATCTTTCGCATGCTATGTTGAGTGCGATGGATAACTTTCAAGCCTAGATGTACTAAGCACCGTTCGGATCAAATCTTTGTTCAATGTTGCCTTGGGCATTGATAGAAAATTAACGAACTTTTGTGGAGAATTGCAGACACGGGAAGCCGAGGTTGGCTGCATCTTCCCAGCTAAGTCGGTCGGCACCGAATGGATCCAGGGACCAATAGGCCGGACACTCCGGCCATTTGAAAGAAGAGGGACCAATTTCAAAATCCGTGGATGGGCAGAGAAACAGGAAGCCTTCGGGTAGGTCTCCTTTGATCAGGGAAATGCTGAGGTAAAAGGTAATTTCATCCAATATGACTGGGGCAGATCAACTTGAATAGCGGGCCAGCTTGGGGTAGCATTCGTACCATAATCTTCAAAATTGGACGAGATTCCGAGGTGCTTGAATATATGATTCGCTTGGCTGAGCCAGTAATTAGGGTCAAAGTACCCGACACTTAGTGAAATGGCGGTCTCGGCTACAGCATCACTGGAGCTGAAACTGGCAGATTGAACAGTATTAGTGCTAGCCACGAGAAGGAGATGAATAATACCGGGTCCAACCGTCCTCTATGACGCCTCCTTCGGTCCAATGAGCCGCAATCCAATGATGCGTGCCAAGATTGGGCCTGATCCTCGGCAAGAATACAAAATCCTCGAGCCGAGTGCCCGAAGAAGAGGAAATTACTGCCCCAATATTGACCGTAATTGGGTTGTAAACCGGCACATCTCGGTAGACCGAGAGCTCCCAATAGCATATTCCGTGGTATTCCTCCAACGTCAAGAAGCCGAGGGCAGCGGCCTCCAGGCTCGGAGTGTTCAACGATTTGAATCCAGGTTGGTTGGGTCTCTGACCCATATAGTAGTACGTGAAGAGACTGGTATTTCCCGGTGCGAGGTCCACGCAGATTCGGCCCGTTGAGCGACGTATAAAGAATATACTCTCGCCATTGGACTGGATATGTCAACATAATAAGATCGCAACCAGGCGAGTGAACTCACCACCGAGTGTTGAACAGTGGAGTGGAGGTACTCCCGGATGGTCTACACAAGTTTCAGCATCCTATAAGCAACATTGAGTGTTCATACTTTGAACTCTGCGGCCTGACATAAATTGAGATGCATTTGGCAAGTAGGAAGCGGCAGATACATGCCATGTAAGCATAGATATACACGGTTAAAATAGGTGAGTGCCGGTGCAGCTCCATGAATTGTCGAACCGGTATCAAATCTACGTTGAATTTCTCAATATCACTGTTTTCAAAAATTGTGGATCGCACCGCCATAAAAGATTGTAGCGCGGATATTCACCGAGCTCGTGGTGCCACAAAGCTGAACAATATTTGGATGGCTGGGGGAATTCAGTGACCTTTCTCGTGCATGAGGTGAATGAATCTTGCCGCATGGCCATATATTTCGCAATATCTTTCCGTCATTCCTATGAATATTATCGCATCTCAAATCAAGACACGGAATAGCACGACGC
The DNA here is from genome assembly GCA_029378375.1 of Mycena olivaceomarginata. NCBI lineage: Eukaryota > Fungi > Basidiomycota > Agaricomycetes > Agaricales > Mycenaceae > Mycena > Mycena olivaceomarginata. The sequence goes on along the minus strand of JARKIC010000556.1, from coordinate 133,928 downwards.
ACCTCTTCCGCGTTCTCGCCTTGATAGGTGGCCACCGTCACGCTCGATTTTCCGCGGTCTATTTTGGCAGAATAGACTCTTCGAACGCAGCTGCGTCGTTCACACCGGTAATCCGCAACACTAGAGTGCTTGTCCAAGCATATTCACGCCGCAAGTCTATTTCTCCCATCGGGATTCGTCGATAATCTGTGCAATATTCAGCACCATTCACGAACAAGGCCATGTTGAAACAATTACCGGAAGGGGCAGTCTGAGCATTATGATAGTTGTTCGTGGTATTGCTGGTGTTTGTGAAGGTCCCACCAGCCCCGGTAAAGTGGTGTGAACCCGAGAAAACACCATAGCTGAAATAGGCGCCAATAAGCCACGACTCGATTCAACCACTCAGGCGGCACTGAAGTACTCACGAGGCGTATCCAGGGTTCTCTCTGGGCGATCCAGAGTTGAAGTCTTCATTTGTATGGGTTTCGTCGCCCATCGCTCGTGGAGGGATGAGGAAGAGTCGTTAGACGCCCACATGACAGCTTTTGCTCGATTTAAGAAGGGTTCAAAATAGATGCTTGAGCTGTGGGATACAGCACCCGAGGTGGTCCAAGAACCGAAGGAAGAAATATGACACGGTATATGCTTCAAGGTCAAGGCTATTGGAATCCAAAACCCATGACCCGCGTTACATCAGGAAGTGGAGGTAGGAAAAACATGGATTGTATTCATTCACCCGATTTAATGACTGACAGCATTGTATAAGAGAGGGAGAAAAGGAGGGGCAGGGAGATAAGCGGGAGGTGGTCGCGAAGCGCACCGGACGAGTGAAAAGATTACTAGGGACAAGCCGGAAGGGCTGGAGAGGCGCGGAGCATGTCTGGAGTCGGCGCTGGACAGGACCTGTGCAGCGCGACGTTGCACTTGCAACACAAGGCCGCGAGTTGGTCCGCACACGAGCCAAGAGTAGACATCGGCAACGAACAAGAAGGGGGGAAGGGAGGGAACAGGAAAGGGCAGAGGGGGGGCGGTGAAGGAGTGGGAGGTAAGAGGATGGCTGGAGCCGGTACAGACATCGCGTGCCCGCGCAGGGTCGTACAGTCGAGCTTGAATCTGGAGCTGAGTGGGGGTGTGTGGCCAGAGTCAGGAGTCAGGACTGAGCACGCAGATTCGGTGGATCTCAAGCGCGCCTTGGGAAGGTGTGCAGAGCTGGAGCTGTCCACTTGAGCTGGTTGGGTCGGGTTCGACCGGGGGAATGTCGTGCGTGCCACGAAGCGTGCCTGGATGTAGCGCAGCGTAGTTGCGGTTGTGCAGCTGATCTTGAGTTTGCGGACAGGTGCACGGTCCACTGCGCAGCGCTTGCGCGTCGGACTTGACCTTGAGGCAACGGCGGCGCTGAGCAGGCAGGCTGCGTGAGAGAAGTGCAGCCGCGAGCGTGAATGTAGGCGGGAAAGGGATAGGTGCGACGCACCGGCGAGCCCTTATCCATCTCCATCCCCATCTCATCGGCAGGCGCCGCCGTGGTTTGCAATTTGCACGCGCAGCGAGCGGGCAGGAGTTGAATCGGGGGCTGGCTTTGAAGACGAAGAAAGGGCAGGCGAAGGTCGGTGATTGTGAGCGTGAACGCATCGCAGGCATCGAGCAGTGCAGCGAATGTCCGGTGGACTTGGGTGCTCGCCGGCGTGCGAGACCTGTAAATGGAGCGGTAACATCAGCACCTGGCATGGCGGAGGAGAATAATGCGAGAGACGCACCTGCGAGCCCGCTGGCTGCGCTGTGAGCGAATCGTAAGGGCGGAGTCAGCACGGGGTGTGTCGAGCAGCGGCGCGGCGTAGCTCTGGGTTAATTCAAGCGGTGCTATGCAAGACCTACATCAGCGAAGAAGCAGTAGGATGAGAAAGAAACACGGCGCGCCTGCGGGTCTCAGTGCGGCCAGTTGCTACCCATTTGGTGCGCCAAGTTGCTCGAGAATGCATGAAGCGCTCCGCCGCGGGATGCGACTCAGTGCGTGCGCCAGGTGCAATGTGGAAAGGGCTGGCGTGGCCGAAACGAGACAGCGTAAGGAAGACCAGAATGGGGTGTGGATGGGGTGAGAATGGGAGAGAGGGAGGAGATGTTGGAATATGGAGTGGCTGTGCGAGCTGTTGCAAGCTCGCCATCACTTGAGTCAGTGTGACTCATTTATTGGGACTGAGTCATTCTGACTCATTTACGTTATGACTCAGTGTGACTCATGTTGAGTCATAGTTAAACTGTACATATTGACTAGGTTACTGAGTCATATTGCATCAGGTAGTAGTATATAAGTAGTGTACTTTCAGGCATGTACTCTACCGGATTACAACGAGATCCCCCAGTACTGTCTCTTCCCTTCTGAGTGATGTCCTAGTCTGGGGCTCATTTCAACAGGAGAAACCACCAGGGGAGGAGGTTTTACTTTTGCGAATGTTGGGCTGACGTCGACATACTTAATCGGAAGGAGCCGACAATGTTGAACAACAGCCGGAGATCCAAACAACCGCTATTGCCCTGATATGGGAACTTTGGCTAAAGGTAAGCAGAATCGATGCAGCAGCGCGAGGATGCAGAAAGAACATATTTTCGAGCATAATATTAATAAAAAATGTGAGTAATATTCTTTCAGTTCCTAAAAGCGGCGCTCTCCTCCATACAAAAATCACGTGGGACCAGAAATGAATAGGGCTTCTGCCCGTGCCCGTTCCGATGAAGATTCGCTACGAGTAGTACCCATCTTCGTCACTTCGTTACTTCGCTTAAGAATGAGAAAGTTCGTCACTTTGATGAAAAACTGTGAAAGTTCGTTATTTCGACAGATATTTGGGAAAGCTCGTCACCTCGGCCAAATTTTTGGGAAGGCTCGTCACTTCGACCAAATTTTTGGGAAAGTTCGTCACTTCCGGGTGCGCGCGGGGGAAGTGCTTTGTTTGATCAGAATTACGGAATGACACGAACAGAATTCTGTTCTTTGCTACCACCACCGACATCCCGCTGCCAGCGCTTCGCAGTTGCGTGCCCGCCCGTTATGGACTACACCACATTTTCGGATAACACATGGTGTTCTGGAAGTTTTGTTTGCTAGGTCACGGCGAGCCCTTCCAGCGCCGTTGCAGGTACGTACAAGATTCCTCGCGTTGGTATATCACTGATGGAACATTCCAGAATGAAGGGAGAGCCCGGGCAGCTGAAGAAGGAGAGGATGGTGGGAGAGCAGAAGGAATGGGCGATGGGGGGCAGGAAGACGGCGTGGAGGCGACGGGTGTGGCTACGCAAACGCGATGGTGAGGGTGTGGAGGGGCGAGGAGGAGCGAGGAACAACGGTACGCAAGTGCGAGTGGCAGGCAGGGTAGATGCGGGGCGTGCAGCTGGTATGGTAAGTACTTTTCAAAAAACCATGGGAGATAGTGTCGCGGGGTTTTGCAAAAGATCATACTAACTCTCGAATATCCCCGGAAAGAAGCTTTGTGGTACTGATAGCGGGCTTCCTTCACTTTCGGCTCTTCCGGCTGGTTCGGGCGTCCCAAAAAGGGGGTATTCGGCGCGCTTTTTACCATTATCCTATTCCTAATTGGGTTGTTGGCCAGATTCTTACAGTTTCTGCTGACGTGGGGCTATACGGGGACAAATATTGTGGAACTTGTAAACAAACAATTATTCGAGGCGCGCGCGCTTAGCAGGGGGCTCTTCCTCCGACGGCGACCCAGGGCGCTTGCTTCCACAAGCCTTCAGCTTCTCCGTGAGCACCCACGTAACGTCATCCGCCAAATTCTTCCACCTCGGCGCGCCATCCGCAATTCCCACCAGCCGATACCACCACCAGAGGCATGCAACGATGCTCGTAAGCCCATTCAGCCCTGAAGAAAGGGCATCGAGGCTGCTGCCACCCTCCTTCTTGAGCAAAACCTTTTCAAAATCAGCTGCCGCCAAGCTGTCTTTCCTCCACGCGGGGTTCATGGCATTCCACCAGCCCACCACGCTGTCGTAGAAGTCCTCTTTGGAGTTATCGTCGACATCGAGGCCTGCAGGGATTCGGCGATCTTTGCGCGCACGCTGGACCCACCAGCTGACGGCATCAGGACGTTCTCGGGCGGACAGAGCCGGCAGGGCTTTTTCCTTGAATCCTGTGGCACGCTCAAGCGCCCACCACGCCTGTACTACAGCGGCTCACGCAGGATGCATCCCCTCCAACTGGAACAGCTTCATAACCATGTCGTGCTTTTCCGACTGAAGCGGGGCGGGGGACGACGCGGCCTTGTTGACAGCGGCACCTTCGCCGGTGGCGCTTTCAACGGCGGCATCTTCGATGGCGGCACCTTTGTTAGGGGAGGCCTCGGAGCTGCTGGCAAGCGGGCCCAGGCCTGAGGCGGCATCGGGGAGGACGGGGGGAATACTGGCGGCGTTCAGCGCATCGGAGGGAATGCTGCTCATTTCTACCCCCGCTGAGCTCGCCTCCTCATCCTCAAGGGCCCCGCTCATCACGCTCATTGGCAGCCATCTCGACGTCCGGCGGAGCTTGTGCACCCTCATCAGCAGGCACAGGTGACTCTAAACGAGCGAGCCTCCACGAGCTCCGCCTTGGCTCAGAGGGGGTCTCAGTGCTGGAGCGGGCGGCCTTGGCTGGCTTTGATTTGCGCGCCTGCGGAAGGCCCACTTCCGTAGCCGCGTCGACCGGGAAGAGTGCGCAGAGGAGCTCGTTGTTGTGTGCGATGTTCTGCTCGCGGTCAAACTCATACTCGCTGAGCGTATTGAGGTCCCAGATGTGGTGGTTGCGTTGGGGCGTATCCATCGCGTCCAAAGCCCTCTGTAGCGGTGACTTCGGCAGGTATCTCAAGGAGGGCGGTGGGGACGGCGAGGCACGGGGTGCGCTGGGCGCGGGCTGATCGAGGTCGTCGTCTCGTTCTTCTCCTCCGGACCAATCGTCGTCGTCCTCGTCTTCCTCGGCGCCTGACTCTTCTGCCTCCGCCTCCTCCGTGCCTCGCCTCCTCTTCCCCTTTGGCACCCTGTGCTCCCCCCCCTCCTCTGCAGAGCCCGCCGCGGTCGCGCTGGCTGCAGGAGGCTTGGCCGACGTTTCACGACGAGGAGGCTCGGATGCAGAGCGCTGGAGCGATATGAGCGCCCCCATGCATTGAGCACAGAGGCTCGGCGCGCTGGTGGATGCAGGCCCGGGATCAACAAGGCCCCCAAGACGTCCTGCGTCGTGGCCGAGAAAAGGTGAGTTAAGGCCTCAGAAGAGAGACATGACGCGGTACTCACCCATCTCCGCCTTCTTGCATGCAACGAGGAAGTCCGTGAAGGCCTGCAGGACAGCCTTGGAGCGCACTGGCGCCCATTTAGTGAAATCGATGTCAGGGTGCCCCGGCATCGTCCCTGACTGCACCCTGCCGGATATTAGTGAGCGAGCCCCTACGAGATGGTGAAGAAATGCTTACATAGACAAAAAGATTTCGTCAGTCTCCACGTCCGCGATCTCCCCTAAAATCAAGATCCCCTTGCATTGCAGCTGAGCGCACAGAGCTTCGAGAGTGCGCTGGGAGATGGCCTCGGCGTGGGCTTGACGCCTAAAAGAAAAGCATGAGCCCTCCCACAGCCCGCCATGATTTAAGCCGCCTACTCTTCCAATTCTTCAGCGCTACACTCCGTGTCTCCTTGCAGACTTTTCTCGTACGCGCTGCGTCGCTCCTGATAATTTTTTTCCCTCTGCATGTGCAGCTCCTGCTGCTCCTCCTCCGCAAGCTCGGTGAGGTACTCCTGCGCGAAGCGCATTTTGCGGTGGAGTGTCTCGGCACGAGTTGGGGCTGCATCATCATTGCCCGCCTGCTCTTCCTCGTCCTCTTTCTCAAACGCGTCGGCGGAGCTGATGTCCTCCTCTTCATCGTTGGCGTTCTTCCCGTACAGATCCCGGTAGTGGATGCGCAGAATCTCGCCGTGCTTCTCGTGCTGCCACAAGACCCAGGGCATACGGACGTGCCGAGGAGCACCCCGAAGAGCCGTCAGGCTTGATAGCCAGGCGCGGAAGGGTTCCACCTTCCGCGTTTTCTGCTTCGTTTTGGCGTTGGAGAACCAGTTCTTCAGTTTCTGCATGGTCCACGATTCAGCCTCTGCACGAACACCCCCCACCAAAAAAGGGAAATAAAAAATAATAATACGAACGGATTGCCCAGCATCGCAGGCGCGCAGTTCGTTCAACCGGTCGCTGGTCGTGGGAAAGTCCTGTAGCACTGCCTTGCGGCGGCCTCGCTTCCGGACCTCGTTCTCGTTGGCGGCCTTCAACTCCTCGCATTCGGCTTTGTACGCTGCTTCCTCCCACTCGAGCTCCTCCCGAAGCTCGTCTGATTCCAATTTAGGGTACTTCACGTCCCATGCCAGAAAGAACGTATCCCAGAAAGACCCCTTTTTATGAGGAGCCAGGGCGAGATAATTGGGGAGGTTTTCGAGTAGAAATTCTAGAGGATCGCCATGAAAGTGACCCTTGTTGCTGCGAGTCTTGTTCCTAGAAGGCGTCATGTCGAAAACAAAGGAAAGTGTGACCGTGACTACGCGTGCAGTCACTTCCACCTGATCCAAACCATCGTTGAGCCAACACGCTTGCTTCATCCACCCATGTCTGAACACGAAGGTAAGCCCCGTATTGCGTTCTATTTATTTCATTTCCTTTATATTTCATTTCATTTCATCTTCGCACATTTCGTGTCCACCACTCTTGGCGCCTCACTCTCACCTTGGAGCAGGGCGTCAAGGGGTGCGGACCTTTCTTCATTTCATGCGTAGTATGGCGTTGTCTCAGTCGCCGCCCAACTCTCACAACGGAGCAGGGCGGTGCTCAGGACAGCTCTGCTACGCTTTGCTGCCGCCGGGTGGCATTGCGATGCTGGCGCTTTACCGACTTTCCATCATCTCGACTTTCTTCCATCTTGTCTTTCCGCCGTTTGCTGACTTGTTCCGGTATACCATCAGAAAGCCTTGGCGAACCCATCGTATGCGCCGATTACGATCTTGAAGCTGCCCTCAGGCAAGAAAACGCTGCCCGGATGGCGTGCGAAGACGTCGGCCTTGCGTCGGATGAGGACGAGGACGACGAGGTCGAGGAAGCCACTCAAGAAAACGCTCGCTACCCCCACAACACCCCTGTCGCCACCCCAGCCCCTTCTCTGCCACTGACGGGCGACCAGAAGAAAAAGGACCAAAACAGACGCCGCCAGCGCGCTAAACGTAAAGCTGCAGTCGTCGCGGCTCTGAGCAGCACTACTCCCCCCCCTCCACCCCCCGCGTAATCTTGAGAAGGCTGCCGCGTCGGTTCCCATCAAGGTCGCGTTCGCTGCGGACGACTTTCGCGTGAGGAAGCAGCGCTGGACAGGCCTGGCCAAACCCGTGGACCATCCTCTTCTCGCGCACGCCAATGAGCCAGAGGTGCTCAAGCAGCACATGCAGTATGTCAATTGGCAGGGCGAGTAAGCAGCATAACACCTTATTTCTGCGCCCCGTCGAGCTCACGTTTCACAGGAAGTGTCATGTCATCATCAATCGCGGCGGGCATGTCATCGGCGTGCTGGTTTGGCCCCCTGCTCCTGGTGAAACATGGGAGGCCGTGGTCCAAGCAGCCACCGCGGCTATGCGTGCAGCGCGTGACAAGATGTTGTTTCCTCCCAGCGCGTGCAGCCATCGCCGAGGGAATTTCCCCGCTCCCGCGGATGGTTTCGGTTTTGGCGGGGGACGCAAGACGGTGGGAAACATCAAGGCCTCATCCCAAACCAACCGAGCCGCGATGGACGAGCTGCTGGAGGATCAAAGCATCCAGCGCATGGCCACCTACCCGATCCGTAAGCGGAACTTAGCTCACGTGGCCCAAAACTCACCACGCATGCCTCCAGCCGTGTTCCAAGCCGTCTGTTTCCCCATCTACTCCGACTACCACCACGCAAAGCAAACACTGCTCCAGAAGAACCCTCACCTGCGCCGCATCTTCGCGCGCAGCCCGTTCGCTGCCGTCACCGCCAACCTCGGCCCCGTCTCAGTGTCTCCTCCGCACACCGACGCCGGCAACAAGGCAGATGGCATGTGCCTTATTGGGGCGCTCGGTAATTTCGACGCCGACAAGGGAGGACACCTCGTGTGTTGGGACTACAACTTGATCGTCCGTTTTCCTGCCGGTTGTAGCATACTCATCCCTTCCGCCGTGGTTACTCACTCAAACACGCCTATCCAAGATGGGAGGACCGCTTTTCCCTGATTCAGTACTCAGCAGGCGGGCTCTTTCGCTGGATTGCGAACGGCTTCCGCTCAGACCTTGCCTGGGCCGCCTCAGCCAGCACTGCTGGCCTCGCACGTCGGGAGGAGGATAGGAAGTCGCGCTGGCGCACGGCTCTGAAAAAATTCGCTCTGTGGAAGGACGTGAAGGTGAAGAACTTCAGCGGGAGAGGGCGGGTCGAAGTTTGGGATGAGGGCGATGTTGCGGATTTCAGTGACCTGACGGAGGACGAGACCGAGGCGCCGAAGAAACGCACACACCGCCTTTAATTACATTTTGTATCCGTTCCGACTCACTGAATGCAAGAATTGACTTGTTTCTGTCCTCTGGCGCTTAAATTCGACCATTAGCGCCCACATTGATGGGTGGATCTCATTGGTACGGCCTCGCGGACCGCGCTTGGAGGTTGCCGAACTAGCTCAAGCCTTCAACCTCCTACCTTTTCTACTGGCCCGCCTGCTTGAAATCATTGCCCACAAGGTAGTTTTATGTTTCTTCCATCTCATACTCAATATCTGCGCGGAAATATGCCACCCATATTATTTTATAATGCATTCGAGCCTCACCCACGCCAAAATTTGACCTTCAAACAAAATCTCCCTTCTAACGCAACAATGGGGGGGTCTCAAAAATGCACAAAAATGCCCACACGACGCCTATATACTAGCCAAACAATATATGTCAAGGTCAAGGTTTCAGGAATCAGCAGAACAATGTCCGTATCGAAATGTAAGCACTGAGTTGAGTACTGAGCATTAATTTACACCATTCGCGGTTCAACTTACGGTGTTTTCAGGTCTCCTGGGATAACTATGGTTTAAGAAGTGGAAATACCCCACTTCCAACGACATATTACAGCTCTATGAGACTCCCTCCATGTTTCCTGAGTGCCAATATGTCGTTGCCCCACCTGCACGCCTCGAAAACCCCCAAATACGTTAAAAATGTTGATTTTTCAAACACATCCAGTCGAGCTGAGTTTATAATATATTGTTTTTATCATCCGTACGACCTCTAATCTGTATGCGCGAAGGAATTTGAGTCTATATGACGCCGGAAATAGCATCAACATTATTCCAATGTTGGTCCCATTTCAACATTATAGAAGAAGACGGATACCTGCGCATGTCGTTATAAAGCCTTTTAATGGCATCAATTTCAGCCTACCCAAGGCTTGATACGACCAGATTGCATAGGCGCAAGTTCAAGCCCGTATCTTGAAGTTGTGGTGTTTCGGTAATTTGTGGCTGAATAAATTCAAAACACGTTCCAATCGCACTCACATACAAGCTATGGACATAAATGAACTGCTTCGGACTGTTATTGGCTACGAGTAACACATTTACCTGTCATTTATTGCTTTCGAACACTATGCGTAGCTGACAGGGGCTCGGGTTTCCGCTTTAAGACGTGTGATGGTGCTTCTCGCCATCATCTACTTCACTGACAATGGTCGACCTGAGTCTCGAGCTCCAGCAGGGACTCCGCAACCTCGACATCACTCGCGAGCCCTTCTTCTATCCAAGCAAAGGATCTGAGGGCCTACAGGGCTCCGAAAGTAGCTGGTTCTACGTGGTTACTCGGGGAAGCGTGCCCAGAATTTACACGGATTGGTGAGTGCTTTCAATTTTATATCGCTGCTACAGCTCGCAAACATTCATCTGCTGTAAGGGAGGAGGCCTCCAAGCATGTCAACAAGTTCCCAGGCGCCGTCCACAAAAAATACTTTGGATGGTCAGCGGCGACAAGCGCTTGGGATCGCGGCTGCCCGGAAACTCCACCCGCACCCGCCACTCCTCCACCCCCTTCGACGCCGCACTCAAAGACCCCACGTCGCGAGTCGCAGATCAGAAACGCGACTGTCGGTTCCCCCACGAAGAAACGCGGGGTCGAACACAGGGTCGAGAATCCAACTGTCTCTGCCTCCGCACCATCCACGCCTACTGGATCAAGAAAGAAGATGCTGTATGTCTATTCCCGGGCCAACGACACTATGATTTACGCAAATCAGTGAGCTTGATCGCTTTATATCTCTCCTTCAGCTACATAAATGCCCGCTTCAGACAGGAGGTTTCCTCAGCAGCTCTTCGCGGTCTTGCGGACGGGTCCTTCCGCAAGGTGGAAGTCACTTCTCACGTGAAAGACGCCTTTGAACGCGCCACGGAGTCCGCGTTGCAAGTGATCGACATCTCAGATACCGAAAGCCTGTAGATAGACCCATCTTGATGGAAAATAATGTACTGCATTTTTCTTCTGTACTCCGGAGTGAATATGTTAACGGTGTGAAGTTGGATCAACTGGCACCTCTTGCAAGCTTGAAGCCCGCTGACGCCCACGTGATGTATTTTTTCTTGAGCCACCGCGACTAGTCTCATGATGAAGCGATCCACTGGCCTGGGAGGCATCCGCTCACAGAAACGGTCCAAGACTATACACTCGCTGCAATCTTTCGGACACTCGCTCAGCAAATCAGCACCTTCTTGATCCTCGGCTGCTCGTGTGGGGAACTTGACGGCGGACGGAAGACGCGCTGATGTGCAAGTCTTCGAGCTCGAGCGCGAGAGTCTTCCTCCCCCGATCGACGATAATCCGGATGACTGGATGGACCTCCCGGGCCCAGATTCTGCCCCAGATCCCAGTCTTGGGAGGATACCGCGCTCACGGAAACGGAGATGGTACCCTGCCACAGTGAGTTCTTGCGAGCCTTGTCTGCCGGATCACCTTCAAACATTTTTTAGGACGACCATCTTCGATATTGGGCCCAGAATTTCAGGGACGACTACCTCAAGTTGCTGATCACTTGCGAGGGTCCCATGGGCCACGAAGGTCTATGCTCATGTGGGGAGGCAGCCAAATACCGATGCGAGGAATGCCACGGCAGCGAGATGTTTTGTAAAGGGTGTATGGTGGACGGTCATCGACTTCGCCCGTTATGTCGGATAGAGGTGTGTTCGTAACATCTTCTATGCTACGCCTTGCTAATTCTTGGTATCCGATTTTGACAGGCATGGAACGGCTCTTTTTTCGAACGCTGAGAGCTGCGACAGCTGGGTTTGCGCGTGCAACTGGGCCAGGTTGATAACAAGCCATGCCCTCGCGCGCATCGGGGCCGCGAAAAATTTGTGGTCGTTGCTCCCAACGGATTCCACCACGTCGCTATCGACTTCTGTCAATACCGCCTGAACACCTCGCTACACCGTTGGGAGCAGCTGCTCTCATACGGCTGGTACCCCTCGACGCCTGACAACCCACGAAGCGCGATCACCATTCCAACTCTCAAGCTCTTCCACGCTATCAGCCACCAAGGCAAAACGACTGTGTATCATTTTTTTCAACGCGCTCGCCAAAATCACCGACAACACGGGTAGTCGTGCGTTTAAAGTGAGATCTCGTTTCTTCATTTCATCGCTGGTGCTGACGTCCTGCTGTAGCGCCGATACCAGCTCCTTCGAGTGGTGCGCCAGTGGCGGAACCTGTGTGCGCTGAAGCGCGGGGGAATGGGAAACGACCCCGACCGCGCTGTTGCAGAGACGCGCGATGGTGAGCTCGCCGTCGACTGCATTGCTTGCCCGAAAGTAGGTGTTAATCTTCCGCCAGGCTGGGAAAATGCGCCGTTGGAATTGAGGTGCTTGTGGCCTTCGTCGCTCGTTAATTGCCGCTGATTGTTGCCCAGATTTCTCTACACTATATACTGGGCTATGGACGCCTGCTTTCGCCTCAAGAGAAAAAAGATCTCGAGCTGGGCCTCAGATCCGAGTCTTCAAGACGGCTGGGCATATTTTACGGCTTGGAAGCTGTACGGTCCGTACACCAAAACCTTGGAGGACCAGAAAGAGGCGTGTACTCACCTGTGATACCTCGTCATAGCGCTGATGATTTTCCGACAGATGAGTACGAGCACGGGGTTGGCAGCGCTGGACCATGCGAATACCAAATACTCGCAAGGTTACGCTGCGACGGGCTGTGGGATGGTGACTTGCGGCCGTCACGAGGTTGTCGCCAAAAACGGGGTGGGCGATCTGCAGGCAGGTGAAAAGTAAGAATCATTCTGCGTTGTTTTTTACGGCTATGGTCTGACCAACGTTACTTATCAGATATGGCAACATGGACTATATCTTTGCGAGCGCCTGGCGCCACGTCCGCGATCTCCTCTTTTTTTCTGTTATCCTACGACATCATGTGCCAGTGGCACAAGAATTTGAAAGAACGCCTCTTGAAACTGCCACCAGGCTTGCGCTTCCAGCTCGCGGCGTCCTACGTCAAATATGTCATCCCTAAGCTCCACATCCTCGGTCACTTGAAGAAGTGCCAAGACTTCTTCTCCTTGTTGTACATCTTGGGCTGTGCGCAGGCCGATATGGAGGGCATCGAGCGGATCTGGTCCTCCAGTGGACTCATGGGAGCAAGCACGCGGGAAATGGGGCCGGGGTCGCGTCAAGACACGTTAGACGACTTCTGGCATTACTGGAACTGGAACAAGGTCGCCGGGATGGGTGAGTAATGTCTTTTTCTCCTCTTGTCTTATGCTGATGGAGCTGGCAGGAGCTACCCTTCGGAAGCGCCTTCTCAAGGCGACAAAAGAGCTTGTGCGGCAACGAAGCGCTCTCGAGGAGTTCTCCGGGGAGCAGCAAGACCAGGTGGCTGCCTGGAAGCAAATGGTGGATGATTTTGAGACTGGAGCATCGGCGGTTAATCCTTATGCGCTCCCGAACTCCGGTGAGCGTGTTTTTTTGGCTCTGAGAAACCCCGCGTTGAGGCTAACCTTGTTTTCTTCTTCATAGGTCCTACTCTACGAGAAATCGAGCTGCAACTCGTGCGCGAGGAGCAAGAGCGGGAGCGCCTGTCTTCGGTTGCGCAAGACGCCGCGGAAGATACCATGACCGGATACCTCATGCTGGGTTTGGAGCTTGAAGGACAGCAGTGCGCCTACATCTCATTTGTACTCTTTGTTTACTGAACGCTCTTTAGACGGGAGCTCGCCGCGGACCTACTAGCGAATCGATCCCCCACCACGAAGGAGTTGACCGACTTTGTCACGCGGCGCACGCGGATGGCGTGCCAAATCAAGAAACTGCGCCTGATGCAGCGCAAATACTCGCCTGTCGTGCTCCAGCGACTTGCCACAGCCGCCCCTGATACCAGTGAGGCTGAGCGCACCCCGCTCCTGCTCCCCTCTGCCCTCTCGCCTAGCGAGCGCCTCCCCCCGCTCTCTGTCCCCGAGCTTGCAGCGGGTGAGGCTCGTCTTCGCGACGCGCAATGCGGTGAAGCCTTGGATGTCATCTGTCACGGCCTCAGCGTCAAAAAACGGCTCCATACCTACAAGTCGCTCAACTCGCGCCGTCAGCACCAGAGCACGCGATCGAGGACTCTCATCGATACCCAGCAAAGGAAGGTCGAACTGGCTGCCGCGACCTATCGGCAGGCTAGACTTGCGCGCCTCGCGCTCGCGGACGTCGCTGGTAGCTCGCAATGGCGCCAGCTCGACAAAGCAGACGTGCGGATGATGGAGGATGAGGAGGAGGCAAAGAGGCGGAAGCAGCGCGCGATGAAGGGGAAGCGCAAGGAGGCGGCGCAATTGAACGCAGATGGGGAGGTGCGGGGTGTTCCAGGAATGGGCGAGAAGACTTGCGTCATTTCCTGGATTTGGCAGAGCGCAGGGTATATGGGCGGGGCCATGGGGGAGCAGATATATGAGGGTGTGAGGGTGGAATGGTGTAAGGCGTACGCCCAGGTGAAGCGGTGGCAGGAGGAGGTGCTCCTGCTCCAGGAGGAGATGGTGCGGTGCCTGCGCACGCTCGAGTGGCAGGCGTCCATTTGGGATGCGCGAGCGGCCTCGGAGCACTACACCGGGAGCCGTGTGTTCAGCAGCCTGCATTTGCAGGGCGCGATGGCGTTCGCTGCCAGACAAGCGGCAGTGCGGCGGAAGCTGGCTACCCGCTTCCGTCGAATGTGGTGGAGCCTCACAGACAAGATTGAGGGCCCGTACACAGCCGCGTCATCCGAGTCATCTGGGATTGACGACAACGCCTACTCGTTTGCTGGGGGCAACGGCTCGGGCAGCGAGGACGACTCGGGTGGTGCGGAGGAGGAGGAAGAACCAGAGGAGGAGGAGCTCGCTTTGGACGGGGAGGGGGTGGACACGACCATGAGCCAGGAGGAGATTGCTTCAAGACAGGCGGCGATGGACGAGCTCATCGCCATTCAATCCGCATCTGTCAGCCAGTATGACGACGTCTAGTGGTGCGGTTTCGGAGCCGCTGGGTGGGATTGTTGGGATTTCGGGTATTTGGGTCGGTTTTGTCCCCGGCCCTTTTGCCAGATCCTGTAGCCCGTGTGGCCGTCCCTCGCTCGCCCCTGTAGGTGTTTTTCTTTTTTTGGCTACTTTTTTTGGCTGTTTTCGAGGAGATTTCGGACCTATCGGACCTTTCGGACCTAGCCACAATGTACTAAATGGGAATAAATAATGTATTGCCAGTGCCTGGCAGCGTATTCCTGCACAAAATAGCTATCAGCACAAGGAATCACCTAATTGGGACAGCACTACGTGACGGATACAGGAAATGCGGCAGATAACAGTGTTATCACAGCTTATCCGGGGCAAGATAAGACTTATCGAGGGGTTTTGCAAAACGACCGACATTAACTCACGGGGATTTTGCAAAACGGTTACTGTATCTAGTGGGGCGTGCTGGGCCAATATGTACCATTAGATATGTTTTATATACATCCCAATGCGAGCCAATACAGCCCGATACTGCATGATACTACAAATAAAGGCACTGAAAAAAGTCTTATTTTTCTCTCGGTTGGCATCACCAGGGATCGCGCAGTGTGCTCTGATATCGTTTTCTGCGTTTGAGGCTAATTCGAGGTTTCTCGAGGTCAGACGAGGCCAAGCCGATACCCGGCGATCCCAGGCCCGCCCGTGTTTTCACCGGGGCTGTTCCCTCGCTTTTGCGAGAAAATGTGCGAGGTAGCATGAGGTGCTTGACATTCTTTTTAACCCAGACAACTCGGACATTGTCTCTGAAGAAAAAGAGCCCGTATCATCTGCGATGTCCAAAGCAAAATAAAAAGTGAGTGAACAATCTATCCCTTCGGTTCTTGTTAATACATAAAGGTCGTTATGCTGTGCCGAGCGGTGATGAAGCTGGCAGCCTAGAAAACAGAATTTCGATTATTTATGTGGAATACAGTGTGCACCACGCCCGTGAATGACCGTGCACGCTCCACGTGAGTGGACGCGGCCATGTGGTGATCATCGGTAACGAACTTTCACGGCATATATACAAAGTGACGAAGTTCTACCACATCCAGCTGAAGTGACGAACTTTCACAGGAAGTGATTAAACTCACTCACTTTCGCAATGCTAAGCGAAGCTAACCGAAGTTAAGCGAAGTAACGAAGTGACGAAGATGGCGCGGACTCACTTTCAAACCACCCATTTTTTGGGATTGTTCTAGGCAGGATCCTTCCCCCGCGAAAGAGTTAGCCATTGAATGCAATTTATCCATATCATGCACCCCTGTTCCTGGGAGACACAGTAGATTTATTTTATTTCATTGTGATGTTCGGTTCTGATTGCCGAGTTGCAACCACAATGTTGAGGTTATTTCTTTTCCGCAAAAGGCAGAGAACATCGCGTGTGGGGAAGTGAACATCAGATTAAGGTTAGTCTTGAGTCAATCAAGGTCAACCTTTAGCTTTTCCAGTCCCGCGCTTACGTCTCCCAGTGAGGCCCTTGAGCTTAAGGAACTCGTTGAGGGTGCTGAGCCCTTGGAGGTGCGGGAGGCCCAAATGGAGTCTGAAGCTATCAAGGTACAGTATTAAAGTCTGGCTTTGAGAAACTACAGAAGGACAGGATGCTACTGAATGTCTGGAGAGATGTGTCGACCCAGAGATATGAAGCTCTACAACATCAAATCTCGAATATTTCCATTCTTTCGTTCTGATCTAGCTCAGAATTCCTCCAAACTTGGTGCCAATGGTGGTGTCGGAGTCTAGCCTGAGGGTGCGCAAGAGCACACACTTTGCCTTTCATTGAGCATTATGTACGCAAAAGTACGTTTCCAGAAATGCTACAGAGGCTGAATTCTCCAGCGAACCTGAGGATATAATGTTCGCCTACTCGTGATACAATTTAGTCTACGATGAGGCAGACCAAAACGTTTCACCATGGCGGTCCTTATAAGACCAGCTTGCACAGAGAAATCACTCGAACCTCAAAATCCAAAGCCAGTCATACAGCCAGAACAATACCAGGCACAAAATCAGGGACAATTGGACAAGCGACATGAATGTGAATGTGCCCGGAACAGGAATCTCCTCTGCAAGACTTGAGTTTCCGGGTGAGGCAATCGAGGACTTGGCTGGGATTCTTGAGTTGAGATGTGGGCTAGGATTAATAATATTTATTCACCATAGTTCGTGTCCGCCGATTCGGGCTCTTCTTCCGTGCCGACCCGGGTTGGCTCATCTTCATCGGAAGTGAGACAGAGGTTCTCATCGTCAACTGTTAAATTCCATGAGTGAATATCAATGAGTTTGGGACTGGGGACTCACTATGTGCAAACGGAATGTGTGTTTCACTAGGCAACTCATACAGCAGATGTCCGAGATGCAGGGCGACGTCTTGGCTATCCGGATCGAAACCTTTGCCCTGGTGGAACTGACGGATTCCGGCATAGACACTGGCATCCCATGAAAATCCCGTGATCTGGGTGCAGAGTTGCAGAGAGGGGAAGCCCAGGCTGGCTGCATCTTCCCGGCTGGATGGGTCGGCACCGAATGGATCCAAGGACCAATAGGCTGGACACTCCGGCCATTTGAATGAAGAGGGACCAACTCGAAAATCTTCAGGTGGGCAGAAAAACAGGAAACCTTCGGGTGGGTCTGCTGTAGTCCAGGAAATGCTGATCTCAAACGAAATTTCATGCAATACGACTGTTGTGCAGCTCAATTAAACAGCTACCAACTTGGGGTGAACCTCGTACCATAATCCTCGAAATTAGATGAGATTCCGAGGTGCTTGAATATATGATTCGCTTGGCTGAGCCAGTAATTCGGGTCAAGGTGCCAGACACTTAGTGAAATGGCGGTCTTGGCTACAGCATCACTGGATCTGAGACTGACAGATTGAACAATATTGGAGCTAGCCAGAGGAGGAGATATGTCATACCGGGTCCAACCGTTCTCCATGACGACTCCCAAACCGGCCGTATACCAACGAGGTATGACAAAGCTGGAGTCGATTTGCGGCAGGAAGGCAATCTCGACGAGATCCTCAAGCCTATTTCCCGAAGAACACGAAAACACTGCCCCAATATCAACCGTAATTGGGTTGTAAACCAAGACATCTCGGTCGACCGAGAACTCCCAATAGCATATTTCGTGATATTCCGCCAATGTCAACGAGTCCAGGGCAGCGGACTCCAGTCTCGGGGTGTTCAACGGTCTGAAGTCAGTTTCGTCGATTCCCGGCCCCAGGTATTGGTGGAAGAAGAACCGGATATTTCCCGGTGTGAGGTCCACGCAGATTCGGCCGGTTGAGCGACGTACGAAAAAGGTGCACTCAACGTCGCTCTATATATGTCGACATGATTTGATCACAACCAGGCGAGTGAACTCACCACCCAGCTCTGAAAAGTGGAGGCGAAGTAATTCTGGACGTCCTACACAGGTTTTAGTGTCTGATCGTCAATGCCGAGTGTTCATACATGGAACTCTACGTCCTGGCATAAATTAAGATGCATTTGGCAAGTAGGAAGCGGAAGATACATACCATGTTAGCATAAATATACACGTTTGAAATAGGCGAGTGCCGCTCCATGAATTGTCGAACCGGTATCAAATCTACATTGAATTTCTCAATATCGCTGTTTTCAAAAATTGTGGATCGCACCGCCATGAAAGATTGTGGCATGGATATTCCCTGAGCTTGCAGTGCCGCAAAGCTGAATAATATTTGGATGGCTAGGAAGATTCAGTGGCATTGCTCCTCAGGGATTGAGTGACTTGCTGCACAGCCATATATTTCACAACATCTCGCTGCCAGTCCTGAGAAGTGTTGCTGGACCTCCATATCAAAGAGTATAATGCAACGCACCTCCTCCGCGCTGTCACCTTGATAGGTGGCCACCATCACACTCGATTTTCCGTGATCTATTTTGGCAGAATATACTCTTCGAACGCTGCGTCGTTCACGCCGGTAATCCGTAACACCAGAGTGCTTTTCAGGCGTAATTCACGCTGTAAGTCTATATCTCCCATCGGGATTCGTCGAAAATCTGCGGAATATTCAGCTCAGCGCCCTTCACGAGCCAGTCGTGCTAAAAAGAATCACCGGAAACGGCAGTCAGAGTGGTATGATAGTGGTTCGTCGTGGTGGTGTTCGTGAATGTTCCACCAGCCACGGTGAAATGTTGCGAACCCGAAAAAACACCATAGCTGAATTAGGCGCCCGTAAGACATCGTTTGATTGAACAGCTCAGGCGGCATTGAACCACTCACGAAGCGGGTCCAGGGTTCTCTACGGGCGATCCAGAGTTGAAGTCTTCATTTACATGGGTTTCGTCGTCCATCGCTCGTGGAGGGAAGAAGAAGAGAGGGTAAGCGCCGGCATGACAGCTTTCACTCGTATTAAGAAGGGCCCAAAATAGACGCTTGAGCTGTAGGATACAGCCCCTGAAGCGGTCAAAGAACCCTGAGGGGGAGATACATGACACCGTACGTGCTCAGCTATTTGAATTCAATACAGATCACTCGCACCATCAGCAAGTGGAAGTAGGAAGAAAATAGGAGTATATACGAGAGTTATGGGAGTGGGACTCGGATAAAGGTAGTAGCCGAGTCCCACTCCCACTACCGGCGTCCGAGTCCCATAAACAAAGTGATTGATAGTGGGACTTTGTCAACTCCGCTTGCGACGCGGGGCGGCGATCAAGGCAATCAGCGGCAATAATTATTGATCCGCTGTCATCGAGAACGGAGAACATCGGTTGTAAGTACTCAGGTAATTGTAATTGTAAGTGGTCATCATGAATGAGTAAAAAAAAAAAAACCGGGTGCACTTCTTCCGATGCGCATGGGGACTCAACCAGCTATTCTAGACCCTCCGCTCTGACTCGAGCCCTGAACCTCGCACGACCTTGGCCTTCTGGAATGATGTCTCGTACATCGACCTCCGGCTCCCTCGTTTTACGCTTCCGCGTTGATTGCATCCCTTCCGAGACCACAGATGCGGGAGGGGAGGATGCTGGGGGTGCAGCTAATGGGGGCAGATCGTATGTACTGCCGAAATCGAACACCTGAGGGTCAAAGTTTGGAAAGAAATCCCCCATGTTGAAGTCATCTAGTCCAGCGGCGCTCTCGCGATTGAATTGACCAAAACGTCACTAGAAAAATCAACTGGGCCAGCATCGAGGTTTGGGGGATACTCCATGGGCACACCAAAGGAATCTAACAAGGTATTTATTGGTGATTCAGTCTCATGAAAGGAAAACCTGCCGTCAATTAGGACTTGCGGAGCGGTAGTGCCATTGAACACAGATTCCTGGGACACAAAGGTACCAGAATCTCAGAAGTAGAGTAAGCTGACTGCATGAAATTGGCAATGTCAAAAGAAATCACTTACCAGGTTCATATATCGGGCCTGCATATTCAAGTTCATTTACTGGCTCCTCGTACTCTGCGGCGGGAACAAGATCTGTAATGAACTTAGTAGCCGTAAGAAAAGGGTCAAAGAAAACTATTCATTGCCTTCATATCTTGGGCCCGCATATTCGAGTTGATATTCGGGCTCCTCGCACTCGATTTGCACCGTTGTACCGAAGTCTGTAATCGAATCAATGCCTTTGAACAGGACAATAAAAAGCAGTGAGACACACTTGAATCATCCACCACTCCTTCATCCATCGTGTTTCGTGTGACATCTTGAGTTAAGGGAGTCAGAGGTTCGATCTCCCCTGTTGGGCGCTCGGTAAGGCGTCTACCATTGATACGAGTTCCCGCCAAGGGGCCACTGCGTAGTTCGTTGATTTGCCTGTCAAGTTCAGCACGACGAAGCACCCATTCACGACGTCTGGATTTCTCTTGCTCAATTTCCGTGCGTACTTCATTGAGCTCTTCCTTCAAGTCAGTGCGACGCTTGTCAAGCTGAATAGCGTCTCGGAGCGATTTGACCTGCGCTTGGAGGGTGCCCTCTCGCTCGAGCGATGCCTTGTTCTCCAACAGCCCATTCTCGCGCTCAGCCTTGAGCTCTTCGTACCCGGTTATATGATCGTTTCGTGCAGCTGTTTTCCGCATGTTCCAGACCTTCCGTTGAGCGGACAACTTCTCACGTTCAGCGCTACCGTTGAACCGGTGACGCATTACACCATTTTGGTCGAGCCTCTTCAACTCTGCCGCTATAATGTTGTCGCGCTCTTGGGCCCTATTGAGAACTGAGAACTGAGAAAGACAGTTGACGTGGAAAACAAACTGCATAATCCCCGTGAGAAGTGCTACTCCAATTGCCGTCTCTGCGTTGCGGCCTGCGTGGGCAGTTTCAACAAGGTTGGAATGGTTCGGGGTGATGTCCCAATTATTGTTGCTAATCTTTGAAAGGAATTTATTGACGGAAGGAAGGATCCATGGGTTCGCCATTTTCTGGAGGTACCAATCTCGAAGGGTGGTTAATAAGAGCCTAAGAGGACTGCCCGAGCTAAAACCAGCTCACTGTGTATCGCTGGATGCAGAGCAAATGGAGTAAAACAAAGTAAGAATCATATTAATTGTCATTATTAATTGTCATGAATCATCCGGGTTCTACTTTTTCGCGTGACGCATCTGTATGGATACAGACGCGTCTTAGCGGCACGGGACTCTCATGACGCCGCCACGTGACCTTCTCACGGTTGAAACCCGGCCTCGGATTCTAAAAGCCGCAGACTCGGGGAGTCTGCGCCACGGAATACAGAAGATGTTAGGGACTAGGAACCCATACAGACGGATCCTAGTCCCCGGACACACCAACGGCTGACACAGAAGCGTACACGAAGTACAGGAGTGGTTGCAAACCGATCGGGGTTTGAACCACTGGATACGATGACACTCAGGATTAGGGAACCCGAACGTCGGGTCTCCTAGAGTCCTCCGACGCCACGGAAACCAACACAGAGGAGTCCAGGAGCATCAGCATTAATGCTCCTTAATGTTACGGTGCAGGAACTGATCGCGATTGACCGCGATCGCTTTAATTTATTAGAAGCCTATATAAGCACGGTAGAATCTCCATGTACAGTAGATTCTACCTCGTCTAATCTCAGGCTTCTACCTTTGCTTGACATAGGCATTGTCTCCACCCTGCCCCGCTTCCTTCGCACCGTACTACGGGTTATATCCACACCCCGGGTTGTATACCTGAGTGGATATCACACCCTCTTTGACTTGTTCCGGGTTCCGCCTCGCATCCCAACCTACGACATACGGCCTCCTAGGGAGGATGCCGTACGACTGGTCCTACTGCTCGGGGAACATACGAGCTACTAGCGTCTATCGGGTTTATCCTGGTTGGGGTTCTCATCGGGTTACTCGCTGTTTAGCTGACCCAGAGGCCGTTGCTGACATTAATCAGGCGTCAGGAACTAGAGAAAACAATAGAGGAACAATAGTAGAGCATTGAATATTAGCCAAGAAATGAAAGTTACGGCGAGGTTGAGTTTGAAAAAGGGAAAATGAGGCATATAATGAAGTGAATATCAAGGGGAATATGTGTCACAATAAAATATGAAGGTCAGCTGTCCAGACGGACCACGGGTCGGTGGGCACTTACGGAGTGGGTGAGGAGGAATATTAAGCACTCTGTCCCGAACCGCCATTAGGGGCCTTCCTTTCCGGGAAGAGCACAGCCATCCTGCCGGCGGCTTACTACGCGGAGCTTAAACTCGAAGCCGTGGTGAGCCGCATGCCAAACAAACATCCTCCTTCCCTCATGCTCATCAACGCCCGCCTAGTTCCTGCCCGCTTCCCGCCAATGCCAGCATGGCAGCAACAAAGGGAAATACTACACAGTAAGTTGCAACACATTTTTTTGGTCTCACCCTTTCTCGCCCATTTCCTCCTCTTGCCCTCTGCTAAATTTATCTATCCAGTGCTTCGACAAAGCCCATGAGGCCCGTCACAATAATTGGACGTTGGCGTGCACCCTCGCAATGATCTACCTCCTGCCAGCAGAACACCGCTCCGCCCCCCGCTCCGCTTCCTCTGTGCAGACAGCCACCGCGAGACTCCCTCCCCCCCGAGCGCCAAATGTGTTGCACGTATACGCCCGTAGTGCGCGATGCGCCGCTGCAAGGTCTTCGTGGTTTGTGACCTCGCATTGTGGGATTCATGAGACCCGCCCAACCGTCCTCTCGACAAGCACCCGCCAAATACTCGACGCTGGTCTTGCAGACCCCGCCGCCGCCGCCTTCCCAGCCCCGCGCTGCTACCAGCGCGAGCTGCCGCATCAGCGTCTCGCTCGACAGCAGGAAGCAGCCGCGCGTCTCGCCGCGCTGACACCGCTGCTCCTGTCGCCGAGCATCGGGCAGGCGGAGCTCATGTGCGTGTTTTCTTTCCTTCTCTCTCTGCACAGAGCTAAATGAAGCACCCCCCAGCTTCAACATGTACGGCGCCTCCCCAGGCCAAATCGGCATCCAATT
Organism: Mycena olivaceomarginata; assembly: GCA_029378375.1. Classification (NCBI taxonomy): domain Eukaryota; kingdom Fungi; phylum Basidiomycota; class Agaricomycetes; order Agaricales; family Mycenaceae; genus Mycena; species Mycena olivaceomarginata. Next base: position 111,004 of record JARKIC010000556.1, on the reverse strand, counting down.
CGCCATCCAAATCCCTTCTCGTACGGCTCCATCCAGATCACCTCGCACTCCGCCTTCGACGCGCCCGCCGTCAACCCGAACTACCTCTCCGTCTCCTACGACGCCGACATCATGCACGCGGTGTTCTAGTATGTGCGCCAATTCATGCACACCGCGCCGCCTGCGGGCGGCATTGCGATCGAAATCGGGGCAGCGGTGGTTGCTGTGATTGCACTTATGGCAGTACGCTTTCTCTCCATCCTCTTTTTTCCCCGCTGACTTGCATTATTCCTTTCAGGTCCTGATTCTCGTGCGCTACCGCAACACCCACAACAAGCGCACCCCACCGCCGCCCCTACGTGCGGTAGGGAAGAAGGACCCGTGGTACCCGTATCGTTATATCCCAAGGCCGCCCCCGCCGCAGTCGCGCGGGCCGTTCATGCCCATGGGCACACCGGCCCCACCGCTGACGAAGATCGGCACAGACTCGGTCGCGACACTGACGCACCCGGACGATCAGCAGCGCTTCGCTTACGGTTACGCCCCTGAACACCAGCGCTTTGAGCACGATTGGCGGCAGCCTGAAGGGGGGGTACGGGTATGAGCATCGTGCGCCGAGCAGGCAATATGGACCAGGCGCCCCCGTGCATCTGGATGCGAGGACGGCCGTCGCCGACACTGTCACAGGAAGAACACGACGAGGTGCTCGCCGTACGAAACTCAGGTACGTGTTTGCTGTCACTTTTATGTCTAACTAGTCTTGTTGTTACCCGCGGGTGCCCGATTGGGTTGGAACCTTATTATGTAAAGTTGGTGGCGGTGCCCGTGCCATTTCCTCCAGAAGATCCTGTTCCTCAACACTCTAGGACTGATAGTGTCAAAGGATACTCCATGGCGGGATTATAGAGCTGTCTGAAGCTTTCCTATTTTTTTCTGCGACATATAGATGAACTTCTGAGAGTTTCGCTTATCGGTTGCTTTTCGGCCGAAACTCACACCTCTTCTACTGGGCAAGTTTTACTCGCTTTTTCAAAGATCTGAGGTGGGAGAAAGTTAGATACAGTCGTTATGGTGCCATTTGTAGCAATTCATGAGCGATTTGGATGTCTTATATGCCAAACGGTGCGACTCGGGTTTCAAACTCCGCAGTTTACATAATAAGATTCTGACCCGATCGGACCCCTGCGGTTAGTAACAGACTTCAACAAACGAGGTACGAGTTTCAGAACGTTGAAGCGTCTGTCTACGAGAGACTAATGTCTAACTGACTTAAATTAAATCTTAGCCTGCGTCCCCTCCCCATATTGTAGTGCCGCCTTGTACGGCACCCGCAACATTGCGCCCTGCACTCTTGCCGGTGCACCCTTTCGCTGCGACCCAACTCTCCCGGACAACATCGCGGGCGGTGCCATCAAGCTCACACCCCGCACAACTTACAGAGCCTTCAGTTTGTATCGTACGTGCCGCCAAAATACAATTAGATATGTAAATGTATGGAGATGTAATAATACGTCGTGTTGTACCTTCTCGCATGTGTAATACAGTTCATTTGCGGTATTGCTTGACTTGCAGATTTCTTGGCTTCGTTTGAAACTCCGCGAGTAAGCCGTCGGCGTAGTGGCTGTGCTTGTCCCAAATTGGAAGGTGTTTAATGGCGGTTCGGACGCAACTAATATTAAGGTGAATGTGTCACAATAAGATATTAATGTCAGCTGTCCGGACGGACCACGAGTCGGTGGGTACGGGCGGGACCGGAACAGCCGGTATCACGATCGTCGGCCGGCTGATGAAGCATCACGGAGCTTGAATGGTATCCTCATGCGCTGATGGACATATTGATTGTTGAGATCTTCACTCCCACTAATGATCGCGAGTCCCACTAATGATGGGGACCGAGTCCCACTAATGATGGCTTTGCCGAATATTAGCCGACTTCCACTCCCATAAATCTCGTCGTTACTCAGAAAATAGGTTGGATTTATTCGCCCGATTTACTGGCTGACAGCAGTGTATACGACAGAGAGGCAAGGAGGGAGCAGGGAGGTAAGCGGGAGGTGGTCGCAGGGCGCGCCGGACGAGGGAACCGACGTAGAGAGAAGGGAAATCCCGGGAAGGCAGAACAGGACAGACGCAGAGCGCGTCTGGAGTCGACGCCGGACTCGGGCATGTACAGCGTGGCATTGCGCTCGCAAAGCAAAGTCGTGTGTCGGTCCCCAGGTGCTGGCGCATCCAAAGTGACTATACGACAGAGAAGTGACGGGTGGTACGAGGGAGTAGGGGACCAAGCGAGGACAGCGGAGGAGGGGAGGGAGGGGACAGGAAAGGCCGGAAAGAGAGGGAGTGAAGGAGTGGGAGGAAAGAGGATGGTTGGAGCCGGTTTCGGGCATCGCGTGTGTGCAGTCTACGGCCGACCTTGCATCTTGAGCCGGATGCAGGTGCGTGGGCAGAGTCGGGAGTCAGGAGCAAGGCCGGAGTGCGGAGTCGGTGGTTCTCAAGCACAAAGGCCTTGCGGGATGTGTGTGGAGCTGTCCACTTCGGCTGGTCGGGACGTCGTGCGTGCGAAGCATGCCCGGATGGAGCGCGCGCAGTCGGGGTTGTGCAGCCGAACTTGAGCTTGCGGACAGGCGGCGCAGAGTCCACCGGCGCATTAGACCTGGGCTTGGGGCAGCGGCGGGCGGCGCTGAGCAAGTGCCCTGCGAGGAGGCCTGCATGGACAAAGGGCGACTGGGAGCGTGAACGTCGGCGAAGATGCAACGCAGACACAGCGGGAAAGAGATGGGTGCGATGCAATGCACCGCCGCGCCCAGGCCATATGAGATCGAGACCGCATCCATCTCCATCTTATTGGGTGGGTGCCGCCGTGGTTTGCACGGGCAGCGAGCGGGGCAACAATTGAGTCGGGGCCTGGCTTTGAAGGCGATGAGAGGGCAGGCGAAGGTCGCTGATCGTGAGCACAAGCGCATCGCGAGCATCGAGCAGAGCAGCGTAGCATTCGCCGTGGACCTGAGAGAGATGGGTGTGCGCCGGTGTGCGAGGTCTGTATAGTGGAGTGGTAATGTCACCGCCCATATAGTGCATGAGACGCACCTGTGAGCCTGCAGCCTGTCCTGTGAGTAAATCGTAAGGGCAGAGTCGGGGCGGGGTGTGTCGAGCAGCGGAACATACTGTACGTCCGTGTATGAAGGCAACCGTCACGGTAACGGACAGGTTGGTTGCGTTGTCCAATCCCAGTCTGGTAACGGTAACGGTCGGGCTGGTTGCTTCCAAAAAATCCGTTACATCCAGAAATTCAGAAAAAAAAATCAAATTAAATATTAATGTTTTTACACTTTTGTGCTTTCGGGTCTTTTAGAGAGCTGTGAATACGCTCTAATATGAATTTTCATATGTGGCCCAATCATGTACAGTCTATGAACAATGCAAGACAGACAATGGAGCCGCCGATGTTCTCGGCACTGATCTACAGTTTGACGCGCCTCCGTAACGCGTGGTTGCCCAGTTGGGCAACAGTCACGGTAACGGCCAGTCCGGTTGCGTTGCTGAAAGTCGTTCGAGGTGTCACGGTTTGGAGGCTCGTTGCCTTCATACACGGACGTACAGTAATTCTAACTTACTTCAAGCGGCGCTATCCAGTACCTGCGTCAGCGAAGAAGCAGTAAGCGGCAGCTGCGAGCCGCTCGCTACCCATTGTGCGTGCGCCAAGCTACTAGAGAGAGTATGAAGCGCTCTGTCCCGGGATTCGACCCGCTGCGTCCGCCATGTGCAAGGTGGAGAGGCGTAGCCAGAACGAGACAGTGTAGCGGAGACGAGACGAGATCCGCTGAGGGTGGGCGGACCAGAATGGGGTGTAGATGCGGTGAGTGGGGAGGGAGGGAGGGGAGAAGCCGCCAGCTTCGATCCGGCATTTCCTATTTTTGACTACAGCGCGATTGGGTCGACATTGTCATGGTCAGAAAGAAGCCGGCAACGTTGATCAACAGCCTGAGATCCAGACAGCCGCATTTGACCTGATATGGGAACTTGAATCGATGCCGCAGCGCGAGAATGACAAAAAGAACATATGTATTTTTTGGGCATAACAATGTGACAGTAATAATTTATCAAAAGCGACACTAGCCTCACATACAAAACTCACGTGGGACCAGAAATGAAGGTTTTTCAACTGTGCTTTCAAACCACCTGTTTTAGGATTGTTCTAAGCAAGAATCCTTTTGGATGCAATTTATCCATACCTTACACTCCTGTTCCAAGGAGACAGACAGTAAATTCATTTTGTTGCGATGTTCGGTTGATCCCGAGGCCGGTTGCCGAGTTGCAACCACGATGTTGACATTGTTAAACCTTCTAATTATGGCGCTCAAGCTGTCACTCTGGCGCTTACCTCTCCCCTTCTGCCCCCACCGTCCATGGACGGCCAACCGAACAACCAGTACACTAACGACTCCACCGGGAATCCAGAACCAGCCTCGTGAGCTCTGACTCTTCCTCCAAAGGAGGGTGAACTGAATGAATCGCGCCCAATCCAGGCATGGCAGCGGAATGTTCTCGAGCTCACAGAACTTCACAGTGACTGGCCAAACTTTCACCAACATCATAAATCACTACCCTGCGAGTGTCCCGTCCGGTGAATTCCCCCCTTTATCCTAAATCCGGAATGCTACTCATATTGGGTAGACTTCCGAATGATCCCGCTCAGCGATTTAGACCTTCGACATGAAATACGAGTAGATAATCTCACAGGTGTTGTGGATCGTCACTGCGGACAAGTGTGTGTCCGGCGTATGCATTCCGCCAGAGTCGAAGGCCGAAAGTCGAAGGTGACAGTAGCCATGTACCACGGGAACGGCGCAGAGGAGGTGTGCAGGGCACTATCTTCCCGTCGTGTGGTCTCAGCTGAACAGCCTTCCTAGGAATGGCGGCAGGAAATTGCGAAATATATGTCCATTCGGCAAGTTTCATAGGTATTTTCACCGCTCATCAGCTCTCTAAGTATCCCGGCAGCCACCCAAATATTATCCAGATCTATGGTGCAGCAAGCTCAGGTGGTATCAATGCCATCCTTTTTCACGATGGTACAATCCGCTATTTGGGGTGTTCTTCCATATGGGATTCATTTCCATTATTCAGATCTCGTACCATTCAAACATTTCTTGGATTTTTATCGATCGTCCCACTTTGCAACAGTGTATATTTTTGCTTGCTGTGTATGTGCATCTACTCTTAATCACCTGTTATATCTCATAATTGGCCAAAAGAACTCGGACTATAGAGTAAATTTGCCCTGCTTTGCCAAGTTACTAACGTTTCTTACGTTGGGGCCACAGGCAGCAAGTAGATGTGTCTCTTACACTCCAACTAAGATTGGTTATTCCAGCATCCAGTGACCGGATCTCTCTGATATTGGTTCCAGAGTCCGTTTTCATACACGATGTGGATCCGTCGCTCAACTGGCCGACTCTGCGCGGAGCTCACACCTCCCAGTGGCCCCGACTGGTGGTTTTACCCTCTGGATCAAGTATCTCGCATGCAGAAAAGCTTCGTCCTGGATCCACCAGACAAGGAGGCCACTGTCGTCGGCTCATTTACCATGCGAGAATATCACGAGATATGCACTCGAAATTTGGCACAACACCGAAACATTTCCTTCCCCATATCCGGATACAGGGCCACGAAACTAGGAGCTGTAATTTCCTTTTCATCGACTTCTTTAACTGGAGAGCACATACTCGCACTCGAAGATCCTGTTGAAATTGCCTTCTTGCCAAATGTGATGGCCTCTACTCGGATGGTATATATCGGTCACTGGCAGACTTCCGAAGAAGTGGTGGGAGTCGTCATGGAGGACCGCTGGACCCGGTAAGTTTGATACTTTGCTTCTTCCGATGACAGTCCGTACTGATGTTTCCTATCTGTAAGGTTCGCCTCCAACGATGTGTTCAACACCCGAGTTTCGTTAATTTTCTTGTTCGCAGCGCGCGACTCCTGGCTTAGTCAAGCGAACTATATTTTCCGGCGCCTCCAGATCACGTCCAACTTCGAAAAATATGGTGCACATCCAACACTTCATTTCATGCTTGCGTTGACATCTATAACAGTCCTTGTGACCGGAGTCGATTTTAACATCGACATATACGCGAGTACTGAGGATCCCCCTACCGGTTTCCTATTTCTCTGCCCACCGGAAGACTTCATAACCAGTCCATCTTCGCTTGGTTGGCCAGACATTCCAGGATATTGGTCTCTAGATCCAGCCGGGGTCAATCATCTCACTCTAGAAGAGGCAACACAGGCCGGATTTCCTTCTTTCTGGTTGACAACTGCATTGGATGGACGTTCTTGGGACGCCAGTGTCTACGAGGGGCTACAGAAATTCCACCAGGCCAAAGGGTTGATCCAGGCAGCCCGGACGTCACCCGGCATCTGGGCTGCTCGCTCTATCAATTGTCATTCGAAGGCAACACTCCCTTTGTTCATGGTGAGTCGATCTTCTTTAACGATCAATTGTTTTCCTTTGCTGATAATTTGACAAGTAGATGAACATGACTCGAATGCAGGTATCGAGTCAGACTGTGTGCAGACCGTTGGTAAGTCCATTGAACTCAACCATCGGATATCTGCCACTCCATCTGAAATGAATAACAGACGGCAATGTTGAGGCTTCCTGTTCAAAGGAATACAATCATGACTCAAACAGTACTGGCTGTACATGTGGGTCAGACGATAGTATCGAGGATCCAAACAATGGAAATTGTCCTCGCCATGATCACGGTGAGCATCGTGTTCACGCTCAGTAGCTGATTTTGTTCGCGATTCATGGCGGCATCCTCAGAGTTACCACCTTCGACACTGGATGGTGGAAAAGAGACGCCTGGGCTATTCATGCCTCTCGAAGAGATGCCTGCGCCCTCGGAGACGTTGAAACTCCTGATGAACGTCCAGCTCGTGTTCATATTATTCCTTGGTGCATCCTGGCTGTGCGGACAGATGTGCTTGTTGGATATAATTTAGATATGGAACTGCTTTTCGTTGATTTTTTGCACTCGAACCTATGTCATTGATCTCGTCTCCTGTGGGAGACTGGAAAGACTTGAAGCCAAGAAGCGGGAGAGGTAGGATTGCAATCTTCGACTTAACTCGAGGATCTCTTGCTTTGAATCAACGCCTCCCCATCCCATTCGAGATATCTTAAGATTCTTGATTGCTTTTCTACGATTTCGAGCGACTCGAGTGTGACTCCGAACTCTCAGTGCGCTCTGATCCTCTCCCACTGGGCCCCTTTTAATCTCCCGACAAGTCGGGCGGGTATACAGTAGTCCGAGACGGCCTGAACGACTGACAGAAGAATACTTGGACCAATAGACCCGCTCAAGTCGCCGCATTTCTCTAATTTTTACAGCTGAATGCAAAATTCTAGGCCATTTCATTTCATGAACAAGTAGAGCTGTGTCAGCGTGTGAAAGCTGGTTATTGCGTGCGGCAGCCAACGGCAGCTTGCAAGATGCGCCGTCAGGGTTTATGACGTCGCACTGACGTTTTCAATACAACCGCGATTCTCCAGCTCCACCTCTGTGCAAATTGAAATGGCCTAGAATATTGCATTCAGCTGTAAATAATTGGTAATCGGAACAAGGGCAAAAAGAGCAAAGAAATCGCGCTCGGCACGACACGACGGCTCACCGATCCGTTGTTGAGATCAGTGATGGGTGGTGATTGCCGTTGCTGTCAAACTTGCGCTTTGATTTAATTTTAAACTCAATGCGTGGATAACATCCGTCGGGGGTAAGAACTAGAATTGACGATGCCTCAGAGATGGGGGATTCGGATTTGGATTTATCAAATCCTCACCGTGACTTTCTGGAAAACTATCTCAAAGTTATATTTCAAGACACCGATGAGCTCCTCCTTGCCTCTGTCCTCCTTCCCATCCGGAGGAACGATGGTCGTGGGCAAGTACTGGTGTCTGAAGTCGGAAGATATGAGGTCTGCGAGGCATCCAGTCGAGGGCATTCAAGTACTTCAAGAATGCATGAGCGTTCTCAAGCTGTTTGGCATGGGTATCAGACATTGTGGACGCACAGTGGGAAAGTGGAAGTGCTGGTCTAAGAAAGAGATGTGTGTGCGTCCTATTAGAAGCTGTCAGATTCAGGCTGTCGGCTACCACATCGGCCGACTCAGCAACTTTTGGACATGTCGACGAAGTTGAACTTGCTCCACATTCACGGCCAGGTTGTTCGCGTGAGTTGAACTTGACTTTCCGTGCTGCCCGGTCCGTGCTGTCAGTGTCCTACCGATTCGCTAGATTTCCTGCAATACGTATACTGCCCAAGTCAACTCAGCCATATTTGATCCAACTCGGCGAATATGTTCTATTTCGGCTGCAATTGGACGCGCCGTATTGTCTTGTTAGGCACCAAATTCGCCTAAAATCCGCTATATACGCGCTCCAATTTCGGCTCGAGTCCGCCATATGGCATCTGAAACATTGCGACCATGGACGCGGTAGATCTGTTGCGCTTCGAGAAGTTGTAACTGTTAACAATCGTGGAAAACTCCCACATTCGGATTTAACACCCGTTAGTTGGGCGCCGTTGCCACTTCTGGAACTGCATTTGTCTATTGAAAACTTGAACCCGCTGTTTTTGTGCGCATTCGGATTTGATTTTTGCATCGAACATCTTATCGTCGTTGCCCGCCAAGTTGGAGCAAGTTGGTCGCTTGAAACGTATCCTATATATAAGGCGACGTGAGAAGATCGCGCCAATCACTTGGCGTGAGCGCAGCACAACATCTTTCATCCCACCATGACCCCGACGGCAAGGCCTTTCCCTCCAGTGAGCCAGTGAACACCTGAATATCCCTAAATTTCCTAAAAATTACGCAGAAGTCCTTGCATCACGAATGGGAGGCAAGACCTCACGCGTGGCACTGATTTTCCCGCCAGAACTGGAGCGGAAGATCATTGAATTAGCGGCACACGACCACCCGATTTGCATGCCTACGCTCATGCTGGTCGGATGGCGCGTGAAGGAATGGTGTGTGGTCCTCAATCGTTCCTAGTCCACGAACTTACGGTCGATGCGGACACCAGGGTCCAGCCACTGCTGTATCAGACTCTTTTCTTTGGATCATCTTACCGTCTTAAGGGCCATCTTGCTCCTAGGGCAGAAACCTTTGCCTCTTTGATCCAATCTAGCACTAAACCACCGTCATTCTTCCACCAAACCGTTCGCAATATGTTCATATCCGACTACGACTCGCTCCCCGCCGCAGACTTGATCCTTTCCACTTGCTCCGGTGTCGAGAATCTCTCGATCGCCGGCATTCGCTAACGTACAGCGCTTCCAGCCCTTTCTGGGCTGGCTTTAAAACGTCTTTACTGCAATCTCGAAGATTTATTCGGCAGTCAAGAGAAAATAGATTTCACCCATGGGCTATTCGTCCGCCTCACACATCTCGACCTATTCTACCTCGGGACGATCCTCCCAAGCACGCTTTCCGGGCTCGCACTCATCCCACACCTGAGCCATTTATCCTTCCAGGACGACGATTACCGTAGTCACCCTTCGGCACCGCTGACACTCCTGCAGACATGCTCAGCGTTGCGTGTGCTTGTCTCCCTCATTTCGCGCAAAGGGGACCACGAACGCGTCGACGATACAAACATACTAGCGTACCCACGCTTCGTGCGGATGGCTCGTCCACATTATGCGGCAGACTGGCAGATTGGCATGCACACGGGTGACGACTATTGGGTGCGCGCAGAGGTTTTCATTGCCCGGAGAATATCGGGCGACATCGACTGTATGTTATTTCCACTCAGATGGTGTGTCCGCTAATAATTTTTCTTGGAATTATTAGCGTTACAAAATATCATCCCGCGGGACACGAGCCAAAGCTAATACTCCGTATAATCTTTGAAAAACTCAATAGCAACATCTAACATTGCCCCGTACACGCTTTGGGTCATAGATCTGTTCTTCTTTTCAACAGTCCAGACTCCTCAAAAAAAATGTGAGTGCGTTTTTACACATCATAACCCTCCCATCTCATCCCCCCAGCCCTACTTCCGAAATGACCTGCACCTTCTTTATACAGGCTCTTCACACCTTGGGTGTACCGTTTCAAGATACCTCACTTCCCCCAATTTCTTCGCCGCAAGATCGAGCTTCAATGGCACTTCGACTTCTGATTCTGGAATCCCGTGCGCTCTGAAAACTTGGGACTAGTGCATGGTTTCTTGACTTATTTCTGCTGAGGTTACGGATGATGCTACGTATGATAGACCTTTCCGGTGGATCTGTTTGAACTTCTGAGAATCCAAATTTGACTTTCCTTGTTGGGCTGGCAGTTTTCAACACGCCACGTGTTCAGAAATGCTGGCTGCCTCAATGTAAAGCTTAATGAAAACTGCGAGACCACGTGAAACTGTGCATTTGTTCCGAATATTATCATTTCATTTCATAGTGATTCTTGGAAGCAGCTCTTTTCCAGACCGAAACGGCCCAATTGGATTCCGCCTATCTGGACACTGTACACAACTCTTTTTATCTCCCTTTCCCGTACTTGTCTGCATTCGCTCCGTTCGCGTGGCTGGCATGTAGTCAAGGGGCTATAGGCTGTGCCTATGTACTAGCCCAGTGCAGGGGTGCTTTTCTGTCTTGTTCCCCTTTGCATTCGGTTCAGTAGATAGTGTTTTCAGTTGCGAAGGCACGTTACACCTGTGAGTTTTAGTAGGAATTGAAGCAGCGGGTGCAACCAGTCACATTTGACGCCCACCGACCAACTTCCGGTGGATGCAGCAATGAATGGGAAGCACATTTTCACTGAGCAAAGATTCAACCCCATGAAACAATGCCCCCACTCAAGAATCGGTACATGTACGCAATGCGTAATCTCAATGCGTCCCACTCCCACCAGCGGCTCCATCCCTTGCACCACCACCCCGCGCAACAAGATTCCAGCAAAACCGCACGGCACCACGGAAGTTCGCGAGATATTTTGCGCACGTTGAGAACGACTCAACATTTTCCTCCGTTGATTGATGTGCTCAGAACCTATATAAGAAACACACAAATAACCCCACTTGACTCGAGAGCGGCACAGAAACAGTCCAGAGACTGTTCCAACAACCAGCAAACAAATCAAACGGCAATATATGCACGTTTCCAAAGATCCCGACGAGTTACAGCCCCTAGTACAGGGCCTTGTAAAGGTTGTAGGGAGAGGTTTCGTATCTCAAAGAGATAATAGAGCAAGCTGCGTAGAACGTGTTTCTAGACACAGTGGAAACATTGTTTCCAAACAAGATAGATTTATAGCTTCGCAGCGTGTGTGTGTGTGTGTGTCCAAGCGACAGAGAAACAAGTTTAAAGTAGTCCCGTAGACTCAAGTAAGGCCCCTAGTTTATAGGCCAAGAACGTTCACAGAGCTTTCCCTAAAGAGGTACTTTCTGAGCAACGCCAGCAGTCACGTTTCCAAAGTTTTCCCTTGACGGTACTTTCTGAAACCCGCTCCGCAAACAACAACAATAACGTTTCTTTCAACAGAGTCCCAGATCCAACAGATTCTCAGAGTTCAGACAGTTTCCAGGCAAAGCCCAAGTGCGTTTCCAGAATATATATGATTCAGAAACAATTAAGATTTCGACTAATAGTGCTACTCTTATAAGAGTGCGTTCGCTGAGGATCCCAGATCAACCCAATGCGCAAGCGTATAGCCTGTGTCCATCGTAGAAACACCCTCGGATACTTATACAACCGCCAAGACACTGTTACAAAGCCCAAAACACAATCCCAATGAGTCAAAAGTCCGTTTATCCGTCTCTTTAACCGCGTTTCCGTCGGTTGTTCTTCCGAGCGTTGCCTCCCATTGGTTCCCAACTGTGAGCACGCCATGTTCCCTTGCCAATTACGAGGCAGGAACCCGTCAGCAGCACCCCTGTATTATTCAGAGGGTGCGTCGATCACCGATAGATCGGCACTGCATCTCGTTCGACCTGTTTCTGCTTCAACTCAAGTTTCCCCTTGGTTCCAAGTACGGAACTTGATAGTACTCCTTTGTAGGTCTCGGTAGATACCCGTTTCTCTAGGGTTTCCCAGAAAGGGTTCTTGAGAAAGAACCTTAGAACGCCTTTAGAGTTGTGATCCGGATCCACAGAATAGCCGACCACCTGTTTCGGTGTATCCGCATCCGATGGAAACCGGCAACTCTGGCAACCGAAACACTCGTGACCGAACGCGTCTCCCCTAGCGTCTCAACACAACACAACACATTGCCAACTCCCGTTCCTTTGACCCGTTTCCGTTGTTTAAGTGAATGTTGGAAACAAGTCAAAAGAAGTCCCTTGACTTATTATCTGGCTGCACGTTTCCCTTACAGTTTTCAGGGCGAGACTAGCCAATGGACGTTCTAATTCCTTAGAACGTCCACCCGTTTCTCTGTGGTTCGCCCAACGGCTACCAGGAACCAGTACTGTTGCATAGAAACAACAGTTTTAGCAATGAGCACGATCAGAAACACGCAAAATTACGTGTATCTAACCATGGCCCAATTACTGGCTTATCACCATGAAGCTATGGAATGCGTCCATTGATGGTGTGATCCTCCCATCGTAAAATGCCTGTGGATGATAATGTTCACCACAAGCCATTGGAGTGCATGGAGGGCGGTGAAGAAGGGGAATGTACCCGGTAGCAGGTTCGGAATAAAAAGGAAGAGAAACAAAAATGTGTTGATTGGTAAGTATGGAATGCAAGGATTAAATGGAGTAGGGATGAAAGGGATTAAGGCGAATGGGCTAACAGTCCTGGCACAAAGACAGGGTTCGAAGGGTTCGACGCAAAGTCAAATCTAAGAGAGTGATCCGAGATAAGGTCCAGATCCGAGCTGTCAGAGCCAGAGACACGATCAGATGACCATGTTGTTGCCACGAAGCAATTTTGTGGTTTAATGAGATAGTTGAGTGCACCACACACTCAGTCAGAGCGAAGTAAGATGATGGGAGTGTGAGGGAAGGATTCGCAAGGCCTCTCGCGAGTCGCGAAGCTGGGAGGTGGTGGTAAGAAGCCAAAGAGAAGGTTCCCCCATTCTGCATGTCCAGACAGTTTACATGACAGCGTAACAAAATCCCACCCGAGGCATCTGTTCTCTTGGACCCTCAGGGCTGCCATTAGGTACAAAACATAAGTATTGTCCATGTCAAGGCAAAAAGCTGTGCTTCCAAGCGACTTACCACAGACTCGATAACCCATGGGATGCTTCAGAAAGCAAGGAGTCAGTCTGTATGCAACTTGGGTGAAGGTACTGCCCACTGATGAACATTCCGCAACACTGATCGCTGATGTGTTATTACTAGTACTCAGGACTCTAGCTAGGTGATATAAAGGAGAACTGGAGTGAGCCCAAGCGGCTGGTTGTAGCATCAGATACAAGTAGTGTGATGTGCTAGTATGGTCTGGAGGCACAAACTGCAGGGAAATAACCATTAGCCTAAACAGTCAAGGTGCTAGCACCTAGGAAGCGAGACACAGGTGAGTGATACTGCGAGAGCACTAGCAGACAGTGCGAGTGGCGAGTCTGGAATCTGAAGGGTAATAAACCATGTGCTAGCAGCCTTCTAACAAGGGCATTAGTATGCGGTACCCAACTGGTGATCAAGCCGATGAAACGGTGCACTTCTTATATGACTAGGAATAGCTAATTGATAGGTATTGCGAACAAACACCCAAAACAACCAACCACAACCAATCTACCTCCAAATATCGAAGTGCTTCTCTTTGTGAGTTCGGGTCTGGGCCGTAGTATGCGACCAGCAGGTTTGAACAAACACAAGTTTGATTTATAGGCTTCTAACAACACACTCCACAACGTACTAGCAATATGCAACTGCCAACAACAATACTGCTAGGAACCTAGGGATGGTCCGGGGGTGTGTTTATATGGGGTGGATACAAGATGGCTGGACCACTAGGTCGAGAACACCAGGGCAGAGTATGTAGGTTTGTGAAAATCCTCGCAAAGGGCAGCCCCAAAGACTACTGAGGCTAACAACAAGGGACTTCAATCCTCAAACGGCAAGACTCTCCTTGACTGCCGACCTATTCCTTAACCAAGAACAGGAACCTTTCCGCTTTTATTGACACTAAGATGGAGAGCGTGGGAACCCCGCACCCTTACAAATCAGACCATGTGACTGTGGGAAGTTCCAAATCTCGGGGTCTGGAGAAAATTTTAATTATTTTCCCCCTGTATCAGGGTCCTGGGACTGAATTTCAGGCAGTCAAGTGTTATAGTTTCTTCATAGACTCAGTAAAAACCTCAGGAACATTGGTGGAACCCATGGCAAACCATTCTCGAAGTTTCCAAGGTCACCACAACATGACCAAAGGGCTGTGCTGGGTGCTGCCAAGGCAGCCCGAGGTGGCTGTACTGTTGCTGTGCATTCCAAATCTTTTGCACATTTTTTTCAAAACTGCGCCGTTTGAAGTGAAAAGCAGATAGGAACACTTTCCTGGAAAATAAATAAATGTCTTTATTGACCCCCCAGTTCATATTTTCACTCAGATTTTTTATAGAAGCTCTTCAGAATGATGATAGGAACATTATATATAAGCCAACTTTTTCACCCAACCCCACCAGCCCCGCCCATTAATGCCATCAATTCGGGCTTACATAAGGGTGCAGGGCTCCCACGCTCTCCATCTTAGCTTACTACAAGTGTCCAGCTAGCAACCCAACACACTACAACAGAGCTTCCGTCTATATCGGGGTGAAGGCAAAGTAATTGACAAGTTATAGCCAAACTAGAGGTGGGGGCACCTAGTCCGTCTTCTTCTTAGTGGGCTCAAGCCAACACACCATCCACCTAGCAAGCGATCCAACACACTACGACAGAGCTTCTGTCTTGTCGGGGTGAAGGCAAAGTCACTAGCGCAAACTGTAGCTGGGTCTCAAAGAGAACACCCTTGTTTTATATGTGGAGGTCTGGGACCAACAACACGAAATCCTCAACTTAGTCACTCGATGTTTCCAGAGTCCACAGTTTACTGATTCCAATATAAAGACTACTACAAGTGAAGTTCGGTATCAACCTCCACTAGCAGCCTGAGTCCACTAGCACCAGCTTCGTCCAAAGTCTGGGGCGTAATGTTCTTCGACCCTAGTCTGTCCTGCGCTCCCTTTTATACTACTAGGTGCGAGTTACATGTGAAAGCGAGCTGAATAATACAATAAGCAATATTAGATGATAAGAAATACAGTCAGCCAATGAGACGGCTGCCGTTTGGTTTTTGAGACTGGTTTGGTATATGCCAGGTCAGCCTTGCGGACCGGCTAGTGTTCAACCATGGGTATATCAATGGATCCTCAGCCCTCTGTCCATGCCGAGTACCCCTTCCGGACCAACCGGCAATGTAGCCAGTGGTCTAGGTCATCTCTCTCCTGTCAGAGCGTCAATCCATTACATCTAGGCGATGCAGTGTTGCGACCAACATCAAAGGGTCAGAGCTCGTTGGTCAGAACATCAATCCACCCTCCAGTCATCGGTACAGGCTGTATGATCGTCCCTAGCTCCGTTCCAATAGCCTGCTTGCTATTTTCACCCTAGCTGCCCAGATCAGGCACTAGCCTCGTGGTGCTTCATCTCTTATGTCGTGATATGTCTTTGTCAAAGCCCTAGCCAGTCGCTACTCGGGTTGTTCCACCTAGCACCATCTAGTCGCTTATCTAGAGATTAGATAGTACCACCGGTTACCACACCAAGCTTCCTAGCTCAAAGTGTAGTCCCCAAGCTGCACTTCTATCATAGTGCAGTGCAGAAAATCAAAGATGTCCAAACCAAAATCCAAAGTTATATACTCAAGTATCGGCAGGCTCGTACTGCATTGATTGCACTTGGATGCAATCCACAAGACCCCAAGTATAGGTTTCCGAAGTTGAGCGATGAAGATCTTTACACCAAAAATGTAGATCAGCCACATAATCTGGGTAATGGAGGGAAGGTTGAAGGTTGGATTTGGCAACAGGGCTATCATGAAAATTTGTCTGAAGTGGAGGAAGCTGAATATGTCCCAGATTGTGAGTCAAGTTGTTTCATGGATTGTTTCAGAACTCATTATTATACAGCAGCATGAGTGCAATGGCACCATGCTCATGTGGATATGGAACAATGGCTAGAAGAAGTTGAAATCCTTGCACAAGAGTTCCGCCGTGCAATTCAAGGATTCAACAAAATGGAGACCGTCTGGACTGCTCTTGCTCATGACCACCAAGAAGATCCATGAAAGAAGGCTTATGCATTGAAGAGGGCAAACATGTATCAGGAAATGGGGAAAGATGCACAGGAGAAATTTGCAAAAGTAGGTGGCACTTGGCTGAGAGCTGGAGTTAGTCTTGCCCAACACATAAAATCTGAGCGCCCAGATCAGAATATTGATTGGGATGCTAGCATAGCTGAGAAAAACTGAATGTAATAAACTATTACAATTGCTGTATTCCATTTCTTCTTGTAAGAACAATCAGGCACCACCCAAGCTATGGATCTGACATTTTGGTTCCATTACAGAACAATGGACAGGCTAAAAATGGTATTAACTGACCTTGGTTCCACTACAGAACAGCAGACAGCCTACAAATGGTTTAAACCATCACGGTTTAAACCGGTTCAAACCACCACAGTTGGACCTACAAATGGTTTAAACCACCATGGCTTACCCTGTTTTCTATATGGCTTCCAAAGGGGTGGTTTGAACCAGAATGGTTTAAACCAGGCTATCGTTGGAGACGATGTAGTTTAAACTCAAACCACCCCACGGTACAGAAAACCAGCGGGAAGGCAAAGGAGAGCAAGCATCCTGTTATGATCATCAGGACAAGATATACAACAAGAATGATAGCGGACTCACAATGAAAAATATTGTGCAATCTAGTGCACTACCGACCGAGTCGAGGATCGTGAATAAATTAAACTGAAGAGAACGGCAATGAGCTATCGGAAATGTGTTGGTGAAAGACAAACCTTCAGCTGCCCAAACATGTGCTCTTCATCCACTCTGGGCGGATGGGAAACTGCAGCAGGTAAGCACATATTTGTGTCGTGCAAAATAGAAGGGTAGCACACCTCAATAATGAGTCTTGTGGCGAAGGTCGTGTACCTATCAGGAGATTGTTAAAGGACTCAGACAAAAGAGACTCACTAAGCCTCGTTCTACCGATGATGGTCGCCCGTGGTAGGAACAAACAACGAGAAGGTAAACTCATTGCACCCCAATCACCCCTGATATTCCCCACATGCTCGGTCGTCTGGTCGAGGCAATTATCGAACGGCTTGCCAAACTAGAGCTTTTGTGATGGTCCTCAATCAGCTGCCCTCATCTCAAATACAGAACCCCCCTGACCAACGGACAAAGGGAGAAAAAGGACCCAGAATGACCGACAATCGGACAACCAACACGAATTGGAAGATGCCCAAATCCGTGGGCTCGTCAACAGCCAGGTTTGAATGCACAGAGCCTCATATGATTGAGGCATTTGACGCCTTTGATGAGAACCGTTCAGTTGAATGGTGGGTTAATTAGTTGAAATGGTCCTGGACGCAGATATGTATAGAAATGATTCAAAAGTTTGACCGCAGCAGTCCTCATAAGACCAACTTGAACAGAGAAATCACTCGAACCCCCAAATCCAAAGGTAGTTGTACAGCCAGAACAATACCAGGTACAAAATAGCAACAATTGGACAACCGACACAAATTTGAATTTCCCCAAAACCGATATTCCTTCTGGAAGCCCTGAATTCCTAAAGCCTTGATTGGGTGAGGCGCTTCACACATTAACTGAGATTCTTTATTTGAGAGGTGGGCCGGGATTAGTTGAATGTAATTACCATGGTTGGTGTCCGCCGATTCGCATACAATCTCGGGCTCTTCTTCCGTGACAACCTGGATGGGCTCATCTCCATCGGAAGCGAGACGGATGTTCTCATCGTCAACTGTTAAATTTCATGAGTGAATATCAACGAGTTTGGGGCTGGGGACTCACTATGTGCGAATGAAATATGTGTTTCGCGAGCCAATTTCAACAGCGGATGCCCAAGATGCCGGGCGACGTCCTGGCTATCTGGAACAAAACTCTTGGCCTGGTGGAACTGGCGGAGGCCTGTGTAAACACTGGCGTCCCATGACCTTCCCCGGATCTCCGTGAAGAGCCGCAGAGAGGGGAAGCCGAGGTTAGCTGCATCTTCCAAGCTAAGTGGATCGGCACCCGTGGGATCCAGGGACCAATAGGCCGGACACTCCGGCCATTTGAATGAAGATGGTCCAATTTGG
This sequence comes from Mycena olivaceomarginata, assembly GCA_029378375.1. Classification (NCBI taxonomy): domain Eukaryota; kingdom Fungi; phylum Basidiomycota; class Agaricomycetes; order Agaricales; family Mycenaceae; genus Mycena; species Mycena olivaceomarginata. The sequence continues at coordinate 92,703 of JARKIC010000556.1, read as the reverse complement.
AAATCCTCGGGTGGGCAGAGATACAGGAATCCATTGGATGGGACCACTGTACTACTTGGGGTAATGCTGAGGTCAAACCAAACACACTCCAATACAACTGTCGGGCCAGATCAACTTCAATAGCGGAACAGCTTGAGAAAGAATTTGTACCATAGTCCTCAAAATTAGACGAGATTCCGAGGCGGCTGAGTATATGGTTCGCTTGGCTGAGCCAGTAATCCCAGTCAAGGAACCCGACACTTAGTGAGATGGTGTTCTTAGCTACAGCATCGCTGGAGCTGAGACTGGCAGATTGAACAATATTAGAGCTAGCCAGAGGAGGAGATACATCATACCGGGTCCAACCGTTCTCCATGACGACTCCCGAGCCGGCCGTATCCCAACGAGGTCTGTTGGGGCCGGAGTCGGTTCGCGGCAGGAAGGCAATCTCGACGAGATCCTCGAGCCGATTTCCCGAAGAACAGGAAATCAATGCGCCAGGATTAACCGTAATTGGGTTGCAAACCGAGACATCTCGGCCGAGTGAGAACTGCCAATAGCATATTTCGTGATATTCCTCCAATGTCAACAAGTCGAGGACAGCGGCCTCCAGGCTCGGGGTGTTCAACGATTTGAATTCAGGTTGGTCAGATCTCTGATCCAGGTGATAGCACGCGTAGAGACTGGTATTTCCCGGTGCGAGGTCCACGCAGATTCGGCCGGTTGAGCGACGTATGAAGAATGTACACTCGCCATTGGACTAGATATGTCAACATAATAAGATCGCAACCAGGCGAGGAACTCACCACGAAGTGTTGAAAAGTGGAGTGGAAGTAATACCGGATGGTCTACACAGGTTTCAGCGGTCTATAAGCAACGTTGAGTGTCTCTACTTTGAACTCGGCGTCCTGAGATCAATTCATGTGCATCCGTGAGTGGGAAGTACTGTATATACAGTGTAGCTGGTACAGACCATGTAAGCATAAATATACACGTTTGAAATAGGTGAGTGCCGGTGCAGTTCCATGAATTGCCGAACCGGTATCAAATCTATGTTGAATTTCTCAATATTGCCGTTTTCAAAAATTGTGGATCGCACCGCCATGAAAGATGGTAGCGTGGATATTCCCTGAGCTCGCAGTGCCGCAAAGCTGGACAATATTTGGATGGCTGGGGGTGAATTCAGTGATATGAATGTGATGTTGCAGAGTGGAACTTGCCGCACGGCTATATATTTCGCAACATCCCGCCGCCATTCCTGAGAAGTGTTAATAAACCTCCACATCGATATGGAATACTACGGCGCACCTCTTCCGCCTTCTCTCCGTGATACATGGCCACTGTCACACTCGATTCCCCGCGATCTATTTTGGCAGAATACACTCTTCGAACGCTGCGTCGTTCATGCAGGTAATCCGCAACACCAGAGTGCTTGTTCAGGCATATTTCATGCTGCAAGTTTATATCTCCCATCGGGATTCGTCGATAATCTGCGCAATATTCAGTGCCTTTCATGAACAGACCATGGCTGAAAAGAATTACTAGACGGGACAGTCTGAGTTGTATGATAGTGGTTTGTGGTCTTTGTGGTGCTGCTGAAGGTCCCACCAGCCACGGTAAAGTGCTGTGAACCCGAGAAGACGCCATAGCTGAATTAGGCGCCGACAAAGCACGACTCGATTCAACTATTCAAGCGGCATTGAACGACTTACGAGGCGAATCCAGGGTTCTCTATGGGTGATCCAGAGTTGAGGTCTTCATTTGTATGGGTTTCATCGCCCATCGCTCGTGAGGGAAGAGGAAGAGTCTTTAGGTGCCCTCATGACAGCTTTCGCTCGATTTAAGAAGGGCCCAAAATAGTTGCAGTGAGCTGTGGGATGCAGCCCCCGAGGCGGTCCAAAGAACCCCGATGGAAGATACATGACACGGTACATGCTCAAAGCTATGTATCTTCCCCCCGTTTCTCCGTCTATATAGGTTTCATTCCGTGTTGAGCCGATTGGTCATCGGAGCTCCTCCAAATCATTAGTTGGAATTTCCTCGACAAGGCCCGGCTTCTGTACGCCGAGGTCGAACTCGATTCTCTAAACCAAACCCGGGCCCAAGTACTCTGAGGCGATGGTCCGAGTCCCCCCGGTTCGATCCCCGTTCCATTCCTCTTCATTCCCTTTCTACCCGGTCTTGAGCTTCCAAATTTCACCGCAGACCAACCACCTTGAAGGCGTGTCATCAAAGTTCAACGCGTACCACCCGCTCCGGCCTCAAATTCAATCTTTCAATGCACCTTCAACTTCAACCTCAATTTCGAGTAAAACTTCGCCTCGTCTCGACTCGAAGTTGAGTCGTTGACCACGGTCCACATCTTTCATGGCCTATTACTTAATCAACTCAGCTCAATCCTTCAGTTGGAATTCCCGGTCCCTTCAATTCGTGCTCGTTTTCAATGAGGCATGAATGACTCGAATAATCAGCTGCAGATTCGTGCATCGAATACGTTATTTTGTTCAAGCGTGCGAACAGCCCGTGCCAACCTCAATCGGCTCGACTCGACTGCACGAGCCATCAGGATGGGATCCCTTGATGCTCGATGGATTCTAGCTACCCCGGCTGGCCTTGACGTGGAACAGCGGTAGTGCGTGCTTGAATCTATAATTGAATCTCACTCAAGTCGCAAAGTTCTGGGTCTGAAAAATCATTCGACGTACTACTGAGTAGTACTTTAAAGAGCCATCTACTAGGTTACTTACTTGCTACGGGTATGTATGGAGATAGATACTGCTCATAGGCTTCCGAGCAGATGTGGGAGCGGTGAGGGAGGGAGAGACGGGAGGGAACCATGGCGGGGCGAGGTGAGGCCGGCGGTGAAAGCAAGGTACGGGGACCAATGCAAGAGAGCGATGGAGGAAGGGGAGAGGCGAATGGGCGGGAGGAGGGAGAGGGGGGCGGAGCATGCGGGAGGTGGGAAGACAGGACAGTGGAAAGAGGAAGGAGGAGATCGCGCGCATGGGCCCGGGGTGGGGGAGGCAGGTACAGCGCGCTCGTCTGCAGCCAAGCTCCATGTGCGCCGGCAAGACGTGGCCGCGCCGCGCGTGCGCGGCGTCGGCACGGGCGGGGGTAACATCCGCAAGCGGATCGATCGGCGCGGGTGCACGATTGCGCGGTGGGCCGGCAAGGAGCGGCGGGACGGGACGGGACGAGATGGGGAGGGAGGGGAAAGGAAGAAACAAGTGAGGACGGAGATGGGGAAGGAAGAGAGGAGGGGACGGCGCGAAAGGTGGGGAAGGGAAGGAGGAACGAGCGAGGGAGGAAGAAGCAAGGGAGGGAGGGAATGATCATGGCAGGCGCAGCGACACGTGTTCATAAGCGCACCGCAAGCCGAGTCTCGTAACGAGCGCCGCACGCACGCAGTCGTACAGTGGCACCTGAATGGCGTAGCAAGCATGTGCAGGTCGAGGATGAGCCTGAAAATCGCCAGTGGGGGCAGGATGTGTCGAGCAGTGGCATCGTGTAGTCATCAGGAAAATCCTGAATGTCTGTAGCGGTCTGTGGCAGACACTACAGACCAGATGAACACACAGACTGCCCCCTGACTGTGCCAGACAGCAGTTTCTGTCACAGACACTGACAGACACGCAGACCGATAGTTCGGCAGAACGACAGACACCGGCAGACCACTCGCAGACCCGCAGACAATGCGTGATTGCTGCAATGTCGCTGAACAAGATTTCATTTCCCCGGTGTAGCGAATAATCGCATTAGGAAGACAGGAGTCACAGGACAGCGGTAATGACCCCTTAGGAAGAATACGACAGCGGAAATGACCCCCAACGGGAAAAAAAATGCATTGACGCCCATCACAGAAAATTACGGAACATTAATACTCTAGATGGGCAAAAACCCCGCTGGCGGCAGACACAGAGCCCTACTGGTTGAGGGCAAAGTCAGAGGTGTCCAAGACCTCGTTCGAAGGGACAGGTGCAACAATGTCCTTGAAGACTTTGAAGCTAGGTGAAGCATACAAATGAATACCGCGCGTATGCCAATCAATTTAGAGCTTACCGTGCGTTTTCGGTAATAGACTCTTGGAGTGTGCGCGTGAGGTATGATGGCGGGAGCGTACGGGTTGGGCCATGCCCAGTAAGCACAGTGGGGTTTGAGGTGTATTTTTCCCAATCACGGAACGTCTTGAGGTCCGATACGAAGTGGCTGTGGTAAATTTTGCGCGAGAAGCTCTCTTTGACCCAATGACCACTGGACCACTCGCTGATAGCGCCGCGCAACTGAAAAGAGTCTGTGAGATGGCGAACAATGATAGGAATGTAGTACGCACCGCACAGAGGAGGAGATTCAGGAACACAGCAGAAAATTGCGGCTTGTGCGCGGCGGTGTCGTCGTCAAGGGGCGGCGGGGCATCATCAAACCACTCTGGGTGCTGGATAGCATCAGCAAGCACGTTCTTGAAGACAGTGGCCTCAGCCATGGCCTGAATCGCAGGGTGTTTAAACATGCTCCCCCGGAGTGTGCGATCGGAGGGATCCTACGCGAGACCAGGATCAGCAACGAACACTTGAGGAACTAAGCTGTGACGTACCAAAAACACCAGCCCCTGCTTGTGGAGAAGCGTTGCGACGATAGCACGGTTCTGTGCTCCAGTTGATTCAATGACCTCGGGTGTAGCGTTGTTGGCACACTGGACAAAGCCATAACCGTTGGCACCCTTGACAATTTCTCGGGCGGCGTACTTCAGTATCTTGCGACTACCGTAGATGCGCTCACGCATCTGCGTTACAGCGTAAAAAATGAAATGAGTGGAAGATATTATAAGGCTCACCAAGTCCTGCTCCTTGTCGGTGACGGGCGCGAAATCCGAGGGATCGAGCCCGAGCTTCCCGAAGCCGTAGTCGAGAGCATCTTGCGCGAGGATGGCCACGGCCTCACGTCTTTCGGTCCACGTCGCTTCCTCGTCTGTCCAGACCTTGCGACGGATGTATTCGTACCCAGCCTCCAAGGCTTTGGCACGGATGGGGTTCTCGTGTTGGATGCTGCGTATGCTACGTGCACCGCGCGTCTTGCGGGATTTCTTCGGTACAGGATTAACCAAGTCATCGACGTCATCTGAAGAAGGTTCCTGGGCGGAAAATGAGTCAAATCATGAAGTTGTGTAAGGGTCATGCATACCACCATTTCATTCTCCTTCCCTCCCGTGTTGCCCGAGGCTGAAGACGGCGTCAACGGGCGCTGCCGATTGTCGTGTAATCCGGGGCCGAAAATGTTTGTTCGGCGGACAAGCTGTGGGCGCCGGCTCGCCACAGCCGCAGTCGGAGAGCTGGAAGCGGCAGGAATGACAAGGTCAGCAATAGCGCCAACCTTGCGTTTACGGGGAACCAAGGCGGTGACGAGGGAAGAAGAGATCTGCAAGGTGGCTGTGGGATTGGTCCGAATGAGGCTATAGTATTAAATCACTCACCGATGAGTCTGCCTGGGGGAAGACACGCAAATTTTTCGGCGTAGCTGCGATGGGTATTGGTGCCACAGAGGTGGGGATACCGACAGAGGTATCGCTGGTGGAAGGTAAGGCCTAGAAAAAAAAATTAGCTTGTACCAGCATGGGCAAGACGTGGGGTGCTCACCAAAGGCATCGCATCAATAGGCAAGGCTGAAGCATCCGTGCCTTCAACATCAACAGTTTGCGACGAGGACCAATAACTGCCGAAGTCCTCGTCGTTGTCGTCATCGTAGTCATCGACGTCTAAGCATCGTAGTTAGAAAGGTTATTCAGTTGCAGAATATATGGCGTGTTACCTTGCATTGTATAGAGCTGTTTATGAGCGGCTGCCACATCCCAGTTTCTGGACGGCGGCGCATAGAGAAGATTAGTGCGGTTTTGATTTCCGGCATTGGAGTCGGCGCCAGCGGGGGGTTGGGGTAGAGACAGCCTCGCCACGGGCATGGGTGCGTTTCCGGCATTGGAGTCGGCGCCAGGGGGGGGCTGGGGTAGAGACAGACTCGTCACTGCCTGTGTCGGGGCTGACCCTTCCCATGCTGAAGTGCCGGTGTCTGTACGACCCGCACGGCGGCGAGCTAGCTTGGCTTGATGGTCGTCTTAGATGAGATTAGTGGAGGGAGAAATACAAGGACCACGGCAAGCGTACGGTATTGTTCAATGGTAGCTGTTGGGCGACGGTTTCTGTGACCACGTCCGGCAACAATATTTTCGGGGTCCTCGTTATTGAGAGCGAAGACGTCGTTTGACATTTTGGGGAAACAAGATCGATATGGGTGGGGGCAAAGAGAAAGAGAGAGATGGACGTGGGTGGGGAAAACGAGACGAAAGAAAATTTTCTGATGCCACGGAGTATAAGACGCCACAAGTCGGTTTCGACAATCACCTCACCGAAACTTGAAAATTATCTGACGTGTTGCCAAGTTAGGGACGCAAAAAATTTGTAACTTCACTTCACCATGAGCACCCGCCCTCAATGCGATTACTGCAAGATCGCATTCGGCGACAGCAGTCTGGTGATTCGCCACCAGGCCCATGCCCCCGCCTGCAGAAAAAAACGCGACGACTTTATAAAAAACAATCTTCTTCGCCGTCGTCGTCGAGGATCGCCAACTCCGCCAGACGAGCCTCAGCCCGACATGGAGATGGAGGCCATGGATGTTGATGCACCAACCCAGGAGCTTGACCCACTAGAACCGGAAGTCGAGATGCGCGACATAGACGCGCAAGTGCCTCGTATGATGGAGGTGCCAGACCGTGACGAACCGCCTTCGCCGGCCGACTTGTGGTACACTCGACCTTTTCCAGAGAAGAAAAGAGCTGGCCAGACATATGGCCCAGCTAAGACATCGTTCGAGAGGATTCGCGATGACCAGATCTTGACAGGCGGCGAGATCCTTGGGCCATTTGCTGACGAGGAGGAATGGGAACTGGCGAAGTGGCTCATCAAGAACATTGGCCACAACAAAACTGAGAGCTTTTTGAAGTTGCCTATTGTAAGTACCGACGTGAACTCTGATTCGGAACTGAGACTTAACGATAAAAGATCGCAGATCGCGTCCAACCCACCTTTAATAAAAAGAAATCATTTCTGGAAAATATTGATTCTTTGCCAATCGCGGGAAAGTGGCACTGTGAACAAATACCGCTGGTGGGGGACCTGGTCGACGAGAACGACAGTTTCAAGACTGAGGTCGCCGAGCTGTGGTTTCGTGATCCAGTCGAGTGTGTCAAGGAGTTGATCGGGAACCCGGCGTTCAAGCATGTCATCGACTATGCTCCCAGCCAGCTGCACGACCACTATTTGGGGAGAACCGGCTCGGAAGTTATCAATGAGATGTCGTCGGCCCGCTGGTGGTGGAAGATCCAAGTCAGTATTCATCTCAGAACCTATTGAACTTGAGCTAACCACGGGGGCAGGAACGACTACCGGATGGCAGCACTGTCGCAGCGTTGATTCTGTCCTCCGACAAGACACGGCTCTCGCAGTTCAGCGGAGACAAGTCCGCGTGGCCTGTGTATCTTACCATTGGCAACATCAACAAAGATACGCGGCGCAAGGCATCTGCGCACGCTACCATTTTGCTAGGCTACCTCCCGGTCGCAAAAATGGATTGTTACAGCGATGCTGCGCGGTCAGTCGCAAAATACCGCTTGTTCCACTTTTGCATGGGGAGGATTCTGCGCTCGCTGGCAGAGGCTGGTGCCAACGGTGTTGACATGGCTTGCGCGGACGGAATGCTGCGAAGGGTATACCCCATCCTGGCTGCGTACATCGCCGACTATCCTGAGCAATGCTTGGTTGCTTGCTGCATGGAAAATCGATGTCCCGTGTGCAAGGTCTTGCCGACCCAGCGCGGCGACCACGTTCCGTGTCCCAAGCGCGACATGGACGAAGCTCTGGGCTACATTCACCGCTACGAGACGGAGCATAGCAACACGCAGTTCAAGAAAGAATTCATCACCGCTTTGGGGCTGCGCCCTGTCCCCCCGTTCTGGGCTGGTCTCCCGCATACCGACATTTTCGAGGCATTCACGCCTGATCTTCTCCACCAGCTACACAAGGGCGTCTTCAAGGATCACCTCGTTTCGTGGTGCACGGCGGTTACCGAGGGAGGCGAGAAGGAAATTGACGCGCGATTCAAGTCGATGCCTTCGCACCCCGACGTCCGGCACTTCAAGAATGGGCTTTCGATGGTGTCACAGTGGACAGGTGGCGAGCACAAAGAGATGGAGAAGGTGTTCGCGTGTCTGGTGGCTGGGCAAGCCGCGGACCCGGCTGTCGTCCGCACAGTAAACGCCGTGATTGATTTCATTAACCTTGCGTCTTTGGAGTCTCACACGGCTCACTCCCTTGCTGCTCTGGGGGCTGCCCTCGACACATTCCACGAGAACAAGCAGATCTTCCTCGACCTTGGCGTTCGCGCAAAACAGGGCCATTTCAATATCCCGAAGATTCATGCGATGGAACATTATGTCGCCATGATCTGGCTCTTCGGCAGCCTCGATGGCTACAATACGGAGTCCCCGGAGCGTCTCCACATCGACTACGCCAAAGCTGGCTATCGCGCGAGCAACAAGAAGGACTACATCGCACAAATGACGCTCTGGTTACAGCGGCAGGAGGCTGTCGATAGATTCACAGCCTATCTTGCTTGGTGCGAGGCGAGTCTTCACCTCAAGCCTCATACCACCATCGTACCCCTTCCAGTCGTCGTCGCGGAGCCCGACGGCTCTGAGCTCATTCGTGTTCCAAAACGCGCCGTGCCTTCCACTGCTCTCGAAAAAATCCACCGCGGCTACCGAATTGCCAAGACTCATCCCTCCGCGTTGCGCGGAGTTCCTGTAACTTTCATTGAAGATCCTGACGGCCAGAATGCCCGTGTTTTTCTTTCGGCCATTTCAACGTACCTCCGCAAGAATGGCTCAATCTATATTCCGCAGCCCTTCGACCGCTTCGACCTTTTTAAACGCATGACCATCGCCTTGCCCATAATCCCAGAGGTCAGCCCCCTTAAAATCAAGAATGTTGTGCGTGCTTCACCCCCAGTATCTGCGGTGCCGAACACCCGCACCGCAGCGGAACCCCGGTTGCAAGACTTTGCCCTCGTCCGCACCGGGGAAGCCAATTCTGTCACGGACGGGACTGCCCTTGCCGGGCTGCGGGTTGCGCAGGTCCGCGTGCTCTTCACCATGCCGCCCTATTTTCCGGCACCTTTCAATACGGCGGGGCCGTTTGCATACGTGGAGTGGTTCACACCGTTTTCTCGACCAGAGCCGAACAGCAATTTCTATGTGTTACGGCGCTCCACTCGGCGGCAACAACCTTACGGCGAGATCATCGATGTGGACCGAATTGCGCGGAATTGTTTTCTCGTTCCACGGAGCGAGCGAGGGCTTACAGATACTAGATGGACCACTGAGAACACCAAAGAGCTTTGCTCTACCTTTTATTTCAATCCTTATCTCGACACACACACATTTTGTATGGTAAAACTTAATCAGTCTGGGTGTATCTAATTTTACCATGTAAATCCCAATTGAATCCGTTTTAAACATCTACTTCTTATTGACTCTTGCTGGCTGAGTGTACGTGACCGAGACGACGTTTGCACGAAGCCGACAGAGGCAATGCGACAAGTGGAGAAACGACTGGCTCATTGGGGAAGACGTCAACGTTCTGAAGCGAGATGATGTGATGAATTTACGTGCATGTCTGTAGGCGGTCTGTAGGCGGTCTGTAGGAACGTAAGCGTGTCTGTACTGGTCTGCAGGTCTGTATTGGTCTGTGTCAGAAATCCAGGTCTGACACAGACGGGCCAGGTCTGTAACCGCCAAAAGGCCATTCCTGATGTATTGAGGCTGGGACGGTGGCGGCATTGCGGAGTCGGTGTGCAAGCGGCAGCACATACAGAAGCCACGGAGAAGTCAGCGCAGAAACGCAGCCGTGGGGAAAAAGTAAGTGGGAGGCGCGAACTTGTACCCATCGATGTACTCTCATCCTCTACATATGCTTGTAGCGAGTTCTTGAACGTGACGAGGCTTGGGACTGGCTGAGACTGTGCCGTGCTTATGTGTGCTTGATAACGACCCGGCTACGTCGGCGTCAGGTGAGCGGGGAGGATGGGGCAGCGTGCAGCTGAAATAAGTAGCGGGAGTTGGGTGGGAGACGCTATCATAGTATCAAGACGCCGGGTCACATCGTGAAGATCACACAATTTAAAAGCCCGGCACTTCCCGACTTCTTCCGGCGCCCGCCTCGCTTCCTTCTGGATTCCTCCATTTATCAGTTCATCATTCTTGTCAAGTTGCGGCCCGTACGCCCCTATTTCTCAGTACAGTACTGAAACAGCCAAATTTCGCCCGTTATGCGTTGGTTATGCGAGTCTTGACGGTTGTCTGGTGCCTGGCTGTAATTAACGGTAAGGCAGGCTCTCCCTGGATCTTCGGCCGTGGTTCGTCTTGTGTCTCGGGTTGCGCTTATTACTTTCCATCAAGAAACTAGGGTATCAGAAATATATATTCGCGGGTTTCATTTCAGATGCACTTTATCTACGCGGTCGAATGTTGTCAAGCTCAGAGTCAGGAACAACCTTCTGCGCTCTCTCCTAGGTCTCACTCTGAGGTTTGTCCTTGTTTATCAGTTCTCAGAGGCTCGGGGACATCTCTCTCCCTCCGCGCTCTAGCACTCGGAAGCTTATACTCTGGTTGCTGGGTGTCTCTTACAGTTTTTTGCTCTCATGCTCCGACAGTGAAATGGATTTGCCAGCGCTGAATCTCTTTCTCTGAGGGACCGCGGTCAACTACGATGAAATTAATCGCCGTGTGGCGTCATTCCCGGCTTTGGGAAAAAACACAACGCAGAGTGCTCGGTCCCCGTGTCTCTTTCCAAATCTCTTTACCTTACGGGTTCTCCGGCATCAACACATCCTCGGAGGCACCGTACAATATATTTCATCTCGGCTTCTTTTCTTTTTGGTGGACTGGGGCTTGGTCTCGGCGAACCTGGTCGAACAGGTTCAAGCCTCAAGTCTTCCAAGATAATTTCCAGCTCAATTTAAGACCTCAAGCACAAATTTAACCTCTTCTCACCAGGGCCAATATTCAACAAGGATCACTACTCGGGGCTCAAGACCTCTTATATCAGGTTTGCTCACCCCTTCCGAAACGAGCAGTCATACTGTTCGATCATTTCAGATGTGGCGGAACACAGTCCGTCTGCGGGTTGAAGCATCATAAAAGGTTCCACGAAACTCTTCCGTGGTCCACACATTGTTTTAGCCGAAAATTAGGATTTTTGGGGTCTCCAAAGAGGCCCCGGGTTGCCTGAACCGAATCCTGAGGTTCTGGGTTCGAACTCAAAAAAATGGGACCCAAAATGAGATCAGACCAGTTTCTCGATGGCAGAATCACAGGTTGTCTAAAAACAAAGGCAAGAATTTCATCTGCGACTCCAAACGTGGTCATACAACCAGAATAATACACCGCCTAAAATGAGAGACAACCGCACATGAATCAGGAATTTGAGTGCGTGCGAAACCGGCAGCGCATCCGCAAGATCAGAAGGAGAGGGCGAGGTATCTAACGCATCGGCTGGGAATTCCTTAGTTGAAAACTGGGTTCAGGGAAATGGATTTATTTACCGTGATTCGTGTCGCTCGATTCAGGCCCATTCTCGGACTCTTCTTCCGTGGTCACCCGGGTTGGCGCATCTCCGTCGGAAGCGAGACGGAAGTTCTTATCGTCAACTGTTGAATTTCTTGAGTGAATATCAACGACTTCGGCACTGCAGACTCACTATGAGCGAATGGAGTGTCTGACTCACTAGACAATTCCAGCAGTGGCTGCCCAAGATGCCGGGCGACATCCTGACTTTCTGGATCGAAGCCTTTAGCCTGATGGAACTGCCGGAGTCCGGCGTAAACCCCGGCGTCCCATGACCTTCCCCGGATCCTCGTGAATAGTTGCAGAGAGGGGAAGCCGAGGTTGGCCGCATCTTCCCAGCTAAGTGGGTCGGCACCAAATGGATCCAGGGACCAATAGGCCGGACACTCCGGCCATTTGAATGAAGATGGTCCAATTTGAAAATCCGTGGGTGGGCAGAGAAACAGGAAACCTTCGAGTGGGGCTGCTGTAATACTTGGGAGAATGCTGAGGCAAAAGGCAACATGCTCCAATAGAACTGTCGGGGCAGATCAACTTCGATAGCGGGCCCATTTTCAGATAGAATTTGTACCATAGTCCTCAAAATTGGACGAGATTCCGAGGTGCTTGAATATATGATTCGCTTGGCTGAGCCAGTAATCCGAGTCAAGGTACCCGACACTTAGTGAAGTGTAGATCGTGGCTACAGCATCACTGGCGCTGAGACTGGCAGATTGAACAGTATTAGAGCTAGTCATGAGGAGGAGATGAATCATACCGGGTCCAACCATTCTCCATGACAACTCCCCAGTCGACCGTATCCCAAGGAGGTCTGTTGGGGCCGGAGTCGGTTCGTGGCAGGAAGGCAATCTCGACGAGATCCTCAAGCCGATTGCCCAAAGGACAGGAAATCACTGTGCCAAGATTAAACGTAATTGGGTTGTAAACCGAGACGTATCGGCGTTGTGAGAACTGCCAATAGCATATTTCGTGATATTCCTCCAACGTCAACGAGTCGAAGGCAGCGGCCTCCAGGCTCAGGGTGTTCAGCGATTTGAATTCAGGTTGGTCGGATCTCTGGTCCAGGGGGTAGGACGAGTAGAACCAGAAATTTCCCGGTGCAAGGTCCACGCAGATTCGGCCGGTTGAGCGACGTATGAGAAATGTACACTCGCCATCGGACTAGATATCTTAACATAATAAGATCTCAACCAGGCGAGTGAACTCACCACCCAGTGTTGAAAAGTGGAGGCGAAGTAATTCTGGACGGCCTAGACAGGTTTTAGTGTCCAATCATCAATTTCGAGTGTTCATACTTGGAACTCTACGTCCTGACATAAATCAAGATGCATTTGGCAAGCAGGAAGCGGCAGATACATACAATGTAAGCATAAATATACACAATTGAAATAGGTGAGTGCCGATGCCGCTCCATGAATTGTCGAACCGGTATCAAATCTACGGTGAATTTCTCAATATTGCCATTTTCAAAAAATTGTGGATCGCACCGCCATGAAAGATTGTAGCAAGGATATTCCCCGAGCTCGCGGTGCCGCAAAGCTGAACAATATTTGGATGGCTAGGGGGATTCAGTGGCATTGCTCCTCAGGGATTGCGTGACTTGCCGCACGGCCATATATTTCGCAACATCTCGCTGCCAGTCCTGAGAAGTCACTCTAGACCTCCATCTAAAAGAGTAGAATGCGACGCACCTCTTCCGCGCTGTCGCCCTGATAGGTGGCCACCGTCACGCTCGATTTTCCGCGGTCTACTTTGGCAGAATATACTCTTCGAACGCTGCGTCTTTCACGTCGATATTCCACAACACCAGAGTGCTTCTCCCAGCGTATTTCACGCTGCAGGTCTATCTCTCCCATCGAGATCCATCGAAATTCTGCGCAGTATTCAGTGCCCTTCATGCAGAAGCCCTGCTGAAAAGAAATACCGGACGGGACAGTCGGGAGTGTAGGATAGTTGTTTGTCGTGGTGGTGTTCGTGAATGTTCCACCAGCCACGGTAAAGTGGTGCGAACCCGAGAAGGCGCCATAGCTGGATTAGGCACCCGTAGGACATCGTTTGATGAAACAGCTCAGGCGGCATTGAACTACTTACCAAGTGGGTGAAAGGTTCTCTATGGGCGATCCGGAGTTGAAGTCTTCATTTACATGGGTTTCGTTGCCCATCGCTCGTGGAGGGAAGAGGAAGAGGGTAAGCGGCGGCATGACGCGCTCGATTTAAGAAGGGCCCAAAATAGACGCTTGAGCTGTGGGGTACAGCCCCGAGGCGGTCCAAAGAACCCTGATGGAAGATACATGACACGGTACGTGCTCAAAGCTATTCGAATCCAAACCCCATGACTCGCGTTCCATCAGGAAGTGGAGGTAGGAAAAACATAGATTGTATTCATTCACCCGATTTACTGGCTGACAGCATTGTATACGACAGGGAGGCAAGGAGGGAGCAAGGAAGTGAGCGGGAGGTGGTCGCGGGGCACGCCGGACGAGGAAACAAGTCGCTGGAGAGGCGCTGAGCCCATCTGGAGTCGACGCCAGACTCGGGCATGTGCAGCGCGACGTCGCGCTCTGCAACACAACGCCGCGAGTTGTCTGCCCCCGCTCTGGCGCGAGCCAAGAGCAGACGTCCGTGTGCCCTCGTCATCGAAATCGGCGTTTCTGAAGCGGCTACATCGCAGGAAAGGGAGGGGTGGTACGAGGGAGTAGGCGACCAAGCGAGGACAGCGAACGAGAAGGAGGGAGAGGAGGAACCGGAAAGGGAGTGAAGGAGGGGAGGGAAGGAGTGAGAGGCAAGAGAATGGCTAGAGCCGGTACAGACATCGCGTGCGCGGGCAGCGTCGTACAGTCGAGCTTGAATCGGGAGTTGAGTGCGCGCGTGTGGCCGGAGTCAGGAGTCAGGAGTCAGCACGCAGATTCGGTGGATCTCAAGCGCGCCTTGCGCAATGTGTGTAGAGCTGGAGCCGTCCACGTGAGCTGGTCGGGTCGGGTTGACTGGGGAAATGTTGTGCGTACCACGAAGCGTGCCTGGGTGGAGCGCGGCGTAGTCGCGATCGTGCAGCTGAACTTGAGTTTGCGGACAGGTGCAGGGTCCACTGCGCAGCGCTTGCGTGTCGGACTTGACCTTGAGGCAGCGGCGGCGCTGAGCAGGTGCCGTGTAAGAAGGCTGCGGAAGAGAAGGGCGGCCGGGAGCGTGAATGTAGGGGGGACATGGCGGGAAAGGGATAGGCGCGACACACCGGCGAGCCCATTTCCATCTCCATCTCATCATGCAGGCGCCGCTGTGGTTTTCAATTCGCAGGCGCAGCGAGCGGGCAGGAGTTGAGTCAGGGGCTGGCTTTGAGGGCGATGAGAGGGCAGGTGGAGGTCGCGCGAATGCATCGCGGGCCTTCGAGCATTCGCGGTGCCTGTGGACTTGAGAGAGGTAGGTACGCGCCGGCTTGGATAGTGGAGCGGTAACGTCAGTGCCCGTGGCGGAGGAGAATAGTGCGTGCGACGCACCTGCGAGCCTGTCAGTGAATCCACAGGGTGGAGTCAGCACGGGGTGTGTCGAGCAGCGGAGTGTAGGGCGGTGCTATGCAAGACCTGCATCAGCGAAGAAGCAGTAGGACAGGAGAGAAACACGCTGCACCTGCGAGCCTCGGGGCAGCCAGTTGAGCATGCGCCAAGCTGCTCGAGAAGGCATCCACCCCGGGACGCGACTCGGCGCGTCCGCCATGCGTAAGGTGGAGAAGGCTGGGGTGGCCGAAATGGGAGAGTGGACGGGAGACGAGACCGGGTCCACTGAGGGTGGGTAGACCAGAATGGGGTGCAGACGCGTGAAGGAGGAAGGATCAACAGCCTGAGATCCAAACAACCGCTATTGTCCCGATATGGGAATCTTGTCTAGGTGCAGCACCATGAGGATAACAAAAAAGAGGATCTTTTAGAGGATGATGAGGGCGATGGCCGCAGGCGGCCAGAGCCGAAATTTCCCTGCCTGGTCCGTGAATGATCAAGCTCGTAATTATTTACATAAACCATGGAGAAAACATGTAAGAAACCAAGTATCGGTATTCGTGATAAGTGGCAGCATTGAACCAAGCTCCTTGTCAAGGCTTCGCGGCGCCTTGGAACATGCTTACAAGGCATCACGTCTGAACCGAGGTGCACCGCGAG
This sequence comes from Mycena olivaceomarginata, assembly GCA_029378375.1. NCBI lineage: Eukaryota > Fungi > Basidiomycota > Agaricomycetes > Agaricales > Mycenaceae > Mycena > Mycena olivaceomarginata. The sequence continues at coordinate 76,908 of JARKIC010000556.1, read as the reverse complement.
TATTATCAGGAGCAATATGAATACTGGTGCTTGGATTCAGTTAAGGGAAATGGAATGAATTCACAAGAGATGGAGAGAGCGGAGTCAAACAGCGGAGTGAAGGCGAATATCTACCTCTGTACAAGAGTTTTTTAAGCTCCGCCGACTCCACCCTCGGCATAGTCGCTGAAATATTGATTTACAGCTCAGCTGATTTATTTCGTTGGATCCCAAGGAATGGTACACTCACGAGTTCAGTGAATTAGATATTTTAAATAGTCTCCAGGCCGATTGAACCCTTTGGAATGTATTCTCTGAGTTGGGCTCAAAGTCGGTTTGCATTCAGCAAAATGTTCTTTATCCCCGTCCGTCAAGATTGGAATCTCGGATTATCAATGTATCGAGTGTCGCTCAACGCCCGAAGTGAGAGCCCTTGTACACCAAGGGAATGGTTTCAAAAAGTGAACAAAAGTTGGGGGGCACGGCCAGTCCTAATCGGGATATGCCGGGACAACATTCAGGTCAAGAACCAAACCTGAAGGTTCGGCAATGAATAATATAAGAGTAATATTTTATCAGTCCTCAAAAATAACACTATCCTCACGTACAATTCACGTGGGACCAAAGATGAACAAGAGAGCGAATCAAAATACACTGGCCGGAAGATCGTCCCATCGAACTGGCCCGGGTCGCGACCTGAGTCAGTCAAGATCCACCTGTAGCCTTTGCAGTCTCGCACTTACATTTGCAAGTGAGACCCTTGGGCTTAAGGAACTTTTTGAGGGCGCTGAGTTCTTGGAGGTGCAAATCGTCCAGCATGATGTGGCCGCCATCTAATTCACAATTTCAAAGCTGCGCTGACAGATGTCACAGTATTTACAGCTCAAAAACTTGAGCAGAACAAGGCATCAATCGACTGGTATGAATCACTCTGGGCAGGCTGCGCGACTCAGATCAAGGGAGCCTTCTGGTCAGGCCGGGGCGGCAGAAGGCCAAATACCCCATCCAAACCCATAATGACCTAAAACGCGATCGAACAGCTTTCCAGACGCTTCTGTCTTAATGGGAAAACTGCACAGGTAGTCGAATCATTCCACAGAGTAATATCCGCAGTGCTACATGAATGTTGCACAAGACCTGATTTGAACTGGTAGCTTGCCAAGGCCTACATTGGCAGAGCCTTACTTATCTGAGTGGGGCATTCAATGCCTCTGGTGAGAATCATGCGGCGAGTTAATTAGCTGAAATGGTCCTGGAAGCGGATATCACCTTATTGCCTCGTGTCGGACACCTCACATTTTACGAGAGCCCTCACTTGCATAAGTGACAGAGTCGGGAAGCTGGAGTCCCAATGGAGTCTGAAGCTATCGTGGTAGGAGATCAGAAAGTATTGAAGTCTGTCTCTGAGAAGCTATAGAAGCACAGGATGCTACTGGAGAAATGTGTCAACCCGGATGATATGAAAGAAGCCCTAGGAGCTTTGTTTAATCATTTGCCGTTGAGACGGGAATCCAGGATTAATCCTGGATTGATTAATCCATCCAAAGGTGTCAGTGGGAATGCTCAGAGTAGGGGGTATAAGCAGAGATTAAACCGGATTAAACCTGATTAAAACTGATTAAAACTGATTTTTTTGCGCGCTACAAAAAGCAAGACATGCGCGGGATTAATCCTGGATTCCCGTCTCAACGGCAAATGATTAAGCAAAACTCCTAGGGTTGCTGGTACCCGACCCGTAGATCTGTTGGCTCAAGGCTCCCACGGCCGGGTCCCGTACCCGTACGCCGGCCCGTGAACCCGTAGCTCACGGTTACGCCTCACAGCCCTATGAAATGGGTTTCATGTTCGCAGCGAAACTATTACTACAAGTCTACAACAGGTACCTCAGGACCTATTTAGCTAGCAGAACTGCCCAAGGTCGATCAGCACAACGTACACAGGAATAAGGAATTACTTACTCCAGTTGAGCTGCAAGAGCCACTGCAGCAGGGTACAAGTGGGTCACAGAAGGACCCACTTATTAGGCACCCCTTGCAGATCTTGATTTGAGATTATTAGTCGACGTCCGCACGAGAAACCCAAGGAAGCTTACTCCACTAGACGCGCAATAGAGTGGGCCACCATTAGTTCCTCCAGTGGAGCAACAGGGGACTTTAGAATCGCAAAAGGCACCAAAGTTGATGCAGGACCTGCATATCTGTTGGTTATAAATCAGTGAGCAAATCGATTGACGTGATTATTACACGGGAAACAGAAGGATGCTTACTCCAGTAGACGCGCAATAGAGTGGTCCTCCGTTCGTCCCGCCGGTTGAACAACATGGAACATTCGTGTCACTGCAGAAGGCTCCGCTGGCTCTGCACGGGGTGCAAACCTGAATAGAGGATCAGAAAATCGGATAAGAATGGAATATGTACGACTTGCACTCTGAGCGGAACAAAATAAGCCGGAGCAGCACGAGCCCGAAGTGCAGAATAAACTCCCAGCGGTCCCACATGCGCGGGAGTTCATGTCTGAGTAAATGGATGCCCCAGTCTGGGATACGTAGAATCCAGAAAGGAGCATCGATGCGGTGGCAAGGGAAATGAGGGACCACATTCTCGGGCAAGGTAGATACATCACAGTGTTTGTCGGGATATTTATACAATTGAACAGCAGATAGCCGGAAGGTCCGCAAGCCGTCAAATAGGGGCTGTCCGGCGGCTCACCTCTCGCATGTCGCGCTGTCAGGGACGTCCCTGATATGCCATCGTGGCGACTGGAAGGGGATATGTTGGCGAAAGCATCCGGGTTGTTGAACAAACATGTTTGGACTCGTGTTGGAAGAATACTTGGTGGAAAAACCAGTCTTCATCACAGTGAAAACCTCAAATCTTGGAGCATGCCCCTGATATTAGATATAAGCAACCTTCAAAAGCAGATTCCGATGTCGCGCCCATGCCGGTCAACCTGTTCGCTGATCGACAGATCAATTCATTTATCAAGTTTAACGTTCAACAGCTTATACGCGACATTCTGGCCACCGGGGAGTTAAGGCGCACATCCGAAAGAACTGAAGTGTGCTACCTGTTGTACTTGGACTTTTCTCCCCCCCATCTCGGTAGTTCGTGTTCTATGTATTGATGGGTAACTTTTTGGCCTGCAGAGGTGACGATGTCGTGCGTAGTGGACGGGATGTAATATCCTACAATGCACGAAACATTTTAGTTTCAGGACCGCAAGGCCGTCCAGTATCCCCGGCCCGGCCCGGGAGTCCGCACCTGAAACCAAGGTTTCAGGGGAAGGTTTTTAGGCGCTCAGGAACGCATAGAATTTTAAGGAGTGTCTTTGGGGTGTCCACGCGTCAAAGAGCTGGTAACATCAGTCGCAGATGAGTTTCGTGTGCGTCTCTCTGAACTCCTGATCGATGACCTATTTCAGGGCTCCGAACCGTCCGTAAAACGGAACGGCCGTCAAAAAAGCGGCTGTTTCTAGAAGAAAATATTTGGAAAACGGACGGGTCTGTTGCCAGAATGTGATGGGGAAGGTGGAGGGGAATCATAGTACGTTGACTAAGATTATCGGTGAGTGTTCTCTCCCTGGGATGGAGATCACGGCCGTATTACGGCTACGGCGCACAGCCCTACGAGTCCGTCCTGCTCTTATTTCCGTCCTTTGATACCTTCACCTTTCACGCACTGTCTCGTTTCTCCGCGCTCGCACGCCACTCTATTTCACACGAGAAACTAATCCTCAGGCAAATCATGGCACGCCCTCGCTCCCTCCGAGTGCGCCCGCTGAGAAGCCAAGGCTAGGGCTGCCGCCCGTGACCGTCGCAACGGCTCAACGGCAGCCGTCGAACGGGTGCTGTTCCCGTCCCGTTGGCAAATTTTCCTACCTTCCAACGGCCCATTGAACGACGGCCGTGACGGCCGTTGAAACGGGTCTTGCAAAGGTACTTTGAAACCACCCATTTTAGCATTTTTTCTGTGTGCAGATGGGCCCCGGCAAACTCCGAGGTTGATTGCCGAAGTTCAACTACAAGTTTGAGGTGGTTGTTTCCCGGCAAACGACAAAGGGATGCTGAAAGGGGTGATAAACCATAAGATTAAGGGAATCCGAGTCGAAATTCGCCGGTGTATCGATGAAATTGAGGTGAAATAGCGAAATGAATCAACCACCTGTCGTTACGGCCGTAACGGCCGTCCCGTCACCCGTCCCGTCCCGTTGAAGCTGTGGAAACTAGAAAAACGGCCGCCAAATCGACGGCGTTGCCGTTACGGTAACGGGCGGCAGCCCTAGCCTTGGCTTCTCAGCGCGCGCACTCGGAGGGAGCGAGGGTGTGCCATGATTTGCCTGAGGATTAGTTTCTCGTGTGAAATAGAGCGCCGCTCAGGCCGAGCGTAGGAGGATTTTTCGGCCGGCAAATTTGGAGATATGTACACTCGTTTTTTTTCAATCTCTCCTTTCCTTTCTGCCTTCATCTCGTTGTTGGGAGGTTTCCATAGTACTCGCTTCTTCGACTTCCTCATCTCCGCGCCTGCGCATCTTCGGGATACCTATTTCATTTCATTGTATCGTCAGCGCATTCATTCCGTCTCGACGTGTTTGGCTCCTGCGGAACCCTCCTTGTTGTTTCGTGGTGCACTTATTCGTTAACCAGCTGCGCATCTGCCACTTCCGTCGCCTACCCCGTATTTGAGCAACTCATGCACTGCGTGCCACGGCTCTTGTATCTACTTCCGCGGCCCTTTGTATGCCTCAACGCCACTATGGGGGCTGATTCTCCTCCCCTCCGTCCGCCTCCCCTCCCCACCCAGCTTGGTCCACCGCTGTCACTGCGTCGTCCATCTGGCTCGTTTTGGGCTCGCTGCTTGCCCCCATGCCAAATACCCGCACCGAACCAAAACGGTTTGCCTGCTGGGTACCGATCACCCGACTACACAAAATATCAGTTTGAACCAACAGTTGAGAAAGAATGTTTACATAATTTACATAGAGTATCAGTAGTTGATGGGGGGTGCACGTCTACCTGGAAAAAGACAAAGTGAGGGAGAGTTTGCCAATCACATTACAGTTGTGATCGGACCAATGGTGCTCCTACATGTTCAAAGACTCCCCATTCAAATTTTTCAGCCAGCTCTTACCACTGGATGTTCAAGATCCAACTTGAAGCACTTTTATGCATCCAACGTCTTTGAATTGGCAAAGTCGACCCATGGCGAAAAAAAAATCGCTGGTCTGTGACACTGGATGATTTCGGCCGTGTTGTGCATGCAAATGGGGAGTCGATTATAATCCAGGGGAGGTAGGCGTTACGAGCGGGAATGTGGCGATAAAGAGAGGTGAAACATTGACGGGCCGCGAATTGTCTTCCTCGTCTCCCGAGAAAGCTGCTGCTTGCTCGTCGCTGAACGTTCCTAGAACTGGTGAAGAATACGCGACGACGGTGGACGCGGCAGGCGACCTCCTCGCATTCCGGGACACTGTGAGTGAATGTGCAGCTCTCCTTCTGCTCAACTGATTATTTCTACACTGGTGAAAGCAATTCCCCCTCTGATTTGTGAATGCCAACCCCGGTATTTTCCTGTCCTCGGACTGGGTGGATCCTGCTCAGCTTCGGGTGTTTCTCGCCGGCCGCAATGTGTCTACCTCGACGTGTCAATCTACTATTTCTGTCAAACTGGAGCCGTCTCAAGCTTCTGTTTCCATTAAGTCTCACTCGTGAATTGATCTTGCCGACTGGGATATCCACCAACGTGTCGACAAATCTCAACGAAGGGCAGCACCATTGGACCGATCAGCAAACCGGCGTTAAATTAACCATTCTCGAAGCAATCGAGACATATCACTGTGTTCCCACCCCATGTAGACAGAGGGTTCATCTACCCCCGTAGATGAAGGGTAGATGAGCCCCTCTGTCTACGCCATGTCTACAGATTGTAGACACAGTCTGTCTATGTGTATCTACGCGTGTTTATATCTGTCCAGGTGAGTGGATAGACGTAGACACAGATAGACCAACGTAGATGCAGGCAGGGCAGCGTAGACAAATGTATACACAACAGTCCAACTTGCGCCACTGGGGATGTAGGTTGAATTCGAAGCAGTTGCCCGAAGCGTTGTTCAAGAGAGTCAACTTTGCGTGATTTTCGCGCATATTAGACTGATGACTGCATCTATTTGTTGTATATTTGGCACTGACTCGGATTTGCCCACGTTGTCAGAGCGATCAAATGAGGTTTACCAAAGGATCTACAACTTGTACAATGAACAATTGGGATGCTCTACTGGATGGCGTAGCAAAATTGGGCCTGAGTCCGCATTACGGAGCTGACCAAGGTGTGTCGACTCGCATCTACGCTGTAGACACAGGCAGACATACATAGCCGACGGGTAGATGCACTGCATCTACCTCACGTAAACGGACATAGCCGGACATCAATCAACCACGCCGAAGATGCATTACGGTGTACTGTAGTATTACGTTCAATTCATGTAGTCACGCGTCACACGGCCAAAAATCTACGAAAATTTTCGTAAGTCACTGCGTCCCAGAGCCAATTTTGGCCTTAGCCGAGCTAGCCGAGCTTAGCTGAGCGCTACCGGCGGATCAAATTGCCTAAACGAGCTCGACTACGAAAGGGTCCGGTGGTCACACCGAAAAAGCCAAAAAAAGGCCTTACAAATTGAACGTAATACTACAGTATACACATGTCGCCGAACGTAGCCGAAGATCACCACATATCACCTCATCTCAATCAACAAAGACGCAGGTGATGAGCTTCAGGCCCGGGTCAACGCTGCAAAGGCGGCAAAGAAGTTAACGGTGAATTGGGTGATCATTTGGGCGACATCAACCATCACCGAGCACCTTCTCCTCACCGCCAACAACAGCAAAGCCACCCCGCCCACCCAAATTTCAGTTTTCTTTGAGTGCAGCCTGATAGCTGCTTACAAGCCAACCTTGGCAAAACATTTACGTTTTTTCTAAATTTTTTAATTTATACTGAAGGAGATTGGGATTGTGTCGGGAGGGCGGGAAGTCCACGGGAGCAGCATAAATCAGTGGGGGACAACGTCGAAGGTGTTTGATGGTTGTGGCCTTGACCGGTGCTCAATCAGCATAGCATAGTCCGAAAATGTAAGTAACTCCAAATAAATCATGCTGTGACTCTGACCAGCCGGCTGCTTGCAATAAGCTTGCTTCTTGCTGCACAGCTTATTGTTACCGAACGGAGCCTTAGACGTTAAAATAAAAAGAAAGACCAGCCAGAGTGTGAGAAGTGGGGGAGTGGTGGCGGGCATGGATGTACACTGACTCGGAAAAGTATTGGATCACCAGGTTCCAAAACTTCGAAGTTGAATTCTGGGAAGCTAATAGACATTCTCTTTCAAACTCTTGTTGGGGTTGGATGTATATGGGTCCTACTATATACCTTTCTTTTTTTTTTTGCGAAAATGCCCCTGTGTTTCTTGGCAATGACGGAGACATCGCGATTGGGTGATCCAATTATTTTTCTGCATTTGGAAGGCATCACGTTATCAACTTCCACCACAATGATGCACCGACACACCTTTCTACCGCATACATATCCCTACCCTCATCATGTCAGACACATCTGCTACAAAGAAGGCTGCCATAGTGGCTCTGAGGGAGCAGAAGATGTCCAACAGAGCCGTTTCCAAAAAAGAGAATGTTTCACCCTCTACCATGTTGAGAAACAACAAATAATATGGTGCAAACCACCAATTCGACTCGAATCACCTAGAACAGGCCGCCCAACTAAAATCACTGAACAGGATGCCCAGAGAGCAACAAGAATGCTCTTCCGCCCAGGCCAGGAACACATCAGACCTGAAGCGGAAGCTTTTCCCACACCTTCACGTTGATACGGTCTGAAAGGCCTTCCAAAAACGTGGCCTTAATGCTTACCAGTGCCAATCCAAGCCTCCTCTCACTGGAGGGCATCGGAGGAAGTGAATGGACTGGGCTGAACACCATTGTTACTGGACAGGGGAGGATTGGTGGGCGGTCATCTTTTCCGATGAGTCCAAATTCAATGTTTTTGGTTTGGATGGCCGGGACTGGTGCTGGAGGGAGCCAGGGCATGCTAATGATCCCGCATATGTCGACGAGTGGGTGAAGCATAGTAATGGGAGTGTTATGGTGTGGGGGTGCATCACCCAATATGGTGTTGGGGAACTTCACCGGATCGAGGGGATCATGGATCGCTTCCTCTACGTGGATATACTCTCTGAATCACTCACCTGCACCCTCAATAATCATAATCTGGACCGCAGTACCATCTACTTTCAGCAGGACAGCGATCCGAAGCATCGATTGAAGCATGCAAAGGGGTGGTTTGATCTCAAGGAGATTGATCTGCTGCCGTGGTGCCCAAATTCACCTGATATGAACATCATAGAGAATCTGTGGTCTCACCTGGACCGCATAGTATGCACAAGGGACCCCTTCCGAAAAATCCTGATGATCTTTGACTGGCTCACTTTGAAGGAGGAATGGGGGAAGATTGATCAGGCTTTCATCGACAAGTTATATGACAGTCTGCCGAACAGGGTGGGGGAATTGCTGAAGTAAAAGGGCAGGAATACACACTATTAGTCTTCTGTATGGCTTGTATATTTTACTTGGCCACCAAATGGCTTTTTTGTCTTGAAGTCTCAGTGCTGACCAAAAGCAGATTTATAATTGGATCACCCATCATCACTGTTTCCACCCTTCAACTCGGAGTTCTCAATGTACTGGTTTGATATTCCATATGCACAAACTATACTCAAGGCACTCTCTTTTGGGTGCAAAAGATTGGGGCCAACTGACTTGAGCATACCGCACAGGAGAAATGTTTCTGGACAGTCAGGTGATCCAATACTTTTTGCGAGTGAGTGTATATGTCAATGGCTGTGTGTGTCTTGTGGCTGTGTTTGATCTGTCTCGAATCCTTGTCTCTCCTCTGCTCGTTTTTATTTCTATTTATTTTATTTATCATTCTGGAACCATTCTGGAACGATGGCTCCTCGCGGGAATTGTAATAAAAGCAACAGGAGACCCGTGCACCCCCCCCCCACCACATGTGGGGACCAGCACCTTCACTTTCGACGTTGAGGATTTAGACGTTGCCCCAGAGGCGGAGCAGCTCTATACTTTTGTGGATCGTGCCTCCACGGATGGACAGTCTTACATTTGCGAGACAGTGCGTGTACAACCACCCTCACCCCTGGAGAGGGCGTGTCTGGGTGACACCTCAGTGAGAAACGCACCTGGGCCGTCGGCAAGCGCTCCTGATGTCGCGAGTGAGCCTTGGGAAGAGTGGTACACCATTTCCGCCAACCCCAATGAAGATGACCCTCTGCTGCCTCCTTTGCTGCCTCTGAACCCCAAATGTTTTGAGCCTGTCGTGCATTTCCCTCTTTCACCGCTTGAAAATCTCAGCTGACTGAGATGGGCCATTATCAGGGGAACCCCTGCTCCAGCTCCGATTCCGGCCCCAGCTTAGTCTCTCGCAGACAGACACTTCAATACATTCTGAACTCGTACCTCATTGTATTGAAGTCTGTTATTAAGCGCGGGGGGTCCGATCAGAGTAAACTCTTGTTACATAATCTGCACAGCCATGCCACCGCTTTTCGATGTTTTGTGCCTATAAAATCAATATTCTAACTGGATTTTTGCGTAGATACATCCATGGAAGTACTCTGAATGTTTCTATGAGGTCAAACTTTTTATACCGTGCAGAACGGGAGTGGTAGAAGTGAACAAATATCCCATGTGACTGTGCGCTCTGTGGAAGCACCGAGCCTTGAACAGTGCTCCAAAAGGCCAACTAATTTCCAGAAGGTTTTTGAACAGCAATTGAGTGCTTTTGAGTGGTTTAAATGTGCAGAAAATGTGCATTGTTGCCGCAGTTGGAGGTTCAAGACAATGTGGCTGTGCACATTATGTAACAAGCTCTTACCTTGATCGGACCCCGCCGCTTAACAACAGACTAGCCCCGGCTCCGGTTCCGGCCGCTTTCGCTCCGGACGGTTTTCCATCCGAGGCCCTGAGAACTCTTTGGGATGAGAAGCGTCGAATTTACCTAAAGAACAGCCGATAGCAGGTCACCAGCGTGAGTAATACCGCACCGATGCTGTTTATTCCTAAAGTCAAGAGTGACTATTTGAAGCTACGAGTGGTGGTTGACTTACGAGCCCGTAACGCCAACACCAAGAAGATGATGTCCCCATTACCATCACTCCAGACACTCCTGCGCCCATCCATCCGTCCTCCCAACTGTCCGGTGATAGGGCGTGTACCAAAACATTCATGAAAACACCAGTTTTTATTTCATTTTGAACCTATTAGTGGGCAGAAGTGAGGCATTAGATTATGAGCGTACACCCTCCCTGGGGTGGTAGGCTACACTATTGATGGCCAAAAGTCAGTGTAACAAACCAACTATGAAGGATTGAGTAGACTTGACAAGGCAGTCCAAAAAGCTGTTACGTCCTGACTATGATATTCTACACTGAGCTATAGATGGTGGCGGTAAGCCATTATCTTATGCGCTGGAGGTGAAACATCAGGGAACTACTCAGAATTATTGACTTGCCATCTCAACGGCCTCTGAATAGTCTGATGACTATTAAAACAAGATATGCGAAGTCAGGATTGGTACAACCACATTAGGGCCGGCAGGGATATAGCGCCGCGCCACTTTGTGTATAAGGCCAACTGATTAGATTAGGATGAAGACTTGTTACCGAGTTAATCATCACTGTGGTTACTCGGGCAGATCTGACCGTTAGAAAGATGCGGGCCTCGTATCAAGGATTTACTGATATGATTGATGAGGATCGACACTATAGCATAGCGCCGCGCTATGCTTTCCTAGTCACTGTACTGGTCTGCCAGTATAGCGCCGCGTTATACTTGTCAATCTGCTTGATATTTACTATACGTTCCAACTGAGCTTGTGAAGTGTGGACTGATAGAGAAATTGAATAGAACTTGACTGAGACTGACTTGACTAGTCAGCAATGACAGACTTGCTCAGTCAGAAAGATGGAAACCAAGACAACTAAGCACGTCTTATGGCGTACTAGAGAAATACATGTGGACTAGCCCCGGTAGCAGGTCATAATACCCATGGTTGAGAATGTCTTCTACGCCATTGGCCATTCACTACTCGGGCTCCCACCCTTTATTGTTCCTATTCATTCCGTCTATCTCCTTTACTTCTCTCTGAAATGTATAAAAGCCAGCTGTGTACTCTGTATTAGCCAGTAAAACTATCCACCCAAGATATACGGGCAATATAGTAGACTCTAGATTTGTGAAAAGATATCAGACAGATTTGAAGACGCACAGAAATGATTAAAAGATACAGGACGTCGAAAAGACTACCACTGCATTGATATAAGAGCCCTCGTTCAACCTATTCAACTTGTCTCCTGTAGCAGCGCTTTAGGCCTCCAGGTTAAGACTTGTTAATAGAAGTGAGACCGCCGCCTTCAGTGTAACCGTCCGCGCGATTAGCCCAGCCCCCACCTTCTGTGTAACTGCCCTCGTTTCGTTGATACCGCCGCCATTCGTGCAGTTAAAGTTGATATTGAAGTAGCGTCTGTCTGTTGATAGTCTGCCCTACCTTCTGCTTCTTGGCTAGTTGCCAGTAGTGTTAGGTTCTGCCGCTCACAAAGAAACTGAAGACTTGAACAGTCTAAGGTTTACTTGAGTCTTGATATTCTGTTGGTGTGAAGTCCCTGCTACCCCAGCATAACCGTGCTTAAACCGCATAGTTGCTATTGAAACAGAGTCTTATAAAACCTTTGCACACCCTCTTGACGGGTGATACGTACCCTACTTCCCCGAACACACACACACGAGCATTAGGATCGGATCAGTGTTTTGTTTTGATTTTGGTTGGATTGTGATTAGTGACTAGCTCGCTTCACTCTCTAGTTGATTTCATTAGATTACATGGCCGCACCCTAGTGCACCGTTTCACCGGGACATCTGTCCGCTCTCGCTGGCATGTGCTATGTGATCAGGCCCAGGATCATTGTAGATACCTGCAGACATGTGCTACCGGGTAGTTACCAACTGGTATATAAGGTTTCGCCTAGTGTGGGAATCCCCATCCTTTCTTCTCTTTGGATTCCCCCACTAGGTGCATAGTATTTACACTCCTGTATTTAGTACCCATATTTATACTTCGGATTCCCCCGCTAGTTCCCGCACCCTGCACCGAGCTTAAGGTTGCCCTTACAGAACCCAATGTTTGAGCTTTGATATGAAGAATATTTGGCAGAAATGGTGATCAGCACAGCCAGAGAGAGGTATTAACAGGATAAAATTATGGGATACATTCAAAATTGAAGGCTTACATGGAGGGATGGACCTTTACAATTGCTGGACATGGATGGTCAAAGCGTCACTTGATATAGGGGTCACCCAGTTGCCATCCTCACACTTGAAGGGCAATCATTTTCGCGAGTTACCGAACAAATGAGGGAGGATGTAGAGCCAGAGTTATGCTCAGAGGGAAGCCTGCAGTTAGGCGAGAAAACGAGCCCATGGAGACGTGAGTTGATAGAATTGGTGGAGAACGGAACGGATTGGTGATTCGGGGATAAGGAATTGACTTTCCCACCCTCTATGCCGACATCATCCGCGCCACCGCTTAACATCAACTCATCACTTTTGGCTGCAAATTGGCGAGGACAGGCGGCATAGGTTTTATTCCACCCCCTCGGCATGAAAATGACCTATGGCTCAGTAACTGATCTTATATTTGGCGCCAGGTTCCTAGTCTGGCCAGGATGGCAGTCACAGATAGTAGACGTCGTATGGTACATGTGTGTTCTCGAAATCTGTGTTTTCTTGTCGTCAAGGCCTTGTTGCTCTGGGTTTCCGGCTACCGTGAGCCAGTTCAGCGCCTTTAAATACAGTTGATTACCTTTTGCAGTGCGGTACCCGCTCCCTCAGCCCCGACTCCAGGATGTTTCTGAACTGCATTGAAGCGGTGACGTCCTCTTGGTTCCTACTCCTATTCTGATGCATGTGGCAAACCAACGTTTAATAGATGTGCTCGCGCGTTCCTTTCTGTAGGTACATAAAGATACATCATGTTTGTAGCACATCTGAATATATTTATTACTGTCTTCCTGCTGTGTGATTATGATTTATGACAGCAAGTACTGGGGTGCAAGCTGATTGTGGTGAGTGACTCGGATTGTGTGGCCAGAAAGTCTTTGTGGAGTGTCTGGTGCCATTAAAAAAATTGTGTCACAGTGCAGGTCATTATGTCGCCAGACCACTTTCTGGGGGTATGGTCAGTCTGGTTGGCGTGGCGCCATACCAACCAGACGGCCGCCAGACCGAAAACATTTTGCTGATGTTGCCCATCTGAGTCACCCCATATTTAGGTTTTTTTTCTCAACCACGTTCCCCGCATTAGCTCCGTACGCCGACGGGAAGCGAAGGCTTAAGGTAACCTGTACAACGGCGTTCGAGAATTTCCCTGCCACGCACCTTGCATGCGGCAGGCTATTCTAGGCTTTTCTTATTATGGCGTCAAAGCTGTCACTTCGGCGCCTAGCATCTGTTTCTCCTCGCACCACCACCCCATGGACAATCCACCGCCCCAAAGTGCTTATTCTAGTACCAACTCGATTTCAGACAATTCTGAATCACCCTTGTGAGTTGTACACCTCGCGAACTGCGTGAATCTGTCTCATCCGCGCCGTTTAATCCAGACAGGGCAGCGTAATGTTCTCTGACTCCCAAGGCTTCACAGTGAATGGCGGGACTTTTACCACCATCACACATCACCACGCTGCGAGCGTACCTTCCAGTGGATCCCCCGTTAGTATTCGAATGATCCCCCTTGAAGATATAGACCTCCGGCATGAAATCCGAGTCGGCAAGGATACGGGTGTTGTGGAACGAGCGGCTGTCCGGCGGGTATATTCTGCTCGGGTTGGAGGCCGGAAGTCGAGGTTCACGGTGGCCATATACCAGGGAGACGGCGCAAAGGAGGTGTGCGGCATCGCTTTCCCTGATATCTCTGAATAATCTCAGTAGGAATGGCGGTGGAACATTGCGAAATATACAGACATTCGGCAAGTTTCGTGCACCGTTCGGTCATCAGCACCTGAACTATACACACAGCCATCCCAATATTGTTCAGATTTATGGGGCAGCAAGTTCATGTGGTATACACGCTACACTTTTCCATGATGGTGCAGTCTTTTATTTGGAATGTGGTTTCCATTTGCACCTTACATTTGTGTTAGACCTTGTGCCGTTTCAGCAGTATGTGGACACTTATCGATATTCACATTTCGCAACAGTATATATCTGGTCCTGCGGTGTACGTGTCTGTTGCAATCCATTTATTAAATCTGATCCGGCAAAAGGAAGTGGACTTATCTGTAGGAAGATTTTCCCCATTATTGGAGTTCCTGACACCCGGGCAGGCAGCAAGCGATCATGTGTATTCCACATTTCAACAGCCTTTGGTTAGTTTATCGTCGGGTTACCTGACTTCCCTAACAAGTGGTCAAGCACAACTACACGGCATGGATACGTCGCTCCTCTGGCCAGCTCTGTGCAGAGCTCATACCACCCAGTACCCCCCCAGCCCCGCCTCTACCATTGCTCTGTAGGAATATTGCGCTCGCACAGAATATCCGGTGCATCGGATATGGAGCTCATGGTTGTTGAATCACTGACAATACAAAACTATCATGATATATGTTTCCTCAACCTGTCCCAATATCGAACGATTTCCATTTCCACCTCCACAATCGTGAATCTAGGTGCAATAATTTCCTGTTCTCCAGGCTTTCCACTCAAAGACCCCGTTGAAATTGCGTACACGCCAAATGTGCGCCCTCGTGTCTTTGGCTGGCTGACTTCCGAAGGAGTGGAGGGAGTTGTCATGGAAGACAGCTGGACACGGTATTTTGGTTCATTCCTTCCATAGCTATACGCTCTCATGATAGTGATTTCTCCGCAAGCTTCAAGGCCGACGACGTATTCAATGGCATGATCGAGCTATGTATCTGGTATCCCACCGCTTGGGGCCAGTGGCTCAGCCAGGCGAACCATATTTTCCGCCACCTCCGGATCACGTCCAACCTCGAGGAATACGGTGCTTCCTCATCTTGCGGTTCGTGCCATGTTTTTGCTGACCTGTTTTACCAGTGGTCGTGCGTCATATACTCTTCAGGCTCGAGGTTCCAGGAACTACGGAGGAGCCTCCTGCCGGTTTCCTATTTCTCTGCCCGCCGCACAACTTCAAAACTGGTCCATTCTCTTCTCGGTGGCCAGACTGTCCTGCCTACTGGTCTCTTGATCCTTCCAGTGGTAATTGGCTCGCTCTCGAAGAGGCAACATGGCTCGGATTCCCTGTCTTTCAGTGTACTACCGAACTCTGGGGGAAATCTTGGGAGGCTTGTGTCTACGAGGGACTACGGAAATTCCACCTGGCCAAAGGATTCGATCCAGATACTCAGGACGTTGCCCGGCATCTAGGACACCCTCTTTTCCACCTGTCGTCTGAAGACGATTCACCGTTTGCCCACAGTGAGTCAGCGATCCCCAAAGCCACCTTCCATGACTGAGGGCCTCTTCTCAGTGAACGAAGCAGATTTTGAAGACAAAGATGATTGGGACGTAGACAACGAGTCGAACTACACGCAGACATCTGTTGGTAAGTAAATTTGCATCGAAACTGGTTTCAACTTGTTTCATGAAATAATAGACGGTGATTCTGAGGTATCTGAGCAAGATGATTGCGACGTAAATGATGAAACGAGCTATCCTCAGACAGCTGTTGGTGAGGAAAATTGGACTGGGCCAACTTCATTTCGTCCTCGACTTACCTCATGCAGACAGCGATGCTGAAGCTTATTCAGAGGAAGATGATAACAACTCAGGCAGCACCGACTATAGCTCCCGCCGTGCCCCCATGAACTCCAACAGCGTGAATCATGACCATCACGGTAAGTGAATTGTTTTTGTGTTTGTGCCAAGCAGCTAATCTGTACCTGCATCTTCAGCATTAACAGCTTGTGAGTCGACAACTGGGCAAGGGGAGTGTGCAATGCCAACCCTTCACGATGAAACACCTACAGTTTCAGGGACATTCAAATTCCTGATGAATGCCCACCTCGCCCTCATTTTGTTCCTCGGATTATCCTGGCTGTACGAGCAGATGTAAGCATTTTTGGAGATATGTAGATTCAGATGTGATGTCCGTCGAAAGTCCGTCCCTCAAATTCATCAATTGACTTTCTTTGCATTCACTTGGAAACCGGTTCCCCCCATCATGCAGTCATCCAGAGCCTGTCAGCTTGCCCCTTGTTTTTTCTTGAGTTCACAACCAATTCCAATATCAACTCAACACACTTCAGGATTCAGGACGGACAATGCGGCACTACTCGGCACTTCGATCCAATCGGCGCCGTGCGGTACGGCACATCATGGCAATCATTGGCGCAGGGCAAACGGCACTCCTCGAACACTTCACCCGCACCGGTAGTCCGGCACACATCGCCAGTTGCTGCACCAGTTGCAGACATTAGTCGTAGGGGTGGAGGCATTCAAGGCACAAAATAGGTAATAACTTCTTCGTTCTACATATTACTGACAATGGGAACACTCATCCAGCTATGCATCTCACAAATACAGCAGGAAGAATTGAATAGACATTAACTTATTTGTCCGCCAGGTTCCGCGCCTTGTGATCGGCGACGTTCAAGACAGGAGCGTTAACATCCAACGAGCCAACCACGGACTCCTTTGTTTCGCTTGCATCGCATCGAAATACTTTATCTTCGCCTTCTTCTTCGAGTTACATACAGTTCATCTCAAGACGATAGTAATTCAAGTTCATCTCCAGACCGCGTCGTAAGGTCGGACCTAAGTACGTTGCCGAGACACTTGGCATACTTGTCGGTGATGCGTAGCAGAAGGTTAGGTGGGATGTGAGTTGAGGAGATTAAAAGGGGCACAGCAGCATGTTTACCAGCTAGCCATGCGGATATAATAGGCAAGAAATCATAGCGGTACGGACGGAAAGTAGCGGTGGAGATCAATGATCGGCGCTAATCGGTATTGATTGGCCCAGGTCGGCGCTGTGTCCTACTCTCCGCTCACTCGACTACAGGTCTATTCCTCCCAGGATGAGCAACATACACTTGACTTAGTATGTCTGGATGCAATATCAGAGCATTCTGAACTTTGCAAGTAGTTTTTTTTTCAAACTCAAAGTTTTTTTCCCGAAATGAATAATGTGACACCTGGAACGTCATACATGGCGTGCGGTCCACAGTATTACTTCACTTGGTTCAATTTTGCAGTTGACATTCCCGGTTTCTTCAATTCGTTTTCGTTTTCAGAGAGGAATCAATAACTCGAATGTATATCAGCAGTTTCGTGCATCAATCAAGTTTTTTTGAAGTTATTTTGTTGAAGTGTGCGAAGCAGCAGCAGTCAGCCAACAGCCCGTGACTCCCATCGACTCGACTCTGCACGAACAATCGGTCTGAGTACTAAATTGCACAATGCTCGATGGATTCTACATAGCTAGCCCGACTGGACTTGACGCGGTACAGTGCTTGCTTGAATCAAAGTTAATTGAATCAACTTCAATCTCAATCTCACTCGAGTCGCGAAGTTCTGGGCCAGAAATTCATTCAACACATACTGAGTAGTACATTAAAGGGCTACTTACTTATGTACTTGGTGGGAGGCAGGGAGCCTGGGAGAGAGGGGAGGGGAGGGGACGATTACGGGGTGGGTTGTGGCCAGCGGCAATGTGCGGTGGACGGGAGCGATGGGGAGAGTGATGGAGGAGGGGAGGAGGGAGAGCAAGAGGTGAGGAAGACAGGGAGTGGAGAGGAGAGGGGAGATCATGCGCACGGGGTAGAGGGCGTGTACAGCTTCACATCTGAAGCTCAGCTCAGTTCCGTGTGCACCTCCACAATGAGGCTGCACAGTGCACACGCGGTGCTGGCATGGGCATGGGTAAACATCCATGCAGCGGGTCGATCAGCACCAGTGTGCAATTGCGCGTGGGGCTGGCAAGGAGCGGCGGGATGAGATGGGGAGAGGGAGGAAAGGAGGAGTGAGTGAGGGCGGAGATGGGAAGGAAGAGGGGAAGGGATGGCGCGAAGGGTGAGGAAGGGAAAGAGGGAGGGATGAGGGAAGGCGGGAGAATAGGGAGGGAGTGAATGAGGATAGAAGGTGTCTCGTAACGAGCACCGCACGTATACGGTTGTACAGTGGCGCCGGAATGCGTAGCAAGCATGTCGGGGTCGACGGTCAGGCGCGACATGCACAGGGCCTGTGAATCGTCAAGGGGGCAGGATGTGTCAAGCAGTGGCACCGTGTATTGAGGTTAGGATGGCGGCCATGTTGCGGAGTCAGCAGGCAAGCAGCAGCACATGCAGAAGCTACAGAGAAGTCAGCACAGAGACGCAGCAGCAGGGAAAGAGTGAGTGGGAGGCACCTGCAAACCTGCACCCATTGATGTACTCTCCTCCTGTACATATGCTTGTAGCGAGTTCTTGAATGTGACGAGACACTGGTTGGGAATTTCAAATTTTTCTGCTGAATTCTTAGTGAAAAATGTTGTTTGTTTTCCATTAATTTTCAGCCGAAAAACTATGACGGTCCAGGCGTCACATTATTCATTTTGGAAGAAAAATCTCTTGAGGCAAAAAAAAACTTGGGCTCAGATCACAGAATGATTCCATATCACATCTATATATACTAGGTACCTATATTGTGCATCTCCCCGCAGGAATAGGGCTATAATCAGGTAGAGCGAGACCTTCGGAAGGTGCAGAGATGGCACCGCCACTGTGTCATCATCTAGATGTAATCACTCTGGGCACAGCAGGCAAGGCTTTGGGTTCAGGGCTTAAGGGCTAGGGTACGCTGGATGGGCACACTTCAAATTTGAATTTCACTGGTGCCGGTTTGAGTCTCTGGGGCAGTACTTTATTTTGCTTATCTGGCATCCACCCAGAACTCTACCTAGAATCCCACAAATATTTGAGAAGCAGTATGATGGCATATGGATAAACTGTGCATACTCAGATTTGACATTGGTATTGCAGGAATGACCACTACTACCGAAAAAATGGACTAAAGAAAAGCAAGTGTTTGTGATCAGAAATCCGTCAACTTGACGGGTTTTTGACCGCGTCCTGTCACGGATCATGTGCCATGTGACCGGCAACGTGTCACACATTCTCATACCCTAGTTGTCAAGTGCCTGCAGGTGCAAGGCAGTAATTAGAAGGTAGAAGGCTTGTATATGAAGAAAATTCCTCCCTTGACCACCTAATGGTATACCTATGGGGTGTCTGCACAGGAGGCGTCATAGCTGTTTATCAAATAAAATGATGGACACCGGCAGGGTTGAACCGGCAATCAGAAATCAAACCGTGCCCATCCCGCGTACCGTAAAGGGCACTCTCCCACTTTGATCTAACATAGACTTGCAATGTAGATGCGGAATGTCGATTCTTACAGAGACGGTGTCGGCGCTGCAATAGCCATAGGGAAAATTGATGCAGGGGCTGTGCTGATGTCAGCTGATTCATCCGAAGGTCTGTTTTGCCCTTGCTCTACCTGATTAAAGTCCTATTTGTGCAGGGAGATGCATGATATAGGTACCTAGTATACATAGATGTGATATGGAATCATTCTGTGATCTGAGCCCAAGTTTTTTTTTTTGCCTCGAGAGATTTTTCTTCCAAAATGAATAATGTGACGCCCGGACCGTCATAAAAAACTAGGTGGAAAACCCAAAAGAAATTCACCACTTTTCCAGTTTGAGGTGAAAAACTCAAAAGAAAGTTGAAAAGGGGTGAAAAAGCTTTGAAAAATTCACCATTTTTTTCAATCAAAAATGTCTGAAAAACAAACAACATTTTTCACCATAAATTGTGCTGGAAAATTTGAATCTGCTAACCAGTGAGACACGGGACTTGCTGAGACTGCCGTGCTTGTGTGTGCTTGAGAAAGACCAAGCCACGTCAGTGTCGAGTAAGCGGGAGGATAGGGTGGTGTACAGCTGAAATGGCGGGAACAGCCAGACACTTTGCGGCAGAGATTCGCTGGCAGCACGATCGTGACAGGTCACATTGTGACATCGTGAAGGTCACACAAATAGTGCTGGCCAAAATATGATATGAATATGAAATTTCTGTATCGTATTCATATCCATATCATATTCACCCCTGCCCACCCATTGTATCTGTAGCATATCATATTCATATCCCCGAGAGTGAATGGGTGACTTTCCATAAGCTTAGATAAATGCTGGGGAATACTGGACAATTTTGTTCAAATCGACAGGGGGTGTGATGCGTGACCCATTTTACCTATTCAACATTTTGGCAGCCGCCAAATTTTTGCGTGACACCTCGAAAATTTCGGCATTTGAACCGAAATTTTTGTCTTTTTTGGGTTTTTTTTCTTTTTTTTCTAGGCAATTTGGGGCCTGTGTGACCACTTGGAGGTTCAACAGAGGCCCGAGTGGCGCATGACCTCGACCAAAGTTCGTGATCGACAGGGGGGGGGTGTGGCACGTGACTGCCAATTTGAACGAAATAGTACAGTATTTCCTAGCTTTTCCGAGGCAGCTGTCGGGACCCCATCACTTGAGGCATGAAAGGGGACAAAGTTTGTTCGAAATTTAAGAAAGTCTAGATGGGGGTAGTGACCCCCTACAGAATTTATTATTAGACGGAATAAACTTGTTTGGCAGCAGAACACGACACTCCACCCTCGTCTCAAGCCCCCAAGTGACCTATTTCGCTCAAGAAAAATTAAGTGGCCTCCCATTGCCGGCTGGAGTTCATCTGGGCCCTCCTTCAGGATGAGAACCAACTTGATTTAAATTCTCATTCTTATGGGAATTCAGGCTGTCCTTGGACGACTTGAATATCCTGTAGATAGATGGCATCACTGGCACCCTCAAATATGCCTCAAGAATATTCTAAGCTTATGGAAAGTCAACCAATATGAATATGATATGAATATATTCAAATATATTCTGGTCTAATTTTTGCCCCCAAACAACATGTCGAAATCCGCCCAGCTGAATCGAAAAGAGGTTCCCTATGGACTGCAGTACAAACAAGTCTTCAGAGGCCCAGTTCTGAGGCAAAATGCTGAACCCAGGCGCCTGGCAAGCCTCACCTTCAATGTTGCAACATTTTTTGATTGCATCAAGTCGCTTGTGGGTAAGAGTTTCTGAGCTGGAACACAGCTTGGGAGAGACCCGAGCTAGCTTTTGACCATGCTGTTCAGTGTGGATCACCAGACCCATGCCGATTGAAGTCTGAGGCAGCCCAAACTGTGGTTGAGTGTATCCAAATATATCTGGATATGCTGACCACCATATCATACTACATCCATATTGTATTCATATTCATATCCACCCATATTCAAATTCAGTGTGAAGGTCCAAGGCCATATCATATTCATATGTATTTGAATATATTCAAAATATATTTTTCCCGTATTGTATTTCTGGCCAGCACTACACACAAAGCCTGACAAATTAATTGCCGTGTCTTGTTATTCCCAGCTTTGGGACAAACGTAATCCAGAGTGCTCGGTCCCCGTGTCTCCGTCCAAATCTCTTTGCCTTGTGGGCTCTCCAATCCCCGGAGGCGCTGTATGACACATTTCATCTCGGTTTCTTTTCTTTTCAGCGGACTGGGTGCTTGGTCTTGGCGAACCTGTTTGAATCTCAAGTCTTCTCAGGTAATTTCCAGCTCAATGTAGAACCTCAAGCACAAATTTAACTTATTATCACCTTGGTACAAGTGCCAATATACAACAACGCACTGGTTGGGAGATTCAAGATTTTCAGCACAATTTATGGTGAAAAATGTTGTTTGTTTTTCAGATATTTTTCACTGAAAAAAGTGGTGAAAAATTCAAATTTTTTTCACCTCTTTTGAGCTTCCTTTTGAATTTTTCACCTCAAACTCACAAAATAGTGAAAATGTTTTGAGTTTTTCACTACCTTTTTCAGTGAAAAATGTCTGAAAAACAAACAATATTTTTCACTGTAAATTGTGCTGAAAAACTTGAATTTCCCAACCAGTGACCAAGAGGTGGGCGCTAGAAGATTTTTTGAAATCAACCTCTTTTCAACTACAGGCGTACTTCCGCACCTCGTATATCTTAGAAAAACTTTTTTCCAGATATTAACTGCTGCGGAATGATTGTGTTAAGGTTTTTTACAGTGCGATCTCAGGAACCGTGTATTCAAAAATATTTTGAAAAATACCAGTAGGCAGCCAGGCCTCTGTAACCCCATCCTGGAAGAGGTCCAATTCGTCACCCTATGGCTTCTTCGTGAGATTTTGGGCTCCCATCAATTGGTCCTCCCAAAAGGGAATTTGCTCAATTCTCAACCTTTTTGTCTGGAAAGTGCCTAGGACGGTAGGGGACAATGAATGAGGTGGTGGTCATCTATGCCAGATTTTGCGCCACGGGCGCAGGAAGGGCGTGAAACGGGAAATCCGGACCATCGGACCGGTTCAAAAGGTTCGGTCGGCTCATCGGCTTTGTCGGCCGCCCACCTCTTGCCAGTGACGATCACTACTCAGGGCTCAAAACCTCTTATATCAGGTTTGCTCACCTCACCCAACCTTCCTAAACAAGCAGTCACACTGTTTGATCATTTCAGATGCAGCGGAACACAGTCCATCCGTGGGTTGAAGCATCATAAAAGCTTCCACCAAACTCTTCCGTGGTCCGCTGTTATATCTGTGTCGGAAAAGTCCGGAAGGACGGAAGGACGGTGTGGAGGGGTCGTATGGCCGACGTGTGGAAATTCATCCACATGCAGGTTTCGGCTCTATCCCGTTTCTATTTTTATTTTACTTACAACATTGTTTGTATGGTAAATAGTGCCACATCATCAAATCCACGCACGTACCACAACCATCACGGCCAGTGCAAGGCAAGTGCCTAGAGGCTGCATCAACGCACCTCGCCCCTTCCTCTCTGGAAAGCCGTCAGTTGGCTTCTAGCCACCAACAACACCATTTCATCACGATCCACACTCACACTCATCTCACACAACATTTCACCACTTTCTTACTCTATCTTTTCGTCGTTTTCTCACTCTACGGCTCGGGCGCGAGTCTTACATCTTATCCCCCGCATTCCTTCGACCTCTACACGGACTACCGACCCTTCACAAGAACCTACAGGCCGGGACTTTCCTCCTTCTTCAGTGGTGACCACTGCAGGGGGGAAAGGCTCTTATAGGGTTTTTCTTGGGTATTCCGCGTGGTCTGTCATCGTTTCAACCATTGTTCACCCCTATCCTTCACCATGACGGTCTCTACGCCGCTCATTGCACTTCCTATCGCTCCTACGCCACTCGTCACTGGTCACACCGCTCCCACAGACGTTTCGTATCCCCACGTCGCACCGCGCTCCGTGCCGCCCTGCGCATCGTCTGCGCCACCGCCTACACTTCACACTTCGCATTCCAACGTCGATACTTCAAACACGATCACCTCTTCGTGTTCCCACGTTGCTAGGCATGTCACACATCCCCACACCACTTCACGCTCGGAGCGGCCCGGGGCTTTGCCTACACCTTCGTCTCCACCTCGTAATTCACCTTTCAACATCGACATCTCGCATGCGGCTCGCCCTTCGCGTCTCCACGGTGCTGAAACGGCGTAACATAAATGCGCGGCATCTAGGGCTAATTTTGCGATTTCCTATGACCAGTATATTATACAACGGGAAGCAACTAGCACTTCTGTTGTTACTAGCATATCAGCTAGTACGCAGACCACTTGTTAGGTGATATAAAGGAGAGTCAGAGCGAGCCCTAACTGCTGACTGTAGCACGAGGCTGCACTAGTGTGACGCGCTAGCTGCTAGCTGAGTGTACAAACAACCAGGGATTAAACCACTGCCTATACATTCATGAGACATGACCTAGGAGACTCTAGTAGTCCAGAGATGACTTGGGACAGAGCTAGCGAGGGTCTAGCAGACGGATATCTACGAGGGAAGTACAGCTAGGGAGCTACACCTTGAGCTAGGAAGCTCGGCGCGGTAACCGGTGGTACAATCTAATCTCTAGATAAGCAACCAGACAGCGTTAGGCGGAATAACCCTACTAGCGACCGGCTAGGGCTTTGACAAAGACATACCACGACATACGAGATGCAGCAGCACGCGGCTAGTGCCCGATCTGGGCAGCTAGGGCGAAGGGGAATAGCAAGCAGGCTATTGGAACGGAGCTAGGGACGATCGTACAGCCTGTACCGATGACCAGAGGGTGGATCGACGTTCTGACCAACGAGCTATGACCATTTGATGTTGGTCGCAACACTGTGTCACCTAGATGTAATAGATCGACGCTCCGACAGAGTAGAGATGACCTAGACCACTGGCTACATCGCCGGTTGGTCCGGAAGGGGTGCTCGGCATAGACGGAGGGCTGAGGATCCATTGATATACCCACGGTTGAACACTAGCCGGTCAGCGAGGCTGACCTGGTGTATGCCAAACCAGTCCCAAAACCAAACGGCAGTCGTCTCATTGGCTGACCGTATTTCTTATCATCTAATATTGCTTATTGTATTATTCAGCTCGCTTTCACATGTAACTCACACCTAGTAGTATAAAAGGGAGCGCAGGACAGACTAGGGTCTAAGAACATTACGCCCCAGACTTTGGACGAAGCTGGTGCTAGTGGACTCAGGCTGCTAGTGGAGGTTGATACCGAACTTCACTTGTAGTAGTCTTTATATTGGAATCAGTAACTGTGGACTCTGGAAACATCAAGTGACTAAGTTGAGGATTTCGTGTTGTTGGTCCTAGACCTCCACATATGAAACAAGGGTGTTCTCTTCGAGACCCAACTGCAGTTTGCGCTAGTGACTTTGCCTTCACCCCGACACGACGGAAGCTCTGTCGTAGTGTGTTGGATCGCTTGCTAGGTGGATTGTGTGTTGACTTGAGCCCACTAAGAAGAAGACGGACTAGGTGCCCCCACCTCTAGTTTGGCTATAACTTGTCAGTTACTTCGCCTTCACCCCGATATAGATGGAAGCTCTGTCGTAGTTTGTTGGGTCGCTAGCTGGACGCTTGTAGTGAACTAGTGCCGATAAAAGCGGAAAGGTTCCTGTTCTTGGTTAAGGAATAGGTCGGCGGTCAAGGAGAGTCTTGCCGTTTGAGGATTGAAGTCCATTTGTTGTTAGCCTCAGTAGTCTTTGGGGCTGCCCTTAGCGAGGATTTTCACAAACCTACATACTCTGCCCTGGTGTTCTCGACCTAGCGGTCCAGCCATCTTGTATCCACCCCATATAAACACACCCCCGGACCATCCCTAGGTTCCTAGCAGTGTTGTTGTTGGCGGTTGCATATTGCTAGTACGTTGTAGAGTGTGTTGTTGGAAGCCTATAAATCAAACTTGTGTTTGTTCAAACCTGCTAGTCGCATACTACGACCTGGACCCGAACTCACAAAGAGAAGCACTTAGATCTTTGGAAGTAGATTGGTTGTGGTTGGTTGTTTTGGGTGTTTGTTCGCAATACCTATCAATTAGCTATTCCTAGTCATATAAGAAGTGCACCGTTTCAGCGCCTCGCAGGTCTCACATCCCGATGTCGCACAGCATTCCGTGCGGTACAGCGCATCGTCTGCGCCACCACCTACGTTTTCCACTTTGCGTTCCAACATTGACATTCCAGATGCGGCTCTCTTTTCGCCTCCCCAGGTTGCCTCGCATGTTTCACCTCCATGTGTACCACCATGCGCCGTGCGGACCAGTGTATTGTTTGTGTCGTCATCTACGCCTCCCATTTCGCATTCCACGGCCGCTCCTACATCTCCCCCTTTGTCGCCTCCTCGTCGGAAGTGCTCGCGGCGCTGTTTCATGTGCGGTAGGACGGGGAAGCACCGACTCAACGCTCGTTTTTGCCCACGGACCTACAAGCTCCTTTCCAAGAATCTGGTGAAATTCAACGCTAACTTCCATCTCGTTTCAGACGATGGTTCGCCCCTCCCAATGACACGGCACCCCGGCGGAGTAGCGGCGCATTTGCTGTCTCCACAACGGCTTCCTCCTTGTACCCTTCGCGTCGCGCCTCACAGTGTTTCGAAGTCGTCCGGGACCTCTCAAGCGAATCCCCCGCATGTTCATTGCACTCCACACGCTACGCCTGCACCCATGCCTTGTCGCATTCCCAGTGCCGCACCCACCTTGATATCAAATCCCCGCACGTCCCCGCAGCTGATGCCATTCGTTCTTGCACCATCGAGCCCAGTGTCGATTTGAATCCCCCGCATGTGTCGCATTCTAGCGTTGTTCATCCCGATCCCATTCCTGTTTCGGATCGCAGTGTCGAGTCCAACCTACCGCACTTTCCACCCGTCGAACACCTTCCTTCCCCACCCACTTATCTTCCCATTCGCATTCCCCATCCCGTTTTGAACCCAAGCACAGATCCTCAGCACGACGATTCATCTCCTCATGTTACATTATCCATTTTCGAGATCCTCTTCATCTCCCCTTCAGTTCGGACCGAGCTTCGAGAGCTCATCGACACGTTGGATCGGGGAATGTTGGATATGAGTGGCCATCAACTGCTGCTCTGCGCAACATTTTTTATCGCATTTTGGACAAGATTGTTGATTCATTATCATCATCTCATTGATTCATTTATTACTCACTCATCATCCACGTCTAGTTACCTCCTTTTCTTACTCTTTCTCGTTCGTACTTATGGCCATACTCCTCTATAGTTCCTGGATGTCGGGGTCAACATCAAAATCCCCCACACTGTGGAGGGGTCGTATGGCCGACATGTAGAAATTCATCCACACACGGGTTTCGGCTCTATCCTGTTTCTATTTTTATTTTACTTACAACATTGTTTGTATGGTAAATAGTGCCACATCATCGAATCCACGCACATACCACGACCATCACGGCCAGTGCAAGGCAAGCGCCTAGAGGCTGCATCGACGCACCTCGCCCCTTCCTCTCTGGAAAGCCGTCAGTGGGCTTCTAGCCACCAACAACACCATTTCATCACGATCCACACTCACACTCGTCTCACACAACATTTCGCCACTTTCTTACTCTATCTTTTCGTCGTTTTCTCACTCTACGGCTCGGGCGCGAGTCTTACATCTTATCCCCCGCATTCCTTCGACCTCTACACGGACTATCGACCCTTCACAAGAACCTACAGGCCGGGACTTTCCTCCTTCTTCAACGGAAGGACGGAAAGGGCCGGAAGTGATCCCACGAAGGTGAGCGGGTATACCAACTAAGTTGGCTCAGGGACAGAGAGGACGAAATCAGACCACGGAGCTATGTGGAGGCAAGCACGTTAATTTTCAACTAAAGATACAGTAGAACATAATACATATTTATACTAAATACAGAGACAAGTCTAATGCGGAAAGAAGTATGTAAAAGACAATAAGTACAGCGAAAGACAATAAGAACAATAAGAGGGAAGCATAGTTGCATAATAACAAGATCTGAAAATGCGCGGAAGGCGCAATAACCTCAGTCTCCCGCTATGTGGGATCAAAGACTATATATTAAATACCTGAAAATGCGCGGAAGGCGCAATAACTACAAAATGAGTAAATAGAAGTAATATAAATAAGTATTGGACTCACCCTCAGTCTCCCGCTATGTGGGATCAAAGACTGAGGATGAAGAACAAGCATGTGTGCTTATATGTAGCTACAATTGTACCATGTGACAATGAACTAACATTGGAATGATTGTTATCAAGGGCCGAAGGTCCGGGGTGGACCATAGATTAATATCAACTTCTGACACCCCCACTCGACCCAGGCCGTAGTCCCATTGATAGACAAAATTTGGAGTGCTTGTCATGAGGCAGTGCCTTTGTAAAAATGTCTGCCACCATATCCTCTGTCGGATACCAGAGTACAACACATTCGCCTTTTCGAACCAGGTCATCTCGCACAAAGTGATATTTGCGCTGTATATGTTGAGTTCTAGCACGATATTGTGGATCTTGAGACAAGATGATTGCAGCACGGTTATCGCAGCGCAACTCGGTTGGATTCTTTTGTTGCTGTCCAAGTTCTTCAAAGAAGGATCGCAACCATGCTAAGTGCTGTCCAGCATTTGCAAGTCCAATGTACTCGCTTTCCGTTGATGACAGAGCAACCATGGATTGTCTGCGACTTGACCAGCCAATAGCTCCACGACTCACAATGAAGACATAACCTGAAGTTGAGCGAGATGTATCTCTGTCCCCATTCCAGTCTGCATCACTGTAACCATAGAAGTTCATGTCAATGCTTAGGTCAGCTCCATCGTAGTGCAGTGCCCAGTCTCGTGTGCCTTTGAGGTAACGAAGGAGTCGCTTTGCAGCAGCCCAGTGGCTACTCTTTGGGTTTGCACTGAAGCGACCAAGCATTCCCACAGCATAGGCAAGATCTGGTCGAGTTCCCAGCATTGCATACATGGCAGATCCAATAACACTTTGGTATAGAACAATTGGTCCTCCTTCAGCAATGGCCATATGGTGAATGGTCTCATTGTTATCAGGATCATCAACTGCAAGGTGAATGCCTGTGGCCATTGGAGTGAATACTGGTTTGCAGTCAGTCATACCATAGCGATCAAGGACTTTGTCAATGTATTGACGTTGACTCAATGCAATTGTCCGCTTTTTGCGATTGCGAATGATTTCAATTCCAAGTAGATATTTAGCTGGGCCCAGGTCTCGCATTTTGAAGCTGGAGGAAAGCAGGTCTTTGACTTTGTGAGAGAACTCCTTTGAAGTGGCGGCAATGAGAAGATCATCAACATAAACGACCACAAAACATGTCTGTTTCCCATCTTTGTAGACATAGAGACAGGTCTCTGAGTTTAGTCGATGGAAGCCAAGCTTCAGAAGTTTTGAATCCAAAGTTCGGTTCCAAGTTCTCCCTGCCTGCTTAAGACCATATAATGATCGCTTCAATCGCCAGCAATGGCTATCTGGAATATCTACACAGGATGGAGGTGTCATATAGATTTCCTCCTGAAGTTCTCCATTGAGATAAGCTGTGGAGACATCCATTTGGTCGAGCTCTAGGTTGTGTTTTGCAGCAAGAGCACAAATGATGCGAACAGACTCCAAATTTGCAGTGGGAGCAAAAACCTCCTTGTAGTCAATGCCCTCTTTCTGTGTATCGCCTCTGGCAACAATGCGGACTTTGAATCGTGCTGGCTGACCATTTTCATCCCGTTTGACTTTTGGCACAATCTTGGACTTGATTGGCTTCACACCTTCAGGAATTGGAACAACATCGTAAACATCATTCTCTTGGAAGGCAGCAATTTCCTCATTGAGTCCAGCAGTCCACTCATCAGCATTAGGGCTGTTCATGGCATCCTGCCAGCTGGTTGGATCAAGAGGATCTTGTGCAGCAAAAGCTTCTGCAATAACATCATCAAGACTTGCAAGAAGGACTGCTGCAGGTACATCAGCACTTTCATTGATGGAGTCAGGTTCTGCTGTAGGCAATGAAGGAGATGTTTCATATGCATCTTTACGTGCTGCAATTTCTGCTGCACGCTGAGCCTTGGTTTGACTCTGTTGCCCTTCTGCAATGTGCTCATATGCAGCATTTGGATGTTTGGCAGGTGCACGCTGGCGAGCTGATTTCCGGGAGGGTTGAGATCTAACACCAGCAACTTTTCGCAGTGGTGGATTTCCCCTCTCAGAAGGGTGTCCAATGGATGGACTATCATCTTGTGAGGAAGGGGGATCAGCCTGAGGCATACTGTCCCCTGATGGAGCCACAGAGATTTGAGGCCCCCCCACTGAACCTGGCATAGGTTGTGTGAGAGTGTCCTCGTCATCATCATCATCATAATATGGTGTATCTCTGGGCAGTAGACTCTGAGAAAGCTTCTCATATTCCTTTCGAGAAGTAGCCACTGGCTCTAGTGGAGGTTGCACTGCATTGGATGGTTCATCATCATTAAACCTGACATGTCTCGAGGTTATAATTGAACCATATGTTCCATCTTTGTTAATGATAAGCAGATCATATGCTTTGCTGCCTTCATGATATCCAACAAAGACACAGCGCTCTGCTTTATCTCCAAACTTCTGTTTGTGGCGCTTCTCTTTTGGAATGAGAGGATAAGCTCGACATCCGAAACGGTGCATATGGTGAACATTCACTGGTCGATCAAACATTTTCTCATGTGGAATGCGAAAATTCTGAGCAGAGGTAGGAGTGCGATTTATAGTATATGCAGCTGCACGCAAGGCTAAGTTCCAGAATTTTCGAGGCAACCGAGAATCAATAAGCATTGTTGTTGCCCGTGAGACCAGGGTCTGATTCATACGCTCAGCAACACCATCCTGTTCTGGTGTGTATGGTGCAGTTATTTCATGTATGATACCAAGTCTCCTGAATTCTGCCTCCATCTGCTGAGATGTGAATTCACCTCCTCCGTCTGTACGGAAAAATCGAGTCCAGCCTGCACAGAACTCCCAATTTGCGATATGCGCACGGAAGAATTTTTCAACGTGCTGTCGCCATTCTCTCAGGAGTCTATAGATCTCAGACTTCTTTTTGGCAAATAAAACCCAGACATGAGATCCCCAATGATCGACCAACACAGCCCAGTAGCGAAATCCACCAGGTGTTGCTGGTGGTACAGGTCCCCCAACGTCAGATGAGACAATGTCAAGAGGACCACGAGCTTTAGTCTTGCTTTTGGAAAATGGTAGTTTCTTCATTTTCCCTAACACACAAGCTTCACAGAATTTTGGTTGCCCAGTTAAGGAGGTGATCTCACCAAGCCTACCCTTGCTTACAGAGTTCTGAAGTAACTGGTAATTTGTATGTCCAGAAATTCTGTGAAGATGGTTGATATCCATGGCAAACAAAGCATGTGGATCTTCGCTCAGTGGAGTGCAAGTAATATGATAAAGACCTTTTTGTTGTTTTGCCTCTACCATTCGCTTTCCATGAGAATCACGAACAATGCATTCATCTCCCTCAAAAATGCACCTGTATCCAGCTTTGGCTAATTGCTGAACAGATACAAGAGTGATACCAAAAGAGGGAACATGCAAAGCACGCTTCAATGAGAGTTTTGTCATTCCACGCTTTGTTTTGCAAGATAACCAAATAGTTCCAATACCTATAGCATCACAGAATGTGTCATTGCCCAAGCGAACTTTTCTGGGAGGATTAAGAACTTGGTAAGTCCCTGTCTCAAACCAATCAATGTTCGGGGTCATCACTCGGGATGCTCCAGAGTCGAGTACAATGACCCATTTTGAGTCAGTTGAGGCACTCGAAATATAGGCAGACATGGCAGCATAGGATTTCTGAGAAACAACAGGCACAGCATAATTACTATGATCCTCCTCTTCAGATTCAGAGTCAGTGGCTGCTGAGGCATTTGCCTGAGCACCGCGTTTCCTGCCCTGCTTCCTGGATTTGGATTTATTTCCCTTCTTTTCATCCTGCACCAAAGCTTTCACTCGATGGCACTCATTTGTTGTGTGTGATTTATTTTCACCATGAATGACACAGAACTTGTGGTCACCACTGGTAGATGAGGCAGATGGCTTGGCCTTGTGTGAGCTCTGTGATTTTGCAGCTAAGGCAGATTCATCCTCTTTTGCATCGGGTCGCTTCCCAATGGTAAGCAGACGAGCACGGACTTTGTCCCAAGTCATTCCAGTCCCAAGAGAGGAAACTATATTCCCTCTGATTCCGGTCCAGTAGGTATCCTCAGGCAAAGTGCTAAGCAGAATGAGGGGTTGGAGGTCTGGAGAGAAGGGATATTTCAGCCGTGCAAGACGGTCAAAATGCCCTTTGATAGTGCCAATGTGGGTCTCGATCTTTGTGCGATCAATAAGCTCTGGCTCGCTCTCTATCACAAGTTTGGTGGTAAAGAGGCTTGCAAGAACGCCCATAGCTGTATCAGCTCTGTTGTCCTCTTCGAAACGCCCACGTAGTTTAGCCCACAAAATGCCAGCATTTGATTCATCCACATATTCCATGCATAGTTCAGCTGAGAGAAATTTGTTGATGACTCCCAGAGCACGACTGTTACGCTCTGCTGGTGTGTCTTTGAAGGCTATACCAGGGGGAGGAGCAGCACCAGGGAGAGGAGTGTTGACAGCAGCAGCAGTGAGAGCATCAGCAGCAGTGGGAGCTTGAATAACTCTTTCCAGAAGAGTAAACACTCCTTCTCGGCGGAGCTCAGATTGAGCATTGACACGGAACATCGGCCAGTCCTCTGCACCCGAAAGCAATGGGGAAGCCGGAGTTGACATCTGTGAGAAGTCCGAGGTGGTACCGGCAGTGGGTCGTGTGATTGATGCGAGGCAGTGCTCGCAATGCTTCTAGCTATAATAAGCGAGCAATGAGTCTTGCTTGAAAAGGTATGTTCAGAGCGATAGCGCTCGGTGGCCCATAACCTAACAAGATCTGAAAATGCGCGGAAGGCGCAATAACCTCAGTCTCCCGCTATGTGGGATCAAAGACTATATATTAAATACCTGAAAATGCGCGGAAGGCGCAATAACTACAAAATGAGTAAATAGAAGTAATATAAATAAGTATTGGACTCACCCTCAGTCTCCCGCTATGTGGGATCAAAGACTGAGGATGAAGAACAAGCATGTGTGCTTATATGTAGCTACAATTGTACCATGTGACAATGAACTAACATTGGAATGATTGTTATCAAGGGCCGAAGGTCCGGGGGTGGACCATAGATTAATATCAACTTCTGACACATAAGTCATATGTTTGATTTGGGGAAACACTCAGAAGACCTTCATTGCGAAAACCCCAAAGGTTGTGTGTCAACGGAACTAGCCAGATGCAACAGGAAGTTGGTTAGGACGCAACGGCCGTAAAGTAGGCCGCAGCCGGAATGGCCGTAAACGGCCGGAAAGGAACCGGAACGGATCGGAAATGGCCTGGTTGTAACATCTGCGCATCGTTTGAGCCGAAAATTAGGACTTTTGGGGCCTCCAAAGAGGCTCCGGGCTCGTTCAGGTTTAAACCTGAACCGAACCCTGAGGTCCGGGGTTCGGATATTTTTGCAGACAGCCAAACTCAAGACACGGGCCCCAAAGTGAGATTGGACCACGTTCTCGATGGTAGAATGGCAGGTTGTCGAAAAACACAGGTAAGAACTTTATTTGCGACTCCAAACATGGTCATACAACCAGAACAATACACCGCCTAAAATGAAAGACAACCGCACATGAATCAAGAATTTGAGTGCACGCGAAACCGGCAGCGCAAGATCTGAATGAGAGGGTGAGGTGTTTCATGCATCTTCTGGGAATTCCTAAGTTGAAAACTGGGTTTAGGGAAATGTATTTATTTACCATGATTCGTGTCGCTCGATTCAGACCCATTCTCGAACTCTTCTTCCGTGGTACCCCGGGTTGGCACATCTCCTTCAGAAGCGAGACAGAAGTTCTTATCGTCAACTGATGAATTTCTTGAGTGAATATCAACTAGTTCGGGACTGCAGACTCACTATGAGCGAATGGAGTGTCTATCTCACTAGACAATTCCCGCAGCGGCTGCCCAAGATGCCGGGCGCTCCTGACTTTCTGGATCAAAGCCTTTAGCCTGATTGAGCTGACGGATTCCGGCGTAGACGCTAGCATCCCATGAGCTCCCCCAGACTGTCATGGAGAGTTCCAGGGAGGGGAAGCCGAGGTTCGCTGCATCTTCCCAGCTAAGTGGGTCGGCACCGAATGAATCCAGGGACCAATAGGCTGGACACTCCGGCCATTTGAACGAAGATGGTCCAATTTGAAAATCATTGGGTGGGCAGAGAAACAGGAAGCTTTCAGGTGGGCTTGCTGTAGTCTGGGAAATGCGGAGGTCAAACCAAACATCCTCCAATACAACTGTCGGGGCAGATCATCCTCAATAGCGGACCAACTTGAGGTAGCACTCATACCATAGTCCTCGAAATTGGACAAGATTCCGAGGTGCTTGAACATATGATTCGCTTGGCTGAGCCAGTAATTCCAGTCAACGAACCCGACACTTAGTGAAATGGTGGTGTTGGCTTCCATGTCACTGGAGCTGAGACTGGAAGATTGAATAATATGAAAGCTAGCGACGAGGATGAGATGAATCATACTGGGTCCAACCATTCTCCATGACGACTCCCCAGTCGACCGTATCCCAACGAGGTCTGTTGGGCCCGGAGTCGGTTCGCGGCAGGAAGGCAATCTCGACGAAATCCTTAAGTTGATTGCCTGAAGAACACAAAATCACTGTGCCAACATTAACCGTAATTGGGTTGTAAACCGAGACATATCGGCGTTGTGAGAACTGCCAATAGCATATTTCGTAATATTCCGCGAATGTCAACGCGTCGAGGGCAGCGGCCTCCCGGCTCGGGGTATTCAATGATTTGAATTCAGGTGGTTGGGTCTCTGACCCAGGTGGTAGCACGCGTAGAGAAAGGTATTTCCTGGTGCGAGGTCCACGCAGATTCGGCCGGTTGAGCGAAGTATGAAGAATGTACGTACACTCGGCATTGGACTAGATATGTTAACACAATAAGATCGCAACCAGGCGAGTGAACTCACCAACGAGTGTTGAAAAGTGGAGACGAAGTAATCCCGGGACGACCTACACAGGTTTTAGGGGCCTATCATCAACGTTGAGTGTTCACACCTGGAACTCCGCATTCTGAGATAAATTAATATGCATCAGTGAGTGGGATGTATTGTACATACAGTATAAGCACATACGTATGCGGCTGCGAGGTGTGATTGGCGGTGCAGCTCCAGAAATTGTCGAAACGGTATCAAATCTATGTTTAATTTATCAGTATCGCCCTCTGAAAAATTGGGGATCGCACCGTCATGAAAGATTATAGCGTGGATATTCCCCGAGCTCGCAGTGCCGCAAAGCTGAACAACATTTGGATGGCTGGGGGCATTTAGTAATGTGAATGCGATGTGAAGGAGAGGAACTTGCCGCACAGCCCTATATCTCGCAATGTCTTTCCGCCATTCCTGAGAAGTCCCATTAAACTTGCATATCAAGGAGTGCGATGCGAGACACCTTTTCTGCACCCTTGCCCTGGTACATGGCCACCGTCACACTCGACTTCCCGCGATCTATTTTGGCGGAATGTAATGTCCGCAACCTCACGACACCAGAGTGACTGTCCATCCGTATTTGACGCTGCAAGTCTATATCTGCCATTGGGATTCGTTGATAATCTGTGCAATATCCAGCGCCGTTCATGAGCAGGCCATGGCTGAAAAGAATTACCAGACAGGACATTCGGAGTTGTATGATAGTTGTTTCTGGTGTTTCTGGTGTTTGTGAAGGTCCCACCAGCCACGGTCAAGTGCTGTGAACCCGAGAAGACCCCATACCTGAATTAGGTGACCGTAAGACATCATTTGATTGAACAGCTCAGGCGGCATTGAACCACTTACGAGGCATATCCAGGGTTCTCTATGGGCGATCCAGAGTTGAAGTCTTCATTTGTATAGGTTTCGTCGCCCATCACTTGTGGAGGGAAGAGGAAGAGAGGGTAAGCTCCGGCATGACAACTTTCGCTCAATTTAAGAAGGGCCAGAAATAGATGCTTGAGCTGCGGGATACAGCCC
This sequence comes from Mycena olivaceomarginata, assembly GCA_029378375.1. Lineage (NCBI taxonomy): Eukaryota > Fungi > Basidiomycota > Agaricomycetes > Agaricales > Mycenaceae > Mycena > Mycena olivaceomarginata. Next base: position 41,250 of record JARKIC010000556.1, on the reverse strand, counting down.
CCGAGGCGGTGCAAAGAACCCTGACATGCATGGTACATGCTTCAAGGCTACTTGTTGGGACGAGAGGTGGGCGGCCGAAAAATCCGAGATATCAACCTCCCTTCGGCTTTAGTTACGAGTACGGTCCGGCCCCACCTTTGGTTTCTTGAGCCGTTTCCATCTAGCTCCCTCAGTTCTTCTCGGTTGATTAAATGGAAAAGGTGGACTCCCCCACAATTATATGCCAGGGATATCTCTGTGCCTTCAGTTTCTTTCAAATCCGGTATCAGAGGCTGCTTTTCAGAAAATTGTTCTTGTATCGATTTTCGGCGAATCGGACCGCATACACAAATACGTCATTGTATTTTGTTCTTTTGACCGCGGAAAACGGTCCGTACTCCATTGAACCGACAACCAGAGTAGTGGGGGTGGGGTGTCTGGGTTTGAGAGGTTGATATCCACGAGTTTCCGCTTGCCCACCTCTTGTATTGGAATCCAAAACCCATGACTTGCGTTTCATCAGGAAACGGAGGTAGGAAAAATAGATTGTATTTATTACTGAGTGACAACTGAAGAGGTATGTGAGACGAGGGAAAAAAGGAAGGAGCAGGGTGAGAAGTGGGAGGTGGTCGTGGAACACGCCGGATGAGAGAAAAGATGTTTAGGGACAAAGCCGGAAGGGGTAGAGGCGCGGAGCGCGTCTGGAGTCGATGCTATGTGCAGTGTGACGTTGCGCTCGCAATGCAAGCCGCGAGTTGGACTGTCCCCGCTCTGGCACGAGCCAAGAGTAGACGAACGAGAAGGGAGGGAGTAAACCAGGACGGGGATCTGGTGAAGGAAGGGCGGGTCAGCGTCGGATTCGTAATAGACGAATAGGAGGGGACTGGAACGGGAACGGGAACGAGGAGAGGAAGAACAAGAACAAATGAAGAACAGCGAAGCATGCATGCGCACGTCTCTCTGGCATGCTCGCAAGACCATGTCGGTGAGGGAGAAGTGCGAGGAGCGCGAGAAGCAGGAGCACAACACGGCCCTGCACTCGCCGCACCACAAGCTAGGGTCTAGGCGGAAGAAGATCTGGAGGTGAGCGAGCTCGTGCGCCTTCGAATGGTCCAAACGCATGAGACCGCAAACGGGAGCGGCGGAGGGACAGAGTACGGTAGGAGGGGCATGGGCACCACACGGCCCTGTACTCGCTGCACCACAACCCGTGGTCGCCACAGGGGAATAGCTGCAAGGCCGAGCACTTCCGCCTTTACACAGAACGGAATTGTGCGTCATTCCCGAGACACAGACCAAATCGCCCACAGGGAGAGGAAGGAAAAGAGATGACTGGAGCCGGTACAGACATCGCGTGCGCGGGCAGCGTCGTGCAGCCGAGCTTCAATCCTGGTGCGGGTACAGGTGTGGCCGGAGCAAGGCCGGAGTCGGGAGTCCACCTCAGGGACCGCCGTTTCTTTACGGCATGGGCCTGTTAGGCCATTTAATTTGTATGACAGCAAATGGCCTAACAGGCCTCCTCGGAGGTACGGAGCCCGTGCTTCTATGATGTCACCTTCCCTTTATGGTCATGTGCGGCACCTATCGGTAGCCTGCAGGCGCCGCGCACCGCCCAGAAGCCTCTGATCATCTTAGACATTCGGCAGTATGCGGTATTCCTACTTGATGGTGAATACATTACTCTTTTTAAATTATGTCTAGTGCATTGTGTACCTTCGGAAGTTCCAATTCTCTGAGCCACCATTCAACCGCATCTATGGCCTGGCGGCTCCGATGAATTGTGGACCGCATCTCGCTCGTGTATCTCAGGGTGATAGGATGTTCCTGCGATATGTTGTTCTATTTTGAACGACAACCTCTTGTATCCATCAAAGCTGCTCCATTATCAGTAACTCAGAGGCTCTGAACCTGACTATACATTGTGCTATTGTATATCCCTCAGTCCTATGGCAGTACCAGCAGAGTTCCACTGACTTGGCCTAGATTGAGAGCTATCCAGACCCTCAATTTACACATGGGTTGCTTCTAAACGGGACATCAGGCGCCTCCGATTTTTTGGCTCTCTCCCCCGCCGGCTCCATTCAACCGCTCCTTTTGTCACCTACTCTTGTAAATTGTCCTTGGGTCCCTATTTATAACTCCCCACAGTCCTTGGTCATTTATACCACCGTTCAAACCAGGTGGGTGCCTCCGGTGGTAATGAACCTCCTGTTTGTCTGGAAACACTGATTAACCATGACAGATGTGAGGTAGGTACCTTCGATCAGCTCGATGCCCCTATTCGGCGTCTGTGTGTCGATTCGGATGCATGATAACTGGTACTGATGTCAAATGTCTCGAATGAAACCATAGGCCGATCTGTATCCGTCACTCCCGACCTTAAATCGGAGGCGCCGGACATGTTGAAAGAGGCTCTGATTGGAAGGACAGACCTCTTATATGAGCCGGCAATATCCCTTGGACAAAAGGAAGCATGACTGACTGAAAAATCACCTCCTTTGAGGGAGGTTGGTCGGTTGGAATCTCTCGACCCGGAGGCGGGCTGGCACTGATCGACCAATCAGGAGTGGAATAAAGACGAACATTTTGAACATCGTGTAGTATCTCAGCAATACTCTTTAGAATCAGGCAGTAGGAGCACAGGAACAAGATTCCCACTGAGTGTGAGCACTCCAGAGGTTAAACTCTTCTTCCCATGTTTTGAACTCAATCTTCGAGGCATTCGTGCCGAATTGACCAGCATAAACGTGGTTCAACTCGGTCGACTTTGTTGCACGCCAACAGTATCTTTGAATAATCCGGGATATTTTGGTCACATACCGCGGGGGCGGTATAGACATGTATTCTGATGCTATCGCTGCATCATTCCGTTGCGTATAGGGTGCAAACAATATGATTTCCTGACGGTTCGATGTTTATTCGGATGCTGATTGGTTGATCAATCCCGGACCGCCTCCGGGCCGATCTAATCCGAGCCTCCAGAAGTTCAACTTGACATCAAACTTGGCGGTTTTCGGGGAATCATCCGTCTTCTGATACAGAAGGAACATCTGTGGATCCTACTGGAGGCTCACTAGTCCAAGGCAGGAGCCTCCTTCAACTTAGAGCTGCTATGCATATAGAGGGTGAGGTTAAATTTACTCGAGAATATTGGCAGCCGGCGAGCTCGAGCTGAGTGCGGCTCTCCCCATGACGAGGCACACAACCGAGGCTGAGGTAAGATCTACCAACTGTCCAGTGATCGCAACCACTACTAGTAGTAGCATGAGATTTCTTTTTCTCTCCGAGCCATCCGTATTACAACAGGTGAAATGATACTGGATGTACAGCGTCTGGGGTTAAAGCAGGTGCGGCAGAAAGCTGCCCAAAAATTATCGGAGGTGTCTGCTTCATTTCGGAGGCACCTGCTCCATGTCTGCTACAGTGAGTCAGACGGTTCAAGCAATAGCATGGCTTTTACTCAAGAAAGAATAGATAACGGGTAACAAGTAGTTGTAGTAGTAGGGCAACCAGTAGCATGACAGATGACAATCACCAGAGGCACCGATATCATCTCCATTATCACTATACACGGGACAGAGGCAAGGGAAAGATTTCTGGTTGAGTTAAAACACAGCACGTATACTCTGGTGCCGTAAAAGTGAGGGATATGGAGTGAGGAAGCTGGTCAACATCTACCGGAGGCGTGATTGAACGGCGCCGGCTAATCGAAGCAGCAACTTTGAAACTAGAGGAATGTACCACGCATACAGCACAAAAATAATGTATCCACCATGAAGGTAAGGATACCCAGTACTGCAGCTGGTCGGGGATGATTATACCGGAGGCGCGATCCGACGGCGCCGGCGAATCGAAGCAGATGAACAAACCAGGAGAATGGAGCGCGTACGTTCAAAATCTACCATACATATAGCATGAATAATATAATGTAACCACCATAGAGGTCAGGATAACCAGTAGCGCGGCCGGTCGGGGATGATGAGAGGCTCCAATATTGGCCTGGAGCGGTGCGCGGCGCCTGCAGGCTACCGGTAGGTGCCGCATGTGACCAGAAAAGGAAGGTGATATAATAGAAGCAACGGGCTCCGCACCTCCGAGGAGGCCTGTTAGGCCATTTGCTGTCATACAAAGTAAATGGCCTAACAGGCCCATGCCGTAAAGGAAGCGGCGGTCCCTCAGGTGCGGGAGTCAGCCGTAACGAGCACGCGGGGGTCCGACGGTGGATCTCAAGCGCAAAGGCCTTGCGGGATGTATGTGTTGCCATCCACTTGAGCTAGTCGGGTCGACTGGGGGGAACGTCGTGCGTGCAAAGCGTGCCCTGGATGGAGCGCGGCGTAGTCGCATGGTGCGCACGGGTACTACACGCCGAGCCGGTGGCGGAGGTCGCTGATCGTGAGCGCGAACGCATCACAGGGATCGAGCAGCACAGCGTAGCATTCGCGGTGCGCCCTGGACGTGAGAGTGGTGAGTGCGTGCCGGCGTACAGGGGCAGACAGGGGCTGTATAGTGGAGCGGTAATGTCAGCGCCCATGACGGGGGGAAATAGTGCGTGCGACGCACCTGCGAGCCTGAGAGCCTGCTGCCTGCGCTGTAAGTGGATCGTAAGGGCGGAGTCGTCAGCGGAGCGTAGCTCCGACTTACTTCAGGCGGCGCTATGCAAGAACTGGGTCAGCGAAGAAGCAGTAGGAGAAAACACGGCGCACCTGCGAGCCTCAGGAAGCCAACCCCTACCCATTTTGCGCGCGCCAAGCCACTCCAGAAGGCTGTGAAGCGCTCATCAGCAAAAATAGCACTGCATATATAGACCTATGTAGCCGGGGTAGCAAATATAGTGCTGTCGACAACCCCCCAATTATATACTGCACTGTAGCTACCTGCCAAAAAAATATAGTACTACATCGCTCGATGGGGCACGGTGAAAGTGCCGCCAATACTGCCCGCGTGCCACCAGCACCGCCCCTCTGCCGCCCCCAAGTGCCGCCCTCAAGTGTCTGACTGCCGCCCCCGCAAAAGCACAGTGCCGCCCCAGTGCCGCCCCCAGAGGCGGCACTTTTCTCACACTGCCGCCACAAGAATGGAAGTATAGATTAAATATTATAATGTATCTGAGTTTAGTAACAAGATCTTTTTACCAACTTAGAGGTGATTGCTCCTGCGTGAAACTGTTATAAGCTACTACTTAGGGCTTGACTAAATCTCATTTCCCTCGGAATCGAGTTCTACCCAGCCAGGAAACCTGTGAAGAAAAGAGCGAGTTGAGGGTGCTGTTACCATAACAAACGAACGGTTTACCTAGACCTTTTCTTGTGCTGTGTGACTTGAACCGACTTTTTAACTGGGCCAGTCTTCTTACTTGCGACTAGGGTTGCGTCGGGGACCAAGGAGGACTCTGTTCTATTCATTAGTTCGGGCTTCCCCGCAGTTAGGGACTTACCCTTTCATTCGCTTCGCCGGCAGCTCAATTTCTGTGTCCCTAGTCCGTTTCACACTCCCCTCTCCAACGAACGGAAGATCTCGTGCAGATAGAATGGGTTTTCCAGCGTGTTGGATGTTGATGGCTGGCCGCGGAACAAATGAAACTGAGGTCCAGTCGGCTGCACGGCGATAGAAGACCAATGCCGAGCTGGGTTCGTAAACGGTATGGGTAGTCTTGAAACGCTCCTCCCAGTCGACAAACTTGCTGGTTGTCATCCGCAATTCCCCTGCTCTGCCAATTGGATCGAATGACCGCCACATGACATCAAGCCCCTTGACAGCTTGCGGAGGCGAGGATAGAAGCTCGCCCGATTGAATACGCAAGAATGTATCACCATTCAAATCCCAAGGCTCTCCAATGGAATCTTGAACTGCAAGCAGCTGAAGGAGCACTGAGCCAGGACCCCAGATCTTTCGGTTCGCCTCGGAATCTGAACGCATGATTTCGTGCGCCGAAAGGCATCGAGGGGAGCAGTAAGCATTGCATCCAATCCCGGGCTGGCTTTGAAACGAACAACTCTTCATCCAATCGAGCGAAGCCTCCACCTTCCAAGGGATTTCCTTGAATAGTCGCGAAAGCTCTGCACGACCGGGTTCGAAGTGTCAAAGGCCAAGACGTGGGCAAGTGCAGGAACAGCAAGTAATAAGAGCTGTGAGAGCTGTGGACTCACGGCGTCTGCACCTTCGGTTACAGGACTGAAGCACGACGGCAACTGTACCATCCCGATCTGGAGGCCGATGTTGAAGTCAACAGTTGATCCCAAATGTGAGCTGGACGCACCTGTTCTTCGTGGAGCCTCTCAACAGCCACAATCTCTTCCCACTGAGCGACTGAGCGGTAGAAAGTACGCTCTCGGGGATTTTCGTCAACCCAAACAATCCCCTCGATCCACTCGAACTTATATTCTTTCCCGTCACGCAACGGATTGAACACAACTAACTCAGCAGGATGCCAAGCGGTTCCAGGAATCCAGTCGTCAATCTCCGGCAGCATGTAAATCTTCCCCTCAATGAGGCCCGAGCTGCAGTAATGAATTAGCAATAGTAAATGAATATCAAGCACAGACTGACTCTGATTCAACTTCGTCTTCCAAAATATGGGGAGCCAATGGTGTCTGCTCGATCGTCTCGATTGGTGGAAAGTCTGAGCTGGCCGGAGATATCGATACAGTCTCCGAGTCGCTGCTTTTATCACGTTTTAGAAGCGGAGGTTGCTTCTTTGGAGATCTCTTGGGAGCAGGTGCTCGGTAGTCCACTGCCGCCGACAAATCAGACAACCACCATCGATCTGGGGTCGTCGATTTTTTCGAGATCTGGGCGAACGAGCTTGCAGGAGGAAGGAACGCCGAGGTGCTGCCAGTGGTGTTGAACTCCAAGGAAAGTTTCTTTGACCGCTCGATCTGGTGTTTCCGAAAGTAATTTTGCGCAGCCTCGCCACCGTCGAGATGATAGACGAGCATGCTAGGGAAATATCCTTCTGGATGCCTCTAAGCATAGCACTTGGACCGGTGAGAAGGCTGCGAGGAGGCCCATCCAGGAGAATGGAATGGCCGTCATGCCGTCTTCCATCGTAGTCGAAGATACGAGTCTTCTCACCATTTGTGGAGGAGTACCGGGCGATAAATGACTGGCTGCCGGACTGGGTGTAAATATGGCTGGCGATTGTGTATACGACGCCATGTGCAGAGGCCAAAGAGTCGTTGAGATAGGGCCGTAGGTTTTTGGGAATATCCCAGTTGTTTGCCGAAGCAATGTCGCCAATCTCGATGATGAGCGTAACGGTCAGGTTGAGAACAACCTCGTATTGGATGGCGTCCCCTTCGCAGAATTTTTCGCCGTCAAACGCCTGCCAGCAACCATTCAATGGCTCGGCTTTCGTTGGTCGCATGAGGTCGGTAAACCATTGGCGCAAATTCCCCTTGTATAACTCGCAGAGTGTGGGACTCAGCTGGCACTCTTTACGCCACTTGATGCACTCCAGCTGGAAATGGTCGTGGGCCGAACCAGAACAGGTTTTGAGAATGTCGCTGCGTAACCGGAAGTAGGACATAGCACGCTCGACGCCTGGGGGTATTTGTTTCTTGCCAGGAGGATCCGAGATGTGGTACAGCCATCCCTAAATCGACAAATATGAGACGAATAGTCAAAACAAAACTGAACCACTCACAAATGGGCTCTGGAAATCAGTCAAGGATTTCAACAGGCTACGCGGAAGCGCACGCAGAACTTTCCGGAATCCATCGCGCTGGTTCGACAGAACTGTACACCCCCCCCTCCTCGTATCCAGACACGTCAATGGTCAGGCGGAGATGAACCATTTGTTGAAGGTCGCAAAAGGCGTGGGCTTCCGGAAGTTGGGAGAACATGGGAACCATGGTCTTATTGTAATCGCGTGAGGCGGCGGAGAATATTGCCATGAGACTGCAGTCGAGCCAGCACGAGTTGTCCTTCCACTTGTACGCTTTCTCATACTCCGGCGGACGTAGCTTGGGGCCCTTCTTACCGCCGAGAAGGGCCTTGGCAGTGTCTGGAGGTCGCCCATCATTTTTGGTTCGACTGGGCCCCGCCCCAGGAGTGCGATTGAACTTGGTACGGCCATGGATGTTGGCAGTCGCCTTCCAATGCTGTCGGTCGACTCCGTAATGTATTTTCAAACCATCTAAAAACGCGTCAGATTCAGAGGTGCGCTCAACCGGCCGAAGAACTTACTCTTTTGGCCTCAAATTGAGTGCGATAGTAATCTGCAAACACAACCAGCGCCTTCAAACCGTCGAGAAGATTGAGCTTTTCCCCCAGAGCAGCGTAAGCTTGAAGTGCATTGCCTCTTCCGGGTTTGTCGTGTCTGGGATTGAGCCCCAGGGTTCCGCGCTCATGACTCGGAAGCTGGGAAAGAGCATGTACGCGTGCGAAGGGAGCATCCACCAGCGAATCCAACTCTCAGCTCGAGGAAATGTGGAGATGAAGTCCTCTGCATGCGCTGTGAAGTCTTCAATCGTGTCGCTCTTCAACAGCAGCTTCGCGTAGTTCTCAAAAAACGTCTGTCTGCGCTGGATCGACGACTCCCCCGATTTTCTTGACCCGAGTAACCTGGTTTCGGAAGTGTTGGCGGCAACCCTTGAGCAGCTTGGGAGCCGCCTCGAGAAGTTCGTCTGCATCGCGTTCACCAGGCGCCCAGTGAAGCCAAAATCGACGTAGGCCAAAATGAACCCATTCCGTTGCGCAGCGCTGAAGTCGACAACCTATATCATCATGGTTATCGCGTGCATCCGTGGAAATGATTCCATGAGCTTACATTTGCAAGCATATCATCGATAAGTTCAATTGCACGCTGTCGCGACTCACACCTTGCAAGCAAGATGGACAAGTCGAGACCCGCAGATGCAGAGCTTGGAAAGTTGGTTCTCCACCCTAGCTTTACGTGTTTGAGGGCAGGTGACCACAGAACAGTCGACGCTCTCGCATTGAATAATCCCTTGGCACTGGCGACGCGTAAGCTTCCCGTCCTTCCAGACTGCAGCGTCCGTATCGCCGGCTCTGCCGCCAAGAATTTGAGTCGCCCAGTGTACGTGCAAATTATCATGCTTCTCGACGAAACTCATCGAGAAGAGAGCGGAGAAATCCCCGTCGGGCCATCCATCCCATTCAGGGTCTCGTGGAATCTTCAGAAAATTAGCGCGATTGAACCATTTGTCCCCGAAGCAAACCACCTACGATTGGGACTGGCTCATCAGAGCGGATGGCTTTCCTGTACGATTGAGAAGGGTGGGCCTGCCTGTCGATTTTCCTCACCGCTCGACCTGTTCCCATCAGAATGGTGGTCTCAAGTTCAAAATTGTAGTATCAACGCACCAGATTTCGGCGGCCTACTTTTGTCCGCCTCAGGTGCAGCTTGTGTGTCGACGGATTTCGGCTTTCTATATGGATGAGAGCGGCGCGACTCTTTATCAACTTTCCTGGCAACTCGTAACGAGGGTCCTAGTTATTTTTCATTCTAAGAGCCAAGATTACCATTAAAACTCATTCAACGCACCAGATTCCCTCGCTCCGCCTTTGGCTACCCTCAGCTGGTTCTTGCGGGAGCTAAAGGCAACAAGTAACCCCTTATCATCGTAGAGGCATACAGACGAGGTTGGAAGGTCCTCGAAATCATCTTTGCGACGTCTTAGTGGTGGCAGTAGGAGACATAATGTTACGCACAGATTGGTACTTTCCCGGGGGATTTCTTTTGGAACCAGGAGCTCAGGATATTACCAACGTATCCCTGGGGCAATGCTCAGCTACGTAAATCGTCAGAAGTCGAATTTCGGCCCACCAGCATCGTAGTGAAGGGAGGCAGAGAAAGGGGCTTCTTGTTTTTCATTGTAATTTTTGTGATCCGAAAACGCCATCCGCGTCAATTGACTCCGAATCACCAGGTTCGTACATTTGGTCCGGAGGACGGGGAAGATGAAATGGTAGACCTTTCGGAGAGCTCGGTAGTATACCGCATTGTAACTTATTGTAAAGGCATCCAAAAAGCATTGTGAACATTGTTAATTGCGATTTGATTTACAAAGATGGTTCGGCTGATACTGAAAATGGCCTGGGAGTGGAGTGTGGTCCAAATCGGAGTAGCCAAGATTGTCCAGCTTCAAGCTCAAATGCCGGGTCCGACAAACGGTTCAGGGGAGAAAGAGGGAGTGACAGAGACAAGCCAAGTATATGCCGGGTCCGAGAAGCGATTCAGAGGAGAAAGAGGGAGTGAAGACAAGCTACAGACGGCCAGGAGAACTAGACTCGAAGAATGAGATGACAGGTCGAACGAGGTTACCGCCAGCGCGCCTTCTGGGCGATCGTGACTTGGCCGTGGCATTGATTGTCAACTCCACAGCCACGGTTGACAACATCACGTGCCTGCCGTTCATCTGTCCACATCTCCCCTTGCGGTGTGTGGGCAGCAGAAAAAATCCGACAAATATCCATCGTACGCAGTAGTGTTGAGAGCGTGTTTGGAGCACATATTTGAAGTACTCATGCCAGTTTGTATCCCACAACTCGCGTATTTCCGTTTTTACATGATGCCAAAAAGTTTCCCAGTCTGATCTAACTGTGGGCTCATTCAGATGCTGTAAAAATTGGTACAGGGGTTTGAAAGAACCGAAAACTATGGCCTATAATGCTAGATTTTCCAAATTTGATGCTGAGGCAGACGGACCATTATTTCCGTGATGAACAGCTGCCCAACACCGAACCTGATAGCATAGGATTTAACAACTCAAACTGAGCATCCTCGACATCAGAAATGCAATTTAGAACACTCCTTGGCTTTATATAATTTTTTGAGACCCAAGTGCGAGGGATGTATTGTACTGAACACCCACAGATCAATGGTGAAACGGCGGGGAAGGAAATGATTGCAATCACTTCCTACTCTAGTACTCATCAAGCTGGTCCTGCTCATCTGCCTCTGAATCATCCTCCACTTCCTGCTGCTCGTCGCTGTTGAGTTCAATATCTTCACTCAGCGGTAGCTCTTCTATTCAGACTAGTCACTGACAAATCCAAACGTAGTCTGCGGAATGTACCATCGATGATCCAGGTCTTGGCAGTATCATACCGGAAGCTACTCGAGTGTTCATTTGAGTGCGCGGGCAAGATGATTGGGTCCTAACCGAAATTGAGCTAGTGATATTGAAAAAGGAACCTTACGAACTGTGATCGGACCATTAGAGTTTTCGGCAGTCTCGCTCTCGGAACCACCATCTGATTCGAAATCCACAATTGTGTGTTCCTAGGTCGAAATCAGCTAACGTTACCCGATAGATATAAGTGTAAAAACACTCACCGCAATCTGAATGGTGCTAGCTTGGTTTGCGGAACGTGTACTATGCTTCGGAACATACTCCATAAAAACCATGGATCCGTCAGGGTGACGCATCGAGGAATGAGTGAATGCTGAATGAGTATGGAATCCTCGATGGATGAAGACCGCTCCATCGCGAAAACGAAACAAGGACGACTCGACCCCACAAAGTCGAAGCCTCAGAGTCTCCCCGCAGATGCACAGCTGCCCCAGCTGTTTGTGACGATCGACGGCCCTCGAAGCCGGAGCCAGTTCAATGGGGCATGTTTTACCGTGGCATTCTATAGTCCCCAAGCATCGCCAGCGTAACTCATGCCCTTTGTGCCATGAGCGAGCTCGGGTTGTGCCTCTGTCTCGCGTCGTTTCCAGTACCCAATTTGTGGCGAGATTCCCGGAATCCTGCAGGTCCTGAGCTGAGACAACACACTGGAACTCGCCGTCAGGCCAGAAGTCCCAAGAAAATGGAACCTGTTGTATAGGATTATGGAGACTACTGCTTTGAGCTGTGTGTATGTTATAAGACTTTGAAGCCAGCAGCAAGAGTGGATTGCATACCTCGTGGACGAGTGCTCAAAGCGATATCATTGTCCGACAAATCCTCAGACTCGGATGCGACTACAGATAGTGATGGCGAGCGGGGCCGACTCGCTGGGGGCCGAAAATCAGGGCCCACCCGAACCATTCCAATTAAATCTCCTGGGTGAATGAATGAACAAAATTGCATCCATCAAGTTGTGCGAACCAAAAACGAGACATGCCTTGCTCATCGAAATATGGAACTAATCGTGGACCTCGAGGCCGTGCAAGATAGTCAGAAACCCAGAGAACGATGGCCACAATTCGGTTGAAGTTACTGGCAAGCAGACAGAGAATTAGGGTGACAGAGAGCAGATCTAGCATGGTGGCGAAAGTTGTAGACAAAGGAGCCACTTTCTGAGACAACGCCCCGTACGATCAGCCTTCAGGAGCTTGGCCAGCCAAGACATGACAAGGATTTTTTAATGTCTTGAACCAGATGTTTGGCCATTGATGCTGAGAGATGTCAGCAAGAATAGACAAATAAACCCGAAGTGAGGCTGTCTTGAGGTGCGATGGTGGTGGAAGAAAGAGGCCGAATAATGCCGGCATCGGACCCAACCGATCAGTGCACAGCGCCATGAGCGATGCTAAGTTCACTCACCGGGATTAATTAAAGGTACAACAGAGTGATATCTACCTCCTCATCCAACTTTGGGATGCCTGAGAGGTTTATGCCAAGTGATAAAACAGGGGTAGTAGCAAGCAATTTGCACCTAGTGTTGGTGTTGGTGGTGAATTAAACCGTAGCTGTAAAGATCGGCCAGGGAACGATTTGAACGGCGCTGAATGACAATAACCCCTCTAGATGTTCTCAGCATAATTTCTGGGCACGAACCGTAACCAAAAAGCCTGCATGCATACTCGCAGATCAAAAGGTGGGATCTTGGGGCGACAGACACCAAGTTTAGGCCATCTGTGCAGCTCCGAGGTTAAATAAGACTCGGATACACCTCAAAATGTCGTAATCTCAAACCATAATTTTTATGCAAACTGCCGCCCTTGCCGCCCATTGCCGCCCGTTGTCACACATGGTCACACTGCCGCCCTTTGTCACGTAGTTGCATTGCCGCCCCCAACTGCCGCCCCAAAAAAGGAAAAGTGCCGCCCCCACAGATATTTGCCGCCCCCACTGCCGCCCCTACTGCCGCCCCCCTCTGCCGCCCTTTGCCGCCCTTAGTGCCGCCCTTTGACGCCACTGCCGCCCCCAAAAATAGTTAAATTGCCGCCCTTTGCCGCCATTACCAGTCGAACTTACGCTCAACTGCCGACTTCTGGGTAAGTTTTGTCACTTGAATACATGTGAATGGCTGTAATAACTACACCACAATGTAGGTAAAGATGCTGTATGTAATACTACGGACAGATGGTATATAACATAAAGTGAGTGCCGCCCCCGAGTGCCGCCACTACCGCCCTTGGCGGCAGGGCGGCAGTTTCACTTTGCCCCGCTCGATGTGGCTATGAGCGAAGTCTACATCACTCAGCGTAGTAACCAGTCAAGTTGACATCGCCGCATATTTTTCATAGCACCGTTGTCGACATAGCCCAATGTAGGACTACATGCACTTCATTTCGCTGATTGTTCCCGCTCAATCCGGAAGAAAGAAAAGAACAGAATAATATTGGGAAATAATATTGGGCATATATTAGCTACTCGGAATGTTCCCCATCTTCGCCCTCGGTCTCCGTTTCTTCGTCCTCTTCCCATTCTTTGAGGGCTGCGTCAAGGACTTCCTTCGAGAGGACCGCAGTGGGAACGACAGCGATGGGCTGTGCACCCGAGTGGAACCTGAAAAATGTAGGTCAGAGAGGTTCACACAAGCGACCAAATTGCGTACCGCCCAATATTATGCATGCGCGTTAGAATTTTTTCGAGCAGTCCGTATTTGGCGGTATGCGCCTCGAAATCTTTCAATGATTTGAGGTGAGTGGCGTACACGCTCCGGTAGTCGTTGACTGTGAAGGGGATATCAATCGGGACGCCCGTGAGGTATTCATCGATCGTGTTCTCAACCTGTCAAATGAAATGAACAGCAAACATGGGAAGCAGCAAATGAATACGTACAACAGTTGAGAGTGCAGCCACTGCTTGGTAAGGAAAGGGATTCAAAAACTCTGGGTGGCTAGGCCTTCGTCGCGGCGGTTAGCAAACCACATGGCGTTGGCACTGCGCTGGAGGATGGGGGCCTTGAAAAGGCCCTTCTTCAGTTTCACGTCCTGCGGGAATTTTAGTCTTTGTCCGCAACTGCGGATGAACACGTACTTTGAAGGCGAATAAGGCTCCTTCCTTGAGATCCTCGGCAAGCTGGCAATTGAAAAGGATTGTCTTCTTGTTATTACCGCTCTTGAAGCCGTAGAGAAGCTCGGCCATTGGTCTGACCTTCGTCTTGAGCTCACCGCGCATGTGAGGACCCCGGTTGGTGATCTTAACAGTTATCAGTGATGAATGAAGGTCGTAAGAAGAGCCCACCAGCTTCATAACAGCTGAACTCAGGGGTAGCCGTTCCCCAAACTCCTCGCATGCACCATCCCATGCCCGCTTTGCGAAGACGACCTCCTGCGCTGTGCCGGGGAACAGGTCTCTGGCGGAGGCGTAACAGCGGAATAGATCGATTGCAAACACGGTGTACTCCTTCGTACGGCTGTCCAAGTCCTTGGCCCTGGGACGGCCGCTGGAGTTCCCGATCCTGGGCGATTGAGTAGTATGCAGATCATCGGAATCGATAGAGGTGGAGCGACGGCGTTTGTCTCCGGCATCCGGTGAGTCCGAGCGGGACGGTGCGTGGTGGTGCGACTGCTGGGAGGCGAACAGAGATGTACAGATGGGTAGGGACTCACGGGCATTAGCCTTGTTCTGGTAGGTACGACGGGGGTCGGCCTCAAAGTCTATATATACTAGTGGAAGGTCAGAGCTCATCACGCGATGAGCTACACACCCTGATTTCTAGTGTTCTCCTTGTCCGCAGTGCGAGAGGTGGAGGGGCGTCCACGGGTAGACCCAGAGGCAGAGGATGACTGACGAAGGGTGGATTGGGCGGCCATTGTGTAGATGATGTGGGCTGGTGAGAGAGCAGAGAGTAAGGCGGGGATGAGGAAAAGGAAGTGGGCGGACCTCATTTTATACTTGTGTCGGCCGTCTGCTTTTATAGCTCTAGTTTGTTGAACAACAACGCGTCTGTGTGGTCGTGGTTAGAGCAAGAAAAGCGCGTTGTTTATCAACAAAACAAGGGGCGAGGAAAAAGGTGGTGGTGGTGTGGGACAGAGACGTGTATTGTTTGTAAACAAACCATCGGTCACGGGAGAGGGCAGCGCGCCGAATGTCCCCGAATTTGAAAGATGCGGCGGGGCCGAAACACGTGTAAGATTTTGGGGGTCAAACGAGCGAGGAAAATCCACGTACCAAAAATCCCCCAAATCAATGTGCTGCCCATATTGTCCAAAGAAATTCAAGACTCATAGCGGAGTCAAGTACCATGTCGCGAAGCCCCGACGCTGTCACAGAAAATGGGAGGAGAGTAGGGATCGTCACCGTACCCGTCCAGGACGGTTAGGCGGACGGACGGACGGACAACCGTCCCGTCCCGTTGCTGAGCTGTGGGTCCTCTCAGTGTCCCGTCCCGTCGCCGGACGGTGGTGAAGACGGGCGTCCCGTCCACCGGACGACGGACGACGGACGGATGGACGGCTGCAAGTCTCAACGCTCTGCCACGTCACCTAATGTCCGCGACGAAGACACAGTAGGAGCGGGTACATCACGTTGCGGTTCGGCTGATGTGCACACTCATCAACGTAGTCGGCTACAACGCCGCCACTGTCCCGCGCCCATCAGCTCCTGCTTCCCCGCCCGTGCCGCCCCCTCACTGTCGCTTGCAGGGGTACAGCAGAGGGTGCTGATTGTGATGGTGCATTGGCACTATACTTCGGCGCAAAGTGCTGGATGGCGCTGCCACTACTTATCGGCGCTGATCTGTCTTCGACCCTCGCGAACGAGCGATGTTGGAAGCGCGTACAAGGCGCATCAATTCCTTGACAGCAACTGTCAATGGAATGATGTGGCTGTCAACGGATTGATCTCTCGGCACAATAACTAAGGCCACTGGCAACAAAGAAATGTCGTGCAGTCCTCAAGCAAAATTTCCTGGCACTGCACAGTTCCAAGTGACCTGTAGATTATGTCATTATCAAGTTCGCCCGCTGCACTTAAGGTAAATCGGAAAATTCGGGTGATGGCAGCTTATTACCTGCTGACTGACCGTCCGTCCACCGTCGACGGCCGTCCCGTCCACCGTCCCGTCCCGTCGAGCGTCGCGAGAGAGGTAGTCCCACCGTACCGTCGACGGACGGTCCACTGGACGGCCGTCTTTGATGCCGTCCGTCGGCCGGGACGGACGGTGACGATCCCTAGAGGAGAGCTTTGCCGCCGAAAGTACCTTCACGGTCGACTTTGATGAAACAGAGGGAGCTGTTACACCGCCGGCGCCATCCCCGATGCCCTCAGACGACGAGGAGGACGATCCGATGGGAACTGGGGATGGGGACAACTTCATCTATCCTGCTCGCGACGAGACACCGCCACCGCCTGTCACCTGAGCCAATCTCGCGTCCACGACGTCCGACTGTCGAGGAAGTCCCCGATGAAGGAGACCCAGAAAACTTTAGCCGCTTTGTAGAGCCTTATGAGAATGAGGAGCTCGGCCGCTCGCTCCCTGGGAGGCCGCTGAGAAGGGGGGAGACACTCTTTCACCGTATGCGCGGGCGCCAAGAGGTCGATGGAACGACAAAGTACTTCCCATTCCGCGATGGGGAAGAATGGGACCCGGCGCGGTGGCTCTCGAAGAATGTGAGCCAGACAGCTACTGAAGAACATCTGGCCCTGCCTATTGTGAGTTGTCGTCATTGTCGTTACTTGATGGCATGTACTAACCGTGGATTTTCAGAATAAAAAAGCGAACCTGTCGTTCCACAACAACCGGGCATTCCTCCAGAAGGTGGACCAGCTCCCTACAGGGCCAGACTGGATGTGTAAAATCGTGACCGCTGTCGGAAATCGGGTCGACAAGAATGATGAGCTGATGTCCGAGGACTTGGAACTATGGATTCGAGACCCTGTCGAGTGCATAAAGGAACTAATGAGCAATCCTGCTTTTCGCGAGCATATGGCTTACGCACCGGAACGCGTTTACGGAACGAAGGAGGGGACTGAAGAGAGTCGTATTTTTGATGAGATGTGGACGGCAGAGTGGTGGTGGAAGATCCAGGTAAGTTCCCGCTACTGTCCCATTAAAAATGAGTACTAAATTAGCGGCAGAAACTCCTACCGCCAGGTGCTTGTATTAGTGGAATAATTATTTCGTCGGACAAGATCACGTTGTCGCAGTTCTCTGGCGACAAGACGGCATGGCCAGTATATCTGACTATCGGAAACATCTCCAAAGATATTCGTCGTCAGCCGTCTGCCCACGCTACCGTCTTGGTGGGATACTTACCGGTATCGAAACTCACTTGCTTTACCGACGATACTCGGTCTCTCGCAGGATACCGTCTCTTCCACCACTGCATGTCCCTTCTTCTTGAGCCGCTGGTTGCCGCTGGGAAGGAGGGCGTGGAGATGGTTTGTGCGGACGGGTTTATCCGTCGAGTCTTCCCCCTCCTGGCTGCATACGTCGCCGACTTCCCAGAGCAATGCTTGGTCGCATGCTGCAAGGAGAATCGCTGCCCGCGATGCCTTGTTGGTCGGAAGGAGCGCGGGGACAATCTCGTCAGGACTGTATGGCGCGATGAAACGAAAACATTAGCTATACTCCAGGACCACAAAAATGGCGCAAACCCTGCTACTTTCGAAACCGACGGAGTCCGTGCCGTCTACAAACCCTTCTGGGCCGATCTCCCCCATACCGACATCTTTGCCTCCTTCACATCTGATCTCTTGCACCAATTACACAAAGGTGTTTTCAAAGATCATCTCGTCAGCTGGTGTACAAAAATCGTCGGGAAAGCCGAGCTTGATGCGCGTTTCAAAGCCATGAATGTGTTTGCAGGCCTCCGCCATTTCAAGAAGGACATCTCATCGGTGTCGCAATGGACGGGGAGGGAGCACAAAGAGATGCAGCTCGTGTTCCTTGGCGTGCTAGCAGGTGCCGTCACCGGCCAAGTTCTCACAGTCGTTAAGGCTTTGATCGACTTCATCTACTACGCCCAGTTACAATCACAAACCAATCGGACTCTTGACGCCTTACAAGAAGCTCTCGACGTCTTTCATGCCAACAAGAAGGTCTTCGTAGACCTCAAGATCCGAGAGCATTTCAATGTTCCCAAAATTCACGCCCTCCAACACTACGTTGATTCAATCCGACGACTAGGGAGTGCCGATGGCTACAATACCGAGTCCCCCGAACGACTGCATATAGACTTTGCTAAGAAGGCTTACCGTGCCAGCAATCGCCGCGACTACACTGAGCAAATGGCTCTGTGGCTTAAGCGGCAGGAAGCCATCGCATCGCGCTGTGCATACCTCCAGTGGCTGGAAGACCGGGATCCAGCCGAATCCGACGACTCTGGGGAGGACTCTGACGACGAGCAGGAGCACGCACCTGCGTCTCATGTCCGCGTCCATCTCCCTTCTACCAACCTGCCGACAAACTCCTATAAAATCGCCAAATTCCCCGCCAAAGAAAACCTCACTGTGGGCCATCTTGAGACGGTTCACGGTGCCACGGCTTTTATCCCTGCGCTCACATCCTTTCTCAAGCTCTACTTCAAGTCTACCCCCATCGCTCCCGGTATCTATGACCGATTCAACATTTTTAATCAGATCTCGGTTCAGCTAGCCCCGAACCGATACCTCAGCACTCAGAACCGGTCCAGTCGCATCCGCGCTATTCCAGCTACTCCCCCGAGGGGCCGTTCTGCTGAATCTCCCGCCGCTTTCGATACCGTGCTTGTAATTGAAGACCCCTCTCAGTATGTCCCTTCATCTGGGATAGCTGGTAAGTAAATTCAAGCGGGCTTGCTGTATCCCTGATGAGCTGATTATTGTATTTTCAGGTCTTCGTCCTGCACAAATTCGCATAATTTTCCGTCTTCCCCCTCAATTCGGCACATTTGCACACCCGCTCGCATACATCGAGTGGTTTACGCCTCTCAACAATCCTGACCCAATCTCCGGCATGTACACCACCCATAGGTCGACCCGCAACCACACCCGCAATTCTGCGATCGTTTCTGTGGAGCATATTGTTCGAGCTTGCCATCTAATGGCCAAGTGCGGCAGCAAGATTGACCCCAAATGGACTTCATTTAATGTTTTAGACGAGGCAAAGATCTTCTATTTAAATCCCTATATACATGTAGATACATTTACTAGGCAAAAAATCCCATAATTGTGTTTTGCAAGTAGTTTCGCAATGTATGCGCCTGAAGCCGTTGTGACTTGTGTGACATTAACATGCAAGAACTAGTGCTGGCCAAATACGAATACGATACGGCAAATGGCGTATCATATTCATATCCATATCGTATTCACCCTGGAGGGGCCGTATCGTATTCTTAGTATATTGTATTCATATCCAGGCCGTTGAATATGAATATGATATGAATATATTCAAATATATTCAGAGCTAGCCTTAGTCAGAAAAAATGGGCTACCAAAACTTTGTCTGAGTGTTATGTGTACACTAATGCCTGGTGGTTCTTCAGGACCAGATGGTTATGGAAAATGCACTTTCGATAGGCAAGCTTCGAGACCCGGGTCATAAGTCTTTGATCGCACCAAATGATTGGAAATGATTGGGTGTGTGAAGCCGAGGCCGGAGGAGCGCCTCTCACGGCAGCACAGAGTCAGTTTGCAGATGTGCCGACAAAATGTATTGATCCGATCTGTCCTGCCGGAGGCCCGAAAGGCAGCAAAAGCCACTTCACCGTACTCAAATATATTTGAATACGGTCAGATCCGTATCGTATTATATCCATATTTTATCGTATTCATATTCAGGTGATGGTCCCGGGGCCGTATCGTATTCATATGTATTTGAATATATTCAAAATATATTTTGGCGTATCGTATTTTTGGCCAGCACTAGCAAGAACAGAGGTTGTATTAGGGAGTTTGTGCAAAAGCCGCACGAGCCGCATGCGGCTTTTTTGCATTGTGCAAAGCCGCATGATAAACCGAGGGTTTTAAAGGTGTATCTATATTCATTTTAATGAAATACTAGTAAATTAGGTGCTATAGCGTATATTGAGCCACTCATCAACCATGATGTGCATCATTTTGACGTCATTATTTGGCTTCTCCACAGCCGCTGTGCGGCTATGGCCGTAATGCTCACACCGGGGAAAGCAAAATATTAACCTAAGTTAAAAGAGTAAGCAATATTAGGTGTTTCAGTAGACAAAAAAAAAAAGAATATACTTGAAGTCTTGATGTAATATGAAACCAATATGAAAAGAGCAATTGTTAAATGCCCTATTTGGAATAACTCAGACTCTTAGTGTTGGCAAGGTACAAAAGGACTACTGAGAGGTGAACTCTCAGACCCCAGTTAAAAAGAAAGAGACAGTTTGTATTCAAAATTCTGAAAGGCATGCCAACACAGCTTGTTTTGATGATGCTTTCAGCTATCCTGAAACAAAGAGTTTCAAAATCTTGCTTTGTTCTTGCTTTGTTCTTCTAAAAGTCTTTGTTTCAACACAGGTGAAAGCAATGCTGAAACAAATTGTTTCAGCACATCTTTCAGCAGTTTTGAAATACACAAGGTATTTTTCTCCCTGATTGTGCTCCCAAGAGTCCACCTCTCGAGAGTCCTTTTGTACTTTGCTGACACTAAGAGTATAGATTATTCCCAATAGGTAATTTGACACTTGCTCTTTCAGGGCCAGTTTTAGAATACATCAAGACAACAAGTATATTCTTTTTTTCTTCTTCTACTGAAATAAGCAGTATCACTTACCCTATTAACTTAGGTTAATAGTTTGCTTTGCCCGGTGTGGCTGCCAAAAAAAGGCCATTTCCCACACTTGCTCCACCCACCTGATGCCGGATCAATGCTAATAGCTTCCAAAGCACTCTACGGCATCTGCGCAAGGATCAAACACATCATTGATAGGGAAACAAAAGCCGCATGGTGCCGCATACGGCTTTGCACAACCTCTCTATTTTTTGTTCGAGATGGATTTAACTTCGCCCTTGATGCGACCTGTCTGATATAAATTGGGCAGTAGAATCATACTCACCCTGTTTTTGCACTAATTGTTGTAAGTACCCCTCTACCTGAGTCGACTTAAGCCCAACGACAATTTGGGTCGCGTCGTGACAATGCCACGATCACGTGTTGGCTCTGTGCCCGCGCGCGGGAAAAAAAAATGGTGCACAATAGTAATTGTAGTTGCCGCTGTGCACAATGTGGTCCTCCATAGTTAATGGCCAAAGCTGTATAGTCATCCATAGTTTCAGCGGGGAGCTATGTTAACTACAACCGCTATATATTCGCCTGCCAAACTATACCAAGTACGCCGGCTACTGACGGCTACATAGTTACCCGGCGAACTATGACCCGAGGGGTTTTTCCTGATGCTCCGCCCCGGGATGCGACTGGGTACGTCTGCCATGTCCAAGGTGGAGTGGCTGAAACGGGACAATGTACGGGAGACGGGACGAGATCTGCTGAAGGCGGGCGGGCCAGAATGGGATGTGGATGCGGTGAGAATGGGGGAGAGGAGAAGCCACCAGGAGAGGAGGTTTTATTTCAGTCCGGCATCTGCGAATGTTGGGATCAGAAAGAAGCCGACAATGTTGAACAACAGCCGGAGATCCAAACAACCGCTATGGCCCCGATATGGGAACTTTGGCTAAAGGCAAGCAGAATTGATGCAGCAGTCGAGGATGGAAAAAGAACATATTTTCGAGCACAATAAAAAGCTGGGACAGCAACATTTTATCAGTTCCTTAAAGCGACACTATCCTCCATACAAAAATCATGTGGGACCAGATATGAATAGGGCTTCTGCCCGTGCCCGTTCCGACGAAGATTTTCTACCTCGCAGAATGGCCCGTTGACGAACGGCCGCGACAGCCGTTCAAATGGATCTTTCGGTCATTCAACTGTCCCAATTCACACCACCCATTTTTTGGGATTGTTCTAGGCAGGAATCCCTCTCCCGCGAAAGAGTTACCGATTGGATGCAATTTATTCATACCTTACACTCCTGCTCCCTGGAGACAGACAGTAAATTTATTTTGTGATGTTTGGTTAATCCCGAGGCTGATTGCCGAGTTGCAACCACAATGTTGAGGTTGTTTCTCCTCTGCAAAGGGCAGAGAACATCGCGTGTGCGCAGGTGAACATCGGATTACGGTTATTCAAGCCAAAACACACCAGTATATGATGTAAAGTAGCAAGACAGATTACCCCCGACCCTTGCCATTGGTACGGCGGTCGCAGCAACGGGTGGAAGGTTGGAAACCCTAAAAGTGAATACGAGAGCGAATAACAACACACTGGTTGAAAGATATTTGAGAATCACGTTGGCTTGGCCCGGGTTACGGTCTTGATTCAGTCAAAGTCCACCTTCAACTTTTTCAGTCCCGCGCTTATGCCTGCCAGTGAGGCCCTTGAGCTTAAGGAACTCGTTGAGGGCGTTGAGCTCTCGGAGGTGCGGGAGGTCCAAATTGAATCAGAAGCTATCGAGGTAAAATACTGAAGTCTATCTGTGAGAAACTACAGAAGGACAGGATGCTATCGAGTGTCTGGAGAGATGTGTCGACCCAGAGATATGAAGCTCTACAACATCAAATCTCGAATATTTCCATTCTTTCGTTCTGATCCAGCTCAGAATTCCTCTAAACTTGGTGCCAATGATGGTGTCGGAGTCGAGCCTGAGGGTGCGCAAGAGCACACACTTTGCCTTTAATTGAGCATTATGTACGCAAAAGTACGTTTCCAGAAATGCTACAGAGGCTGAATTCTCCAGCGAACCCGAGGATATAATGTTCGCCTACTCGAGGCACAATTTATTCTATCCAAAACTTTTGACCGTGGCGGTCCTTATAAGACCAGCTTGCACAGAGAAATCGCTCGAACCTCCAAATCCAAAGCCAGTCGTACAGCCAGAACAATATCAGGCACAAAATCAGTGACAAATGGACAACCAACACGAATGTGCATGTGCCCGAAACCGGTATCTCCTATGCAGGTGAAGCATTCGTCGCCTCTGCCGAGAGTTCTTGAGTTGAAGAGCGGGTTCAGGCCAAGTTAAACTCACACACCATCATCATACGCATTAGCCGATTCAGGTACCTTGTCGGGTTCTGTGATAGACCGGCTTGCAACGTCTTCCTCTGGGGCATCAGGGAAATACTGGTCATTAACTCTTCGTTTATATGCGGGCTGTGGACTCACTATGTGCAAATGGAACGCTTGTATCGCTGGACAATTGCACAAGGGGCATCCTAGTTATCGGGCGACGTCCTGGCTCTCCGGATCGAAACCTTTGGCCTGGTGGAACTGACAGAGGCCTGTGTAAACAGTGGCATCCCACGAGCTGCCAAAGATCATGCGGAGTTCCAGAGAGGGGAAGCCGAGGATAGCTGAAACATCCGCACTCAGCCGTTCAACACCCGCTGGATCAAGGGACCAAATGTGGCGGAAGCGTAGGATACGAGTTCCGACACACGAGGGGTGGCGAATCTGACTGTTGTAAGTGGTAGATTAACCGAAGAACTAACTACGTTACATGTCACTTTATATACGGTGGATCAAGTGGCTGTACGACCAAGTGATGGGAACGATAAGATAAACGGATGCAATGATTGTGTAGAGTCCGAAGACAAGAATAAAGGAGTGTGGGGTTCGTGGAAGAACAAAGAAAAAGGATAAGGTATAAGGAATGTGTACGAGTGAGGTGAAGTGACGTAGCCGTTACACCAAATATGCCGGACAGTCCGGCCTTGTGAATAACGATCGGCCGATTTGAAAATCTTTGGCTGGGCAGAGAAACAGGAAGCCTTCGGGTGGGTCTGCTGTGATCAGTGAAATCCTGAGGTAAAAGGAAATCTCATCCAATACGACTGGGGAAGATCAACTTGAATAGCGGACCAACCCGAGGCAGAACTCGCACCAAAGCCTCCAAAATTAGACGAGATTCCGAGGTGCTTGAATACATGATTCGCTTGGCTGAGCCAATAGTCCGAGTCTCGATACCCGAATCTTCGAGAGATGGTCGTGTTGGCTACAGCATCACGGGAGCCGAGACTGGCAGATTGAACAATATTAGAGCTAGTCACGAGGGGGAGACGAATAAGACCGGTTCCAACCGTCCTCTATGACGTCTGCTACGGTCGATGGAGCCGTATTTCAGTGAGGTACGCCAAGGTTAGACTTAATCATCGGGACGAACGCAATTTCGACGAAATCTTCGAGACGATTGCCTAAAGGACAGGAAACTACTGCACCAAGATTAACCGTAATTGGGTTGTAAACCGAGATGTCTCAGCGTTGTGAGAACTGGAAATAGCATATTTCGTGATATTCCTCCAGTGTTGATGAGTCGATGGCAGCGGCCTCCAGGCCTGGGGTGTTCAATGAGTTGAATTCCGTCTGACCAGATACCTGACCAAAGTTGAGATACATCGGCCGTTACCCAAGCAAGTCATCAAAGTACTTCGCTCTAGCTTCACGCACTTCTCAAAGGTCTATATTATCGTCGACGCCGTTGATGAATATCCCGAGGATAAGCGGTGGATCCTACTTCGGCATCTTGCAGAGATGTGTGGCAGCATACAGCTGATGTTCACTTCACGGCCGCACATTTCACCCGACCAATTCTCTTTTTTAAATCTCGAAACTCTAGACATTCGCGCAACGGAAGAAGATCTTGGAAGATATATTGATGCCTAAATCGACTCGTCGCCGCGCCTGTCGAAACATGTTCAGAAGCAACCTTCTTTACGAGGAGACATTTTTTCGAAAACCAACAGTCACGCCGTGGATGGAATGTAAGCAAGATGATAATCCTCTGTAGTCAGAGAGCCACTCACAGATAGTCTAACAGGTTCCTTCTAGCCAAACTTCACATTGAATTTCTTAGCACCAAGAACACCATCACAGCCGTTTGAGAGGCCCTCAAAAACCTGCGGAAGAACGTCCATGACAACTATGATATCGCAATGCAGCGAATTGAAGCCAAGAACGAAGAAGACAGAGAAACAGCTCTCTCTGGACTCCCGCATGCTTTACGAACGAATGGAATACTACGTCAGGCATGGTGACCCAAACTCGGCCGAATTCAAAGCATTTATTGGACTGCTTACCGGCAACCCAGCCTCACCTGTTCTTTGGAATCTCTTCATGGCGGACCTAGTCATGCTATCCTTTCCAACTTCGAATTGCTATTTTGGCTTAAGCAGATGACGTTTTGCTCATCTCGCTTTCGGCCGCGGGGTTGCAGCGCAGATTGAACGCACTTGGCGCGTGGTGCTCGAAGAATTTCATCATAGTCAATAAGATCAAGACTGTCATTATGATTTTTGGACCCGCACCGACGTCAGACCTCCAATTCCACCTCGGGGCGAATATTCTGGCCATAGAATTTGAAGAGAAATATGTGGGCATGAATTTCAACACAAGCACCACGAACATGTTTGCCGATAATTATAAGGCAAAGGCGAGTACCGCGAGGTATTGTGCACATAGGATTACGGGCATCGAAGATTCCGCTGGCCGCCTAACACCTAAACAGTTCAAAGATGTCTACATGGCGCGACTGGATTGCCACCTTTGGATGTGAAGTCTCTCCCGGGCCTGACTAAGAGAACGTCCATGTTAAGCAACTGTGCACCATTCAAGTTGACTTTTTGCGGCAAGTGTTGAATGTTCACTCCCAATCTATGCTCGTATGCCTCTTCACTGAAACCGGAATCATGCCGCATCGAATCCATCGCTTCTTGCTGCTCCTTGGCTATCTGCAGTATCTACTCTTCCTCGAACTATCTCATCTTTCCCGTGCGTGTCTCAACAATTCGAATGAACTCGGGGCAGCTGGGAAAAATCCTGGGTTGGTGACGTACTCATCGCCGCCAAGAAAATACCATTCTCAATCCCACCGCTCGTTTTTGCCAATGCAACAGAGAAAAGTATTGAAGGCTATCGAAAACTGGTGGAAAGAAATGTCGGGGATTGGCTACAGTCGGAAATGGACAAGTCAGACAAGCTCTACATGTTGCACGGAAGATGCGAACCCCAGAAGGACAACCCTGACGTTCAAAAACCTCTTTACAGGAGGCATTATCTCTCTATGGTCACAACAGCAAGCCATCACGAAACTTTGACTTCGATCATGGTTTCGACTCATCTACCTGCCCTTGAAAGGTTACGGTACGTTGATCATGCACAGCAACCAGTTCCCGCCATGAGCGCTTCCGTCTGTTTTGTACAACGGAGGTTGAAAGTCCAGAGCATGCTTTGTTAGAGTGCCAATCGTCCCCGGCCATCCTCAACTTGCGTGCTGTGTTCCTGGAAAAATTATCCCGCACGGTACCTGAGCTGCAGACTACAGTAGGATGGTCCAACTCACCACCGTCGAGTTTCTGAAAGCCGTCATATACGAACACTCAACTATTGTTCTGGTTGGAAAATATGTGCATGAAATCCATCAAGAGTTTTACTCCCTTCCACTGCGACGTTCATAGGATGCGGGTTGTCTGATTCGGAGCTTTTTTGTTTCTAGGTCACTGAGTTTGCTGCTTTCTGTCGTTTAGGATCTACCATGGGACACGGGGAAACCTGTGGGATCTGCGTTCTGGGGCTTAGATTACCAGGAGTGGTCCCAGGGGCGATGGTGTAATTTTACCAAATTGACCTCTGTGAGAACACCAGAACCGCCAGTAAAATCACGAGTCTTGAACCTCCCAAGGCCTGTGTGTGTCCATCCAGGCCTCTAGCTTCCGTGTGGACCACAGTGCGTGTCTGCATCGCCTACAAAACATAAAATATTCTCGAAAAATTTGGTGAGCGCGCTGATGAAGGCAACAGCGTCCCGAAGGTAAGAATTTGAACTTGCAGACGTGCGCATCGGCCGAAAAATAAATCACGGCATACTGAGCGGAATAATCCGAACCTCTGCTCCCGACTTTATCTGGTTTTTCGCCTTTCTGCGCTTGTGAAAACGCATCTATGGCACTATTTCCTTCAGAGGAGGATGTCGGGTATGGTGTGCATGCCGCCGATCTGTCCCTTTCCGCCGAGCCGTGTGCCCGTGTGCGTTGTTCTTCCCTTTCCCTGCTTTTTCTTTCCTTTCTTTTGCTGACCCGAAGTTATATTGCAGATCGACGTGCGGCGAGGACTTCCGGCCGTAGGAGACTCTACCCACGAGAAGAGCCCCGGAGGCGAGCGTGGGGGAAAGGGAAGTGTGACGATAGACATCCAAGTGCCTGGAAGAGTGATTATCTCGGCGGTGATGAATCGACTCGAAGTACGAGGATCGGTGGTACGAGAAGCGGTTTGTCACGACTGTATGACAAGAAGCTAAAATAAATCATCGTTAAACTGCTTCGAATCCTCGAAAATCGAACCACAGCCAATCCGATTACCCTGTCCGCTGGCAGCGCAGTGAATCTGCCAAGGTAAAGGTATTCCTGTTTTGACTCAACGTAACATACCCCTGTAGTCTGTGTAACCAACAGGATGCCAAGAATCCAATTCGTCTGTTATTTGGAGTTACCCCCCCGACGGCAGCGAGTTCTTTGTCATTAACAAAGACACGCGTGGACTGCGGGAAGTCACTCGAACAGCCTGTTGCCAGTGGCGCCTGCTGTCCAAGTCAAATATCATCCCATTCCGAGATATGATAGGCAACTTTAAAGGTCGTCAACATATAGGTGTGGGATATGACGATCTACCTGGAGCCACTTCCCATAGACTGATGTCATCCCAGGTAGGTCAATGTCAACAGAATGTTAACATGTGTCTTACCAGGTGAATATCCTGCCTTCCGGGTATATTTTCTGCTCGTTCTGTAAAGATACTAACTGAAATAGCGGACGGCCTCCCCTGTGGATGTGTGTAGGGGCAGTACCGCTTTCAGTTCGAATTAATCGAGACTTATACCTCAGGATTCAAACCCGAGATGTCGTTCACATTTTTCTCGTTTTTGGGAATTTACCTAGGATCTGAAGGCCTCGATTACCGTGTGATGGTTACAACAAATCTAGATATTCAGGAGGATGATCATGCGCTGACGACAACATTCTTGTGGGATACAGACCGTGGTCCACATGTTGTGAGCTCTAGGCAATTCGATGAGATTACGCATTTAGTGCTCCTCTTACTCCTTGGAATCGCGCGAAATGTACGGATGTCATCGGAGTGCAAACGAGTCCGTCAAGCTAAATAGAAGGGACGATATCTGGGGACCTAGTGAAACGGCATGAGAAGATAGCGCATAAGCCAATTGTAGCTCAATCCGATGCGGATTCAGGTCGGTATTTGAACATTTGACCGCGAGATCCATTTTAGAATACAATCCGAGCCCGGTTTCTCATGCACCCTTGCCAGGATGGGTTCCTGGGGCTCAAGATTCAATACGGCGGTCGAAGGGACGATACCGTATATTTTCGTTCAATTCGACAGTCACGTATCACGCCCGGCCTTTTTTATTGTGGCAATAGTTTTCTCGATTTATATCAATTTTTGGTATCCGGGGATCTATGGAAGCTGCATAAGAAGATAGCACATAAGCCACTCGTAGCTCAACTTAATAGACTCATCCCGGAGCTGGTCGGTGCCGAGAAAGATACCCGAACATTTGACCGCGAGACTGTGAATTCAATGTGAGGCCGCACATTTGCCAGGATGGTTTCCTGAAATTCACGAGTCAATGGAGCCGGGTGTTGTCAAGAGGCGACTATCGGGTCGAACCGGCATGTTCTGTCCGGTCCCGTTGGAGTGATGCCCAGTTTGGAGGGCTATCATTGCAACCCTAGAGGTACCGTCGCCAGGGGATGTGTTTTTCAGGCCTAAAGGGTAAAGCTTAAAACGCGAACCGGAATACATTTACTGCCCAAGTGTCTCATCCTCGGCGCTGCGTGCGGACTCTGAAGCTGTTCCCGAGTTCGCCGTACCTCTCCTCGGGGGATAATGTTTGATTGGAGAGCGGTCTATAAAGGTGGGAGTCCAGCATGAAATTGGGTCGGCCAATTTCGTAACATCGAATCCGGTTCGCCGACTCCTAGTTCATTTGTCACTCTCAACCTGCATCAGGAAAAACCTCCTTTGCTAATCAGGTCGGATTAGCCTAAAATTGCGCTAATATAGCCAGATTACCTTGCTTATTTCCATTAGCTTTCTAGTGACGGTTGAAAATAATTTAGTGGTAAGTTAGCACTTAATTAGCTAGGATTGCAAGGATTATCGGAGGGTTTGGGTACAATTTAGCTGGCTCAAATAGGACGGATATGCAATTGGAACACACAAAAATTATATTCAGATGCTAACAACTACAGGTGAAGGGCATTCTACAGTACATATAACTCTTCCTCTAAAGGTTTCGCAGTTCACGGTAACAGCCAACCCTTGAATACGGATTAAACGACATGTTGAGATTAAGGCTGAAGAAACGTACATAATTCCGGGGAGCCAGCGACGTGTCATGAGGTACCCAGCCGCGAGAAAGGGAACTGAAGCGATTCCACTGTGTCGGTACCGTTCAGTAGAGGGCAATGGAAAGTGCTGTTGAGAACATACCGCAGAGAGTCAGCAAAAAATTGTGCAAAGTGTACTATACGCTGCCGAAACCACTCGCTCTGGATGGCATACACCTTGCACATATAAAGATTGGGTTAACTATCCGATCAGTGTGCAATCAATAGGCTCTGGGAATAAAATTTAAAGTCAATGGAGCTAGGAGGGGAAAGGATAAAAAGCATGCACCGCCTCTCATGAGTAGTTGTATCGCGGCGGTCTCCTTCGAAGACTTGTGATGCTACAAGTGCATATTGTCAGCACTAAGACAATGCAAAAAAAAAATCGACAGAGCTCACCCGAGCTGTCCCGCCGGCAGGTGAAAGGATTTCGTGCCACCCATGACGTTACTAATAACAATAATGGAGAAAAAAAAGAGGCTGGAGAAGATCAATCAAAAGAAATACAAAGTGAAGGGGTGCACTTAGTCATAATCATACATGCACGCACTCTGACATGGTAGGGTTGCTGTACTCCACCGGAGATGTCCGCCGGGATCCCAACGGTATGCTTCGCCTCCTAAACATGCTTGCTGTAAGCATCTTATTTGAATATATTTGTCACTGACCTGGTGCTGCCCCCATTTGCGATAAGTCGACGACCAGGCGCTCGGTTCCCCACGATGACGAGGCGAACACCGTATACCCACGCTAATGTCTCCGACAATCGCGTGCAGATCCACGACCGCAGAGTCGTGGACGGCGACGGCACAACCATACGCTTTTGGGCTTGGCATGTTTTGGCAGTGCAGGCATGGAAGGCAGGAGCTTTCAGAACAATAAGTAAAAAGGTTGTAAACACGGAGGGGAGGGTACATACCAAGTCTCGTGGGTGGCCCCAAACTCGATGCGCGTATACTGTGCTTGCTGATTTTCTTTAGCGAAGTAGTCGAGGGCTCATGGAACTCACCAGCTCGGTTTGAGGAGCAGCGCGGATCAAGGGGACAGGGTGAGGGAGCACTGGCCAACGGGTAGAGTGGAAGGTGGTAAGGGAGGTGGTGGGAGGAAGAGAAGAGGTTTGACGTGTCGTGTCACTTTGAAACACCAACCACCTTTTTGATCTCACGTGTGCGCTTAACACGCAAGCGTCGGCTGTGCTCAACTTAGGGCCGGTGCTTCGGCAACGGACTTGAGAGAAATATTTGAAGTCCTCATATTTTTCTCGGGCACAGTGAGCTTTCTGATGCAACCATGCCAACATCATTGCACGCACGCCTTCCCAGAGGTGATCCCACCTGGTCCAGCCAAGAAACAAGCTACATTCGCTGGATCAAAAGATAATAATCGGCAATCGAGCTAATCTTGCCGCTTTACTTAAGATTAGCCTAATCTAGAATCGACAAACAAATTAGTGGTAAATTAGTAAAGGAGGGTTTTTCCTGATGTGACTATTTTTCGGTAGCATCCACCACGATGCTCGGGAACTTTATCATCGCCGTCCTCGCTGCTGTCCTTTCAGTGCAGGCGGCCCCAACTGTGGCCGAACCAGCTCCCGTTCCCCTCATCTCAAACGCAGCTGCCATCGCTGCAGGATTGAAGATGGAGCCTAGTTCCAACGACCGTTTCAAGAAGCTATTGACCGACGGCAGTGGGAATCTTCTCACCGGTGATGCCCTCCGTCAGCTCATGGTGTTCGACTTCAACAACCAGAAGCCTTCCACGGGTGCTAAAGGCGGCTCCATCCTTCTCGCCACCGTCGATACTTCCCCCATTCTCGAGGAGCTCGGCATCTCCGGCGCCGTGTCCCTGGTCGAGCCCTGCGGGTTGAACATCCCGCACTTGCACCCCCGCGCGAATGAGATGTTCACTGTCATCGAAGGGATCCTGCACACGGGAATGGTGCAGGAGAATGGGTTCAACACCGAGATAGAGACGCAGCTCGGGAAGTACCAGGCAACTGTGTTCCCGATGGCAGAATCCTACCTGTTCACCCGCCGTGTTCGTCGCTTCGCTGAACAGCGAGGATCCTGGGCGCAGTGATATAGCGACCAGCTACTGGATGCTCCCTTCTGACGTCGTGGACGCTGCTCTGGGATATCCGGAAACGATTGGCTCCGGGAATATTGAAGCTTGGAGGCCGCACCTGCCGGTGAGTTTGTGTTCTGTGAGCCTAAGCCACGATGAATCTGACTCTTACAATCGTGTCCAGGTAAATTTGGCGTCGGGAGTCGATAGCTGTTTGAAGGCGTGTGGGTTGTCGAAGTAAAGCTTTACGATACCTCAGTAACGTTCCCAGTCGTTTCTCGTTTGTCATTGGTCGTTATAGATGAAATGATTACCCCGTGAATCCATCCGCATCCGCACTCAGACAATACCAAATGCGATCTTGGGCAGTGGTCGTTTGAAAGAGTTGCAAATGAGGATACACAGAACACGTGGATCTTCAAATGCTAAAGTTTAACTACAAAAAATCACAGCTGAACTTTATGGCACATTGGCAGTCAGCCCCGATTGCAGACGATGAAGAGGATTGGTTGCATCAACTAGCATCGACAGATGAGATTGAACAGCAGGAGGCAAGACAGGCTCTCACAGAAAGCTTTGTAATGACAGATTCCTTCACTGTTCGGATGCCAGAGGACGAAACAAGCATATAGCTCTTCCAAATCTAGGTTCGTTCCAAGCCGCCGTTCTGACGATGCCGTGCCATGCCGGACAACCAAATAGACCAAACATCAAACCAAACACGCACAACACGGCCTTCGTCAGAAGGGGCTTGCTTCAGACTGCCGAAATTGTGGGGGTTGAAGATCTCGGTCTAAGCGGCGCAACGGGAGCTCGGATCTTGGGGGTCACTTGGTAAAGGTTTTAGTTCGTCAACATTGCTACGACTTCGCCCTGTAGTACATGGTAATACATGGAGAGATGATCGATTTCTGAGTGTTGCAAAATGAGCGAAAACACGCTTTTTTTGAGAGGCTTCAAGAATATTTATTTTGTCATGAACCACTGGGATATTTCATTTGAAGCTAGTGATGTGCCATATCTTCAACTCTAACTCGCTCCAAAGCGATATGCACCCTGTGCACGGAGATATTCGACCCCCAATGTGCGAAATAGCTGAATTGATGCGAAATCACTGCACTGATCTATGTTCCCACGGGTCATACTTCGCGCGAAAATATTCGCTCTTCACAATACCAAATTCCTAAAGGTCAGTTGATAGCTAGATCTGTCTTTATAGACCCCCTTGGTATGTCGCAAAGACACTGGTGGACTTAACTGTACCATAAACACCTCATAGCCGTGATCAATCAGGCCAACCGCACAATGTTGATTCTCATTTTATCCGGGATAGATAACATGCTGGGAGATCCGTAAGTATTTCCTAGTACCCATAGGGTCATTTACAGGGAAATTATTTGTGCCCAAAGACCCCTGCTTCTCACTTGCCGTGCCATTTGATCTGTGCAAGCAGCTGGTATAGATTCCATCATCCATACAACCTGGTACACGAGTTTTCGTGTCCATGGACGCGTTCATAACCTGTTTCAAGTCAATCATGTATTTTAATTGCGCTAAAGTCGTGTTTTTGTTGAGTGCAGGACGCGTTGACTTTGTGATGCAGAGTGTGACCCTCGCGTGACACCCCTCACTGGCGCGTTCGCAGGTACCATATCTCTGCGAGGGAAAGGCCAGAAAATCCCAGATATTCTGAGGGTACTCCTGGTATGTAAAGGAACATTATTTGCACTGGGATAAAACTTGTCAGTGAAGCTTCTAGACCTGCAGAGGACAATCTCCAAAAATGCACGAACATCCGATCAACTCATGGACTGAGGGTTTGTCATTGAGTCTAGAACACAGCTAAAATTCCTATCGGATACCCAGGCATATGTTCTCATATCGTCATTTCATACTTAAGAAATTAAGGTAATATTGAAGCAGCAAGAAAGTGATTCACGAGCCCTGTGTTTGCCGCAGTTTGAAGCAAGCCCCTTCAAGAAGGACCCCGGCGCGCCGGGCCGGAACTTCGCGGGCTTGTTCCGAACCTATTCCAAATCTAGTTATATCAAGTAACCCTATGCTCCCATTGTCTTGTTATACTCGATATGCACGCCTCGTTATTCTATTGTCACTAAATCGGAAATGTGCCAGAAAACTCCCGACTTCACCGATTTGAGTCGACTTCGAGTGACTCAAGTCAAATCAAGTCGAGTCGAGTCTGGTCGACTGCCGTTTTAAAGTCGACTTATCAATTCGTGACCCGACTTTCCGAGTCGCAGCAACACTACACCGAGGTGGCGACACGAGTCAAATGATCCAAGAGGGTGAAATTTTAAACTATTGAATGCGGGAGGCTGAGACTCTGGGCGATAACCGTCACGCACGGGAGGAAAATACAGCAAGACGCCAAGGACGTCCAATTGCCATGTCGTGACCATGGGAGGTGGATGAAGACAAAGAGAGTTGACAGGCCAGGCATCGTGAGAAGTGGGTGAAGAGAAGCAGTTGACAGGCATCGCCACTAATATTGAAGATATCAAGTTCAAAGCGGAAGGCGAGCCCCCGAGAAACACTATAACTTTCCAATTTCAGCACGCTACAAAATACGTTGCAGAGTCAAGGTGCATAGATTGAAATTTGAATATATTATATGGTCATGCATTTTCTATCAAAATCTACAAAGTCCAGGTATTTTCCTGCAGGACTTTCATCACAAATGGTTCCCATCAATGGAGAAAAAGAAGAGCATTAAAAACAGTCATGTCGGGGGGTGATGTTCAACACGATATCACACCACCTCCTGTAATTGTGCACACCGACAGCGACGAGGAAATACTCGCCAGTGTCCGACAAGAAATGAAGGATGCCCGACGTTCCGCTGCCGCCCATTGTGAGCACCTGCTCTCCGTCCGAATCGGACCAGGTTCCTCCGTTGGCGTAGTTCCAGACAGTTTTCTCGACGATACGGAAGTAGGCGTTAGGGTTTGTCTGGTAGATGCGGAGGGTAATTTTATAGCTCATTCTGCAGTTTGTGAGATGATGTGAGTCTGAGAGTGCGAGAGATCATCAGAAACACTGACCTTAGATTCGAGGGACGTTAAGATGGTACTCTTCTCCTGGTCACTGTATAAGCTTAGGGAATACGACGTAAGTAGAGGGGCGTCACCAATAATATTCAGCGCTATTCATGAACAGACCATGGCTGAAAATAACTACCAGACAGGACAGTCGGAGTTGTATGATAGTTGTTCGTGGTTTTTGTGGTGCTGCTGAAGGTCCCACCAGCCACGGTAAAGTGCTGCGAACCCGAGAAGACGCCATAAGTAGCTGAATTAGGCGCCGGTAAGGCATCATTTGATTGAACAGATCAGGCAGCATTACGAGTACTTTATGTAATAAAGACTTGTTCTTTTGATCAATCGACACCGGATTTTTGACGACCTGAAAGTAAGTCAGTGCGTCTATCCGTGGAACAAAAATAGTGGCTGTTCCCATTAGATTTTTGAAGGCTTTTTAAGAGGTCGATCTAATGAATTTCGTGATTATATAATCCGCAAAAACGCCGCCGGTTCGAATTTGTTGTGTCGTTCTTCTTTTGTTTTATTTCGAAACACGTATATAGCTCAGTTGGCAACGACTTTAGCCGGCCAAGATCCAATTTTTCGGCCACTTAAAGAATCTAACCTGGGACTCAGTGGCCAGCAAGCAGGATTGCTCCAGTTTCTTGTTTTGGAGACTGCCGTTTTTCGGGATCTTGGGGCTGCTCCTGGCTTGGATTTTGGACGGCATCGGCCTGGAACGCACGGAAAGGCCCCATGTATATCTAGTCGTCTCACCGCTCCTGCCCGCAGTCACCATTGCGCCGCCTGGCGCACATCCCGCTGCCATGCAAGTCCCGCCCACCCCCAAGGCTCACCATGCACGCTTCCGCATCACGTTGCCCTACTTGTCCCATTCCGCGTCCATCTCGCTGGCCGCTCCTCCCACGCATTGCGCTATGCATGTTTTGCCCAGGTCCGCCTCCCACCCTTCACAGGCATGCCCGTCCTGCGACCCGCTCTCTGGCTGCCCCTCCCCCTGTGCTCCCTGTGTGCGCCCGCCCGCCTACTCCACGACCGCCCTCTCATGGCGCCATGCACACCCGTCCCACGCGCTGCCCCTCCGTACTTGCCACATCACCACGGCGCCACCTCCACACCACCCACTGCACGTTACCTGCCTCCTCCAGGCCATGCCTGTCCCGTCCCTCCCCTCGATGCTGTACCCTCTCCCCGTGCCCGTCCCACCCCGCGTCAACTCCGCTACTGCGGCCTCCTCCTGTGTGCTGCCACGCCCGTTCCATGCAGCCACCACCTGCACCCGCTCCACCCCGCGGCGTCCGCGCGAGTGCGGCGCTGGCCACGCCGTTTCGTCCCGCATCCACCTGCGCCGCCCCGCACACCCCGGTTGGCACCCCCCTGTCTCACTCTGCGCCTACCGCACAGTCGTGTCCTTTGCCGCCAGCGGAGCATATGCTCCAGACTCAGCCCACCCCGTGCGGGGCTGGTCGACGGCAGCTGGCCCTGGCCCGACACGGGCAACGCGCCGTTTCTTCTTCGATTGTAGCCATTGTTGTTGGCAGGCATCTGTGCGGCAGCGGCGCGGGGTGGGGCTAGGATGGATCCGAAGCTGTGTGTTGGTCTGTCTGTCCATCACACTTTCATGTCGATATCTTCTCGCACGCTAACTTATTGCCGCTTGTCTTTCTTACGCACTACTCAGTTAGTCGCAGCTACATCATACCCGTACCATAACCTCATCTGCCTGTACCTTATTATTTACACAAAATATCTGGCCTAGTCGGGGGTGTATACCTAGGGTCTCTTGTGAGATGTGTAGCACTCTGTCCCGAGTCCGCGCCACCTGTCACCAATAAAAGTTCATGAGCAATGAGTGGCAGCTGTGTCGGCTCATTCCAGCCAACTCACTCGAGTCTTGCGCGATATTCTCTGACTGTGTGGACAGCATCTTGGGGATTGCATCCGTCTCAGCGTTCCAGAGAGCGTACGTGGGTGCGCCCTCTTTCGGCGGCTGTACCCTTAATAATATTGGTGAGCAATTTAGCAAGAGCGGGTTAAAAGAGCGGTAGAAATGATGTTCACCATACTAAGCAAGCACGATACAATGGATGGAATGGCTAGAATGAAGGGTTGAACGGCTTCAACGAAAATAATTCAGGGAACGAAATTCGAGAACATGGGAAGGAAGGACAAAACAATGCGACGCACCGTCCGATACTCTTCACTCTGCTCCAAAAATTACGTGTATAGCTTGGTCTCGAACGGGGACCTGTGTTTGTACGAGGCGAGCTGTGTTCAAGCGTTAGCGGGTACAGGAAGGAAAAGATCGATCAGCAAGCTGTCATTCCCGAGAGATGAGACCGAAGCCCGATGGTTCACCAGAGGGTAAAATGACATGTGGGTCTGAATTCCTTCGTCGCGCTATGGCCGCTCAGCCGAAACGCAAGGCTACTAGTAGGCGCTGGCCAGCGAAAAATGCGATGCTCAGCTGCAGAGCATGTGACCGCAGTGTGGGGGAGGAAAGCACACGTAGTGTCGAGGATGCATTGGAAATGCGCTTTTCGCATCTGGCGTAACAGCACGGCTGTGCCGCCCATTCGACAAAACATCCCGCGCCCGCTCCGTGGTCACATGAAACACTCTGCCTCGAGTCGCCCTCCCTCTCCTTCCCGCACTCAAACCCAGAGGACATCAAACACGCACCGATTGTCCGCCTCCCGATCCACCTCGCTCAGCGTGCTCCACAAATCACAGTTAAGGATTTCGTGCACGTCGGAGTAGCTGAGAAAGTGGAAGGCTGTGGAGGACCCGGTTGCACTGACCTGTCGGATGTGTGAGCGATTCAGGGTAGCATGGTTTGGAAGGGAGGGAGGAGTGCACGCACCTCGAATTCACACTGGATTATGAGCAGGCTGTCGCCAACGCCGTCGGAGAGGGATTCACAGCAGGAGACCCGTGAGCGTGAGGACATTGATCTCGTCGCACTGCGAACGATGTTATAGAGGAAAGGGGGGGACGCCAC
The DNA here is from genome assembly GCA_029378375.1 of Mycena olivaceomarginata. Lineage (NCBI taxonomy): Eukaryota > Fungi > Basidiomycota > Agaricomycetes > Agaricales > Mycenaceae > Mycena > Mycena olivaceomarginata. Next base: position 3,616 of record JARKIC010000556.1, on the reverse strand, counting down.
GCCATTGCGTGTCAAATAAATAAAATCGAATTGAAACATGCCTTGAATGTGTTAGCACATGGGATTTTGGATGCGCGGGGATACACGGCGAGGCGCGGGTGGGAATCGGAACAGCCTGGAGTGGGGTTGCGGGACAAAATAGAGAGGTGTGGAATGAGGAAAGAACACACACGGGAAGAGTGAGGAAGAGGAAGAGGGATTTGTGGATTGAAGATAGGGTGGATGGAAGGAATGGAGTCTGTCTGCAAAGGATTTAACAACCCACGCACCGTGTGCGCTCAGGTAATGCGGACGTGGAGCCTAGCTCTGTGTTCATGCGAATGTGGGTGCAGCCTAGGAAGTCGTGATATTGAATTTGCATAGTGGGTGGAAGGATGGGTTCCTTGGCTTCAGGGGAATATCGGACCGCCGAGTTCCAGCTCCTCGGTGTCGGGTTACGAGTGTGATCCCCGATTTTCGTCTGCCAGAGAGAAGAGCTGGGAAGATGGGCCGGGAGATCGGCATTGGCGGTTCGTTCTATAATTACACCACCAAATTCCAGCATTGCAACTCGAAGACGAGAAAAACTCAAGGGGAATTAAGCTGAAATAAACACCAGACCGTAGAGACGGATCGCATGCGGTGCAGCCCCGCGGTAGCGTGCTGGTAGTACACTGTAACGCGAGCTCGCGGAAAATGCCAGATCGCGAATGCTGGATTGGAGTCTTGAACAATTGTGGTCAAGGGGAAATACAAGGGTTCAAAAACAAGGGGGAAAGCTACTGGGATCATTCGTCCGGCAGCGGCGACAGAATTTGAGGAGAACGAATAGAGGATGAGAGAGAAGCAAGGGAGAAGAGATCGGCGGATCCGATCAACGCGCTGTGCCAGTTTGGCTCCGATCATCATGATTGGCAACAGCTGGTGTCTCGGCACGTCTTCTGCTCCGCTCCCGTCTGCTCTCCGTCAAATTCTACGCAAGTATGCAGTGCGAAAACTGGAAGAACATGTCTGAGCTGCCGCTGACTTCCACATGGTGCAAGAATATTAATCTCAAGTTTCCGGGCTCGATCCAAGTGGTCTCTGAGTCGATCCACTCCTATGATCACCAGCCCCACTGCTGCGTACGGCGACGCGCCCCTAACAGAGATCTTCTTCCCCATGGGTTTGCCCTTCAGGTCCGGTTAAATGCCGGTTCTCTTATTTGTAATTGACAGCGTACAGGCAGAATCTCTAGACTCGTGAAACCAGTCGGGTCCCAAGCTCACCTCCAAATCAGAACAGCTATAACACGCAAGCAAAAAACAGTCATATCAGCAGATCAATGATGGTAACAGTCAGAAAGGCGAGCGCCTCACACCAAGTTGGACCACTTACGAGGCGTATCCAGGATTCTCCATAGAGCTGAAGTCTTCATTTGTATGGGTTTCGTTGCCCATCACTTGTGGAGGGAAGAGGAAGAGAGGGTAAGCGCCGGCATGACACCTTTCACGCAATTAAAAGAGCTCAAAATAAACGCTTGAGCTGTAAGATATAACAGCTCCCGAGGTGATCCAAAGAACCCTGGTGGAAGATACGTGACATGGTACATGCTTCAAAGCTATTCGAATCTAAACCCCAAGACTCGCGTTCCATCAGGAAGCGGAAGTAAGAAGAAAATAGGTTGTATTCATTCACCCTATTTAATGGGCGACGGTATTGTAGATGAAAGGGAGGTAAGCGGAAGGTGGTCGCAGAGGGCACCTGGCAAAGAGAACTGATGTGGAGGGAATAGGTCGGGAGGGCGGCAGAGGCGCGCTGCGCGTCTGGACTCAATGTTGGACTCGGGCATGTGCACCGCGACGTCGCGCTCGCAACATAAAGCCGTGAGTCGGTCCGCCTGCGCTCTGGCACGAGATAAGAGCGGACGTCCGCGGTATCGACACCTCCGAAGTGGCTACACGACAGGGAAGTGACGGGTGGTACAAGGGAGTCGGGGACCAAGTGAGGACAGCGAAGGAGGAGGGAGGGTAGGAACAGGAAAAGGAGGGAAGGAGAGGAAGGTAGGAGGGTGGCTGGAGCCGGTACGGACATCGCGTGTTGCAGGCAGGATCGTACGGCTGAGCTTGAATGTTAAGCCGGGTGCGGGCGTGTGGCCGTGGCAAGGTCAGAATCAGGAGCCAGGAGCCAGCCGTAATGAGAACGCGTAGTCGGTGAATCCCAAGCGCAACAGCCTTGTGAAATGTGTGTGGAGCTGTTCACTTGAGCTGGTCGGGTCGGGTCGACTGGGGGAACATTGTGCGCGCGAAGTGTGGCGGAAAGGAGCGCGGCGTAGTTGCGGGTCGTGCAGCTGAACTTGAGCTTGCGAACAGGCGGCGCAGGGTCCACCAGCGCAGCGCCTGCGCATTAAACTCGACCTTGAGGCAGTGGCGGCGCTGAGTAGGTGCCGCGAGGAGGCCTGCATGGAGGAAGGACGGCCGGGAGCATGAACGTCGGCGAAGACGCAGCGCGGACACGGTGGGGAAGGGATGAATGTGACGCACCGGCGAGCCCAGGCCAGATCAGATCGAGTCTGTATCCATCTCCATCTCATCGTGCAGGGCGCCACCGTGGTTTGCAATTCGCATGGGCAGCGAGCGAGCAGAAATTGAGTCAGGGCTTGGCTTTGAGGGCGATGAGAGGGCAGGCGGAAGTCACTCGAACGCATCGCGGGCCGTCGAGCAGAGCATTCGCAGTGCTTGTGGGGTGGGTGCGCGCCGGCGTGTGGGGCTTGGATAGTTGAGCGGTAACCTCAGTGCCTGTGGCGGAGAACAATAGTACGTACGACGCACCTGCGAGCCTATCCGTGAATTCCCAGGCGGAGTCAGCATGGGGTGTGTCGAGCAGCGGAGCATAGGGCGGCTCTATGCAAGACCTGCATCAGCGAAGAAGCAGTAGGACGGGAAAAGAAACAGTGCACCTGCGAGCCTAGTTGTGCACGCGCCAAGCTACTCGAGAAGGCATCCACTCCGGGATGCGACTCGGTGCGTCCGCCATGCGCAGGGTGGAGAGGGCTGGCGTGCCCGAAATGGGGGGAGTGGACGGGAGACGAGACCGGGTCCGCTGAGGGGTGGCCCTGGGTGGACCAGAATGGGGTGCTGACGCCGTGAGGGAGGAAGGAGCCTGAGATCCAAACAAATGCGGGGCGGGCGACTATGGCACCTCCGGCCTTTGCTGACCGCACTTTCGGCATTTCGTCTTCAGCACAGCCAACGACTACCGGAGCGTGGTACGCCACTCACCTCAAATCATTGAAAGATTTCGAGGCGCATACCGCCAATACGGACTGCTCGAAAAAAATTCTAACGCGCATGCATAATATTGGGCGGTACGCAATTTGGTCGCTTGTGTGAACCTCTCTGACCTACATTTTTCAGGTTCCACTCGGGTGCACAGCCCATCGCTTGTCGTTCCCACTGCGGTCCTCTCGAGGAAGTCCTTGACGCAGCCCTCAAAGAATGGGAAGAGGACGAAGAAAACGGAGACCGAGGGCGAAGATGGGGAACATTCCGAGTAGCTAATATATGCCCAATATTATTTCCCAATTATTCTGTTCTTTTCTTTCTTCCGGATTGAGCGGGAACAATCAGCGAAATGAAGTGCATTTAGCACACCACTG
>JARKIC010000555.1:0-242336 GCA_029378375.1 Mycena olivaceomarginata | reverse complement strand
CAGAAGAGAGGGAAAAGAAGACTCAGAAGAAAAAAAAATCATGACAAAAATTCCGTAATACGACTCGGGCCTGAGTCGAACAGGCGGTTTCATATGTAGTCTTCTACTTCTTATCTTGATGACACTGTGGACGCGGTCCGCTCGCCACCGAGTCGCGTAAGGGTTGCAACTGAGCGAGGGAGAGAGCGAAACTGGCGAGGTCCGAGAGTAGTCCGCTTGCGTTGCGGACTCAACATGTTGGAGCGGATGCCACGAGGAGCCTCCGCTCCTTTACAGAGAGGTTCTCTGCAATTCCGGCTCAGTTAATCTCGCAGGATGCCTGCGGAATCATTTAGCGAACCATTGCTTGCAAAGGATGATAAAAACAGCGACAGTGCAAAACAAGCAAGCAGAAGGCTATGACTCGGGCTTGAGTCGAACAAGCGGTTTCCACGTAAATTTTTCATAAGGGATCCTCAGATATTGTGGACGCGGGCCGTTCGCTACCGAGTCGGTACAGGTGTTGGAACTGGCGGGAGGAAATGATATGGCACCCACCAGCCGTGTTCCGTGATATCTACCTTCTCCTAAATATCCTCGTTGCTCCGGAGATGTGGCGCGATGCAAACGAGAGACAAACCATCTTGGGAGTTTTTCCATCAATGCGGCACTGCCGTGTTTTGTCCCCAGTGCCGGGATAGAGTGGAGCGAAATAATTCACGGAAGAACGACGGAAAAACAGGGTGGCTGATACAAAACTGCAGAATACAGGGAAATGGCCAGACTGCATTTGACTAAACCAGTATCCTTTCCAATACATCATTTACTTTTGGCGCATCAATATCAAATTTCAGTGTACTTACCCGAAGCTAAGCATTCCCAGAAATCCACTGTAAGATCGTCGTTCTAAAGAGCACCGGTCGGCTTATCCATGTGAAATGCTCTGCGTTCGGGAGGGTGACGATGGTCAATTTCTGCCACCCAGCGATTGCATCGAGTACGGGCTGCTTGAGGATGAGTTTATCATTCGCACCGAAGATCGCTAACAACGGCAATGCCCCTGAGGTCCCGGCCTGGAGCAGGCCGGTGCTGTTCTGTGTGCGATTGAGCACAAGTTCGGTGGCGGCACGCGGTTGAACCATGCTGTCGCCGAGGCAGGCAAGGTAGAAGTTCCACTCGAGGGCAGGGTGGCAGAGGTTGATGAAGTCAATTATAGTGGTCTGGAATTGAGTGACATTGGTCGTTTCAAGGAACCCCGGCACGAGTGGAAGGACAGCAGGCGAGCCGACGGTAAAGAGGGTATCCATACTGGGGAAGGCTGCGTCATATATAATACCGGAGAGGTAATTTGAGGGATGAAAGGATAAAATATCTGCAATATGAGGCCCTGCATGAACATCGTTGTGAGACATTGGAAGAAATGGCTAATGCTGGACTGGACCTCCTAGGCTCCTGCCCCGCGATCCGTGATTAGCTGGGTATGGTGTTGACAAAGAAAAATGAGCTCACCATCCCAATACAAATGGCCGGTTCAAATTGTAACTCTGCACCACCGCGTCAAAGTCGTCCGCAAGCCGCTGAGAGACCCAGGCGGCCGGATCGGTCGGCTTGTCGCTTCGCCCATAACCACGAGTATCGTAGCGCACCTGTATATTACCGATCAACCATAGTTTAAATTGAATCTAGAAATGAGGCTCGTTCACCATGTATACTTGGAGGAGCCACAGAGGATCATCGAAGATTTCGTTGAAAGCCATCGCTCCCAGTGCGAATCCGTGGATGAAGACTATCGCGGGTTTCAGAGGATCACCGCGAGCCTCTGAGAAAATTTTCGTCCCATCCGCCGACGTCACAAAACGTCCTGGGGCCACCGCTGAGATGCCGAAATTTGCATCGGTGGGATTGATCATGATCACCGGGTCAACAACCTCAAAAAGAGTCAAAAAATAAGCGTTGCTCAAGCAGATAGGACGAAGAATCTACTCGAGCTTTGACGGTGTTGTCTGCGGTAGTTTTTGTGTTATTATTATGACGAAGAACCACAAGGAATTGGGGCATAGTACCACGCATTTCAATATCTTGAACATTTGCGACGACCAACGGCAGCAAGGCCAGGGCGCAAGAAAGAGATTTGAGGAGAAGAGCATTACACTAGAGGGCTTCAGAAGTGGGAAGGAAACTTGGTACTAGAGATGCAGGCAAATCGAACAGGATTATATATGTTGTCCGTGTCTTCATGATGCTGGAGTTACGAGGTGCTATGTGCGCACCCTGCCCCCGGGCTGCGGCGTATTTGCCCATATATGCCGGTGGCCGCTCCATTCCGTGCGTGAGAACGACCCGATTAAAAAACCCGAGAAATTGAGGCATACTTACATACTGTTACTTCGACTAAATAGGCAAGCCTCGGAGGACGTCGGCGGACATCTCGATCGCGGGCCTCAATCGAGGAGCGGACGTTCCACATGTCGTTTGAAGAGAATTTAATGGGGTATTCGCCCTCGCCGCCGGGAGCTACTAGTAATGTTTGAGGACCGAAGAAGTGGAGTTTTAATCTAACCCTGAGACACCTGTTCAGAATCGATTCTTGCAGGCACGGGTGAAAGTGCTGCCGGTCCCCTCAGTCCCGCCCTTAATGGAGAAAGTGCCGCCCCCAGAGTTTTTGAAATCTGTTTTATGTATACAAAGCTCCATAAAGTTATACTTTCACTTTGCCCTGAATAGGATGTTGAAGAACATGGAAGATGGACTAGTTTATGGTGCGCGTTTGTAGTATGGGGGAGGGATATATTATCGATCGCTAAGAGCCGAACTGTCATCACTGCATTCCGGCCGTACCTAGCCGGAGGCGGTGTCTAGCCACATCTAGCCGGCTAGTCACATCAATGACCAGCAGTGACGAGACGCCTAGACGCACCTTCACATCGAAGACGTAAGCTAGCTCGGGTAGACGGAGAACGTGCCGAGGTATGTGCAGCTGCCTAGACGATTGACATCTAGGAAGCCGCTGCCGCCATCGGTGCGCCTCGCCAAGGCTGTGTGTAGGTAAGCGAGAAAGCGATGCTCTAGATCCGTGATGCCGGCTACACAAAACTCGCGGCACCTCGGCAACGGTTCCATGCGCCTCGACATCTCACGCTCTAGCCGAGGGCGGAACGCAGTGCATGATATATAAAAACCGAAATGCCGCAGGCGACCTCATATATCATCTCACGGTGGGTTTTAAAGCTTTCAACCAATTGTTTTGTACTGCACGATGAGCACATTCGGTCACATGCCCTTGACGTCGCGATCAGAGGCGATCAAATAAAACGTCGTCGGCAACGGTGACGACGAAAATTGCTTCATAAAGCTGGTGGGCCGACGAGTGGCAGGGCCCGCTACCAGTTCTTGGTGTTCTCGATAATTCCAGCTCACATCACAAAGCATTGAATTAGCTTGGTCATAAGATAAGATTAGTTATAGAACTATGAAATGAAAGTCAACGAATGAGGGGCAAATTATTTGGAGGGAGCAGAGGAAGGAGCGATAAATTCCTAAGCAGTACAAGCATTTAGGACGGGAAAAGATCCTCGAAGGCGCTCTCAACAGCGGGGTCACAGGCTCGCCTGGAAGGTGTCGATGGTGCGGCAGAAGGGGGTCTTTGATGAAATGGCCCTTGATACCACGTCGAATCATTGGCACGACAAGATCCCAATTTTCTTCTCTAAGTTGAACAATCCAACACTTGGATCGCAGCGAGCAATCATTGAGTCTTCAATAACCGTGAGATCTTTCAGTTCATTCGGAACAGCGTCGAGGAATAATTCATTTGCGAGTGATAAAGGTGGGAGCTTGTTACTTTTGAGAGATGAATGACAGCAGATCAGAGAGACGGCAACGGTGTGAACTGCCATCAGAAGGACAGGAAATACCGCCGGGTCCAGCAGAACATCATTGAGCACCCTATCACGATCCAGTGGCATTGGAGGTGGAATACAATATGTGGATGAAGCCACGTGTAGCGGTCAAGAACCAATTCTTCATCAATTTGATGGTCTGGCCATTTGATAACCTCGTTATTGAACATATCCAGTGACAATGAGCATTGTGATAGAAGAACCACCAGCGGTCCGCATGTGATGCTGGACATTGAGACCTCTGACGTAGATGGATTCCGACCTCCGGTGCTCGGAATCCATCTACATCATGAAAACCAGGCTGACAAGGCTGACGGGACGAAACTTCCAGTTTGGGCAGTTGTGCGAAGAAAATAGAAGTAGAAGATAGAAGTGCGCCAGTTTTGATGAGGAAAGGTTCAGGCAGCGAATAAGAGACGACGAGAAAGAAGAAGGAAGGACTTGCACCGGAATACAAAATTTCCTTTATTGGACGCCGGAGGTTTGAAAAGAGAGAAACTGCTATGTATAAACGGAAGCTCGATCAGTCACCTGGCCCACCCAAAACTCTCTGACCTGAGCGGAGGCGACGATCGGGCGGGCTGTAACGCACCGCCAAAGAGGGCTCGGCACCAGCCAAGCGGAGTTTGGAAGTGGCTGACTTAGATGGGAAGAACTGCAACCAAAAGAAACCACGCATTTGCATCTACACGCCCCGGGCCTGAGTCGCACAAGCTGTGTCCACATGTAAATGCGTTGAAACATTGGAATGTGCCGTGGATGCCCGGCGGTCCGCTCTGAGTCATTGTATAGGGTGAGCCTTACTCGAACGGACAAGAACACAATTGGGGAGAGGCCGAGACATGATCCAAGCAAGAGAGAATATTGGAGAAAGGCCTGAATTTATGTGTTCCTGCTGCTTTGCCATTTTGTGAAGCTGCGAATCGTTGAGCGAGCCCTTCCCTAAAAATATGGGAAAGACACGCACGACGGCCAAAAAAGTCAACGATCGCGCAGTTACGACTCGGGCCTGACTCGAACAGGCGGTGTCCACGCGCATTGCAGCGAAACAAGCAAGAAGTTGTACATGTGGGCGCGGTCCATCCGCAACCGGGTCGGTGGAAAGGCTGGAACTGAGTGAAATGGGTGAGAGGAAATTGTGATGACGGTGGACGCGCATTGAGATTTGATGCACATCATGAATACTTACATCGAGACGAGCGGAGACGGCACAAAGAGCGAGCGGATGGAAGGGTTCCTATAGGCTATAGCATTCTTCCCTATTCTTTGAACGCCGTGGGGAATTCGTTAGACATAACGAGAAAAAGACGAGAGAGGAGCATAAAAATACTGTATCCCAACCGCCGGACGACTCGGGCCCGAATCGAACGGACAACTTCCACATGCAATCTCATCCAAACAGATCCCAAGTTTCGTGGACGCGGGCACCCGCCACCGAGTCTGTACGGCTCCCACATACCACGTGGTCGTGGTCGTTGATTTACACGTTATGGGCGGCCACCGAGTCGTTGTGGCTGGAGGAAATGAGATCCGAATCGGCGAGGTGGGAGAGCAGCTCATATTGAGGTTCAATTTCCTTCAGACCTAGCACGCACAACTTGAACTTAAACTTTGCAGAGGTGTTTCAAAGTTTGAGGTCCTGCGGAAGGAATGAATCGTTCAGGGGACACCGGATGTTAGAGTAGTCCTTCCAGAAGGTGGGACAGACAGAAACCAAAAAAAAAATTACAGCGAGACTGGAAATGACTCGGGCCTGAATCGAACAGACGGTTTCCACGTAACTTCAATGAAAACCCCAAGTGCTGTGGATGCGGACCATCCGCAACCGAGTCGGTGGAAGGACTGGAACGGAGTCAAGGGAATGAGAGCGCAATGGTGGACGACAGCGGATGCGGACTCGCATGAGATTCGATGCGCATCCGGATACGATTGGCGTCGTGGTTCGAGATGGCACGGAGGGGTGAGGTGGGAATGTGTTCCCGCAGCATTTTTCACTGTTTTGTTGAAGGCGATCTGGGAATCGTTTAGAAAGACGACGACTCACAGAGGAGTATAAAAAACTAAACCCATACTACGACTCGGGCCTGAATCGAACAGGCGACTTCCAGATAAATACGTAACGAGGATAAGTTTCGTGGACGCGGGCCACCCGCCACCGAGTCTGTACTCCCTCCATTCGAACCCAGCCAAGAGGATACGTGGCAGCCCGAAACGGAAAACGAATTGCCAAAAGCAGCGTGCTGCGGAGGGCCAAACACGCACAACGCGGATAATCCCTCTTCCACGTCAGCTTCGATTCTGCAGTCTCGCTTTGGCGCTAGACTTACTTGGGCTTCGGTGGACTGACTTTGGCTTTGTGGCTTCTTGGGCTGGATTCTTGATCGGGCTGCATTTCATTTGGGAAACTAGGGACTTGACTTCAAGTGATCACTTGGAACTATGGCGGTAGAGGTCCCGGCTGCGGGTCTCTCGCTCAGCGAGTCCCACCCCCTTAGCGAGGAGCTGTCCAGTCTGCGTGCCCTCGTCGCGCATTTTCACGTCTTGCTGAGCTTCGTCCGCGCCTTGGAGCTTGGCCTTTTCATCCGTATCTAGCTGGTACCCCTCGTCTTGCTGGAACAGGGACGCACTGTTACTGTTCTTGTGCGTTTTTCTGCCACGCCGATTATTCATTCATCCCTTATGCTGAACTACCTTTTCCTTTACGAACTTGAATTGACAAAACAGTTGCAGAACGAAGCCCACACCGCATCGATAACCTCCAGCGGCACGCGCTCGACACCTCGGCATACACCGCGCGAATCGCGCAGCTCGAGGGGAGAACAAGCTCCTGCGCGCCGAGCTCGGCGTCCTCCGGGACAACCCCGCCCCACCCCCCTCTCGTCCCTGCAATCCGGCGCCCCGAGCTCGGTGTTCTCCTCCGCCTTCGCTTCCCCTCTCCACAGCAAACGCGGAGAGGCGCGCGAGAAGGACGGGAGCGGTCGCGGAGCTGACCCTCGCGCTGCGCGCGCTCTCCGCCAACACACCCTCGCGCTCGCGTCGCTCTCCACCGCCACGCAGTCTCTCACCGAGCCACCCTGCGGACGCGCCAGGCGGAGCACACCGCAGACGAAGCGTACGCGCTCGCCGCGCGGCGGCGCGCGCGGGAGGCCGAGCTGGAAGATGCGTTGCGGGAGCGGGGGAGGACGTGGCCGCGCGCGGGAGGAGGCGAGGAGGAGCGATGCGGTGGTGCGGGAGTATGCGGGGCTGGTGAGGAGGCTGGAGGGGCGGAGTCCGGCGGCGGGGCGGACGAGTTTTGCGTTGGGGCATACGCGCGGTGTGAGCGGCAGTGGGAGTGTGGACGCGGGGAGCACGCCCACGCTCGTCGAGCCTGCCTACTCCTCCTTCGCCCCCGCCCCCGCCGCTACCAACGGTGATGCCGACGCGAAACCCACATCCGATCTCGAGGCGGGCCCCAATGACGCGCTCGACTGGGAGAAGCGCGCCGCGGCGCTCACCGCCTCCTGCACCACGCTCGAGCTCGCCCTCGCCGCATCCCACACGCTCGTCGCTGAGCTGGGCACCGAGCTCGCGCGCGCAAAGTACGAGCGGGAGGTGGCACGGATCGAGGACGGCGGCGCGGGGCGCGGTGGTGGAACGGTATATGTGCGTATGCGTTCAGTCGCTTCTCTCCCCTTTCTACTACTACTACCGCTTCTCCCGTTTTGGGCCGTTTTTACGTCCGTGGCCGGGGAGGCGGCGGCCCTGGTACCGGGTATTGCTCGTCGCTGTTCTTGCCTGTTTTCGTTTTCGTCCGTCGCGCCGCCGGGCAGCACATCTCTGGTATGCTTGTGCCGAAGCGTTCGCTCTTTTCGTTTTCGTTTTTCCCCGTCCATATGCATCGACGTGTCTTTGGGCGCTGTTTTTCTCCGCGTGGCTTCCTTGGTCGTATCCCATCTCCCAGACCGACTCCCCTCGCCACATCCTCCCCCCTCTTCCTCCTCCTCCAACACCTACTCCACTTCTTCCTCCGGCAGGCTCGCCCCGCCGGTTCTCTCACAGTACACTATCTCCCGTCCAAGTTCTTCGCCACGCTCGTCTTCCGGTAGCGTGGATACGAGAAAACCCAGGCCAGCCACGTGGGCATGGTCCCCCGCCGCGGGGGCACCGCCGCCTTCCGCACCGACGCTGCCCGCGGGGACGAGGACTACGACGGTGTGAATCACCTCCTCTCCGATCTCTGACCTCCCCTGCCACTTCTACTTTTCTGTTCTACCTCCCACCTCTTTTGCCAATGGGCGCACTCCCTCCCTTGTTGCCGTCGCTTCTCCTTTCCCTTCTGCCTTCCCCTGCCTTCCTTCGACCCTGTTTCCTACATTTTGTATACGACACGTCTTCCCCTCCTCCCCTGCCACCCCTTTGCCCTCAAATTTCTCGCGCTCATGCTCCCTCTGCGTCTTACTTCTCCTCGCTCTCACTTTCCCACTTTCCCACTTTCTCCCCACCTTGCTGCCATTACTCACATTCCCCAGGTCTCCTCAACCTGCTACGCGCGCTCCGCCCTCCCAGAGTCCAAGGCCGCCTTCCTCGCGTTCAAGAAGACGCTCGTGCCGTGGTTAGCGGTTGCATTTGGGCTGGTGGCGGTGCATATCGGTAAGTCGTGTTTTTGTGTCGTGCTCTTCAATCCGTGCCTCTCGCGTGCGATTGATTCGGCGGATACGAGTTTTGGGTTTTATTGTTGAGGGAGAACGAGATTGGGGCAACTGCGGCGGAAAATTAGGGAGGGGCGATGCGGAGAGGATGCGGGTATTTTGTTGTTCAGCCGCACATCGGTTCATAAGCGGAGGGGAGAAGGCGCTGGCGGCACACCCAGGATTATGGTTGTCTCTGCAGCATGCGGTGTGCGGGTGCGGGGAGGGGCATCGTGCTCGCCGTTCGAGAAAGGGGGTGGAGACCGGCGATGAGAGAAAGCGCGGACGTGGCCGCGTTTTCTGGCGCGTTTTTTGGCGGGTCACGATGCGATGGGGATGGGGATGTTCGCTTCACTTGGTGCGGAGCTACGCACGACGTGAGCTTCGCGGTGTCAGGCTAGAGAAGGGTTGAGATGGCGATGGTGGCGAGCGAGGTGGTCATCGAAGCGAGAGGAGATTTTTGCACTGTCGGGCGAGGGCGAGCTTGTGGCATCGAGCTCGTGACTCGAGGCCTCTGTCGGCTTCATCGAGGCGGGGGTGTGCAGCCGACCGCAAGCTACCCTCTGTCTGGTGTGGCTTCGCTCATTCCATGTCCACCTCGTTGCTTCTTCCATTCCCCATATATGTCCCTTTCCCTTTCCGTCACTTTCTCCTTTTGTTCTCCCCTTCATCTGTTCTTTCACTTTCAAGTTCAATTGATGTCTCTCTTTAAATAAATAAATGATTTTTTATTTTACATTCGGCCAAACATACATCCCCTATCCTGGTAACATAAAAGGTAAGTACAAATCGCATATGTCGCGCTCCCTGTGTTCTCGTTTCGAAGGCATTCAAACTACAACCATGTCTGCCACTCTTTTTAGTCGTCTGACATGTTCTTGAGGTTTTCAGTGTCAGCCTGATCATCCTCAACCTCGTCCGCTGTGCCTGCGGGTGCATTTAGCTGTGCCAACTTTGCTAAGTTCTCCCTGTGCTGGAGCTGTATTTCTTGGCCCAGGCCAGCAATCCTACAATCAATATTTTCCACTTGTTGGGCTTGTGACGAGCGTTCAAAGAGTGGCCTTGCAGTATCCCAGAGCTCCATTGCTTTTAGCAGGTCCCCACAGTTCTTGGATAAGTCTCCTAGTTTCAGCATGCATTCCGCTCTGCTGCGGTGAACATCCATGTAGGTGAATCCCTCAAGGGCAGTGGTGAACAAGCTGGTGGCACTGCCCTCGTCTTCTTGGGTGAGGAACAGGTCTCCAAAAAATTGTATGGCTTTATGAACTTTGAGATTCCTTTTATGCTTGACAGAATGTACCAGGAATACAGTGGTCCATCTGACCATTGAATGGAAAGCACCCCATTGACTGACATTGGCTAACCATTCAAGACAGAAGGAGTTGATTTCACTGTCCAAGTTCAATTTCAGGTAACGTTCAAACAGTATTTGTGCTGTCAGCAGATGCTTATCCCTTGCACTCAGTGCTACAAGCAGAGTATCACAAATTGTCACCCATTTCCTCAGGCCAGAGGTCTCAAGAATCAATCGTGCCTGATCAATATTCTTTTGTATGACATCTGTTGGGACATCCATTGACAACTCTATTTCAGCGACATTGGCCAATGCGGTTGCATGCCAATAAGCATTCTTATCCACAGAGGTGGTCTGAAGCACCTTGATATAAATATCCCGGCCTCACTGTATTCTGATTTGCACTTGTGGACTTCAGCTTGGGTATTCATGATAGCGTGATTTGCCTGACTAACAGACATTCCACAAAGATTAAGTAGACTTCTTGCCTTGATACATAAAGAGATGCTTTTCTTGTGGTGACCAATTGACCGCCAAAATATGGCTTCTATGCGGACGGCACCTGCCTCACAATACAAATCTCCAGATGCTCTTGCCAATCTCTGACTCTGTTGTGCATACAGTTGAACTTCAGAATGTTCACCACGTAGATACTCCACCCATGCCAGTCGGCACAGTGCCTGAGCCTGTCCTTGAATGTACCCAGTTGAAATCCCTAATGATATAACCCTTTTGCATATATTGGCAGCCTCCACAAGATCACACTTAATTTCAGAATAATAGTGCTCTGTGGTGAGATAAAAGTTGCCTGGAAGTTCATGTCAGCTATAATACATGAGTATTGATCATTTTACATACATTTCGGTGCTGGATCATCAATATGTTCACAATATTCCAACCCTTGAGAAATCAGAGCTTCTTGATCATGGATCAGGTAGTATGACGAGCGCAGCAGCTCATTGATTGCATAAAGCTGAAGTTGCTGATTTCCAAGACGTGGAAGTAGGTGCTTTATCTCACCAATGAGAAGAGTACTCCCCTGGCCGGTGGCCCGGTTGAATCGGTTCAAATGGCATACACCACGAATGTTATCCAAAAGGTCTGAGTGCTCTTCCAGGAGCCCCCACCGAAGCAGATTTTGAATATTGGCAATGTTGGATGCTATGTGATTAACTGTGCTGGCACCTGACTCATCTCCCCCAGACTCCACATAGAAGTGGAGTAAGTCCTGGAAATGTTTGAGAAGTGTGTGGACCAACTGATCTTCAGGGCGCTGATGTCGCTGGATATATTCTCTGATGGGCATCAACACTTTGAGCCGTTTATTTTCATCACTGTAAGCAAGAGCAGTAGATTTCAATACTGCTTTGCATTTGAGGGGATGTTCAAGTGGAAGTTTGCTTTGTATTAGATCCATATCCGAAAGGCCGTCTGGCAGCATTCCCAAGAGGCTCAGGAGCTCTTGAGATTGTGGAAGCAATTTAATCCTGGGACTGGACAATGACAGTGAGATAGATAGATCCAAGTTGGATCTTTTGTCAAAGCCTTCTGAGATCATCGATGTCTTCTCCTTCTTCCACCGCAATAGCACATTGGAGCAGCCCTCTGAGTCAACAAGGTGGGCAAGGAGATTAATTGCAAGTGGCATATTGTCTGTGAGGGAGAGGATTTTGTCAACCTGATCCAGGTCATGTTTATCATCTGCAATATCAATGAATGTAAGACGTGCAGCTTTCTGGTCTAAAGGTTTCAAGGGCAACAGAAATGGCCGTGTCCATTGCACCTTTGCTGGTCTTTCTGCCCCGCGCATAGTGATCTGATATGGTATGAATAAAAAATCATTGGAACCCACACTCATCCACTCACCATCAATGCCAGATGGTTGATGTCTGTCAGGAGTGACAGCAATTCTTCAACATCACCCCGAGATTCTGTGGACTCCCACAATGTCTCAAGTTCATCGAAAATGAGGAGACTTGGAGGATTGTTGGAGAACTGTTTGAGAACTGCTTGAATAGGATCTTTGCCTAGCTTGAGTCCAATATGAGCACCAATGAGGGTAACAAGTTCCATTTTGGTTGTTGCCGAGCTGCAACCAACAAAGAACCTATTTTGCTGGTATGTGGCTGTGATGGCCGGGTGGTGCAGTAAAGCCTTGGCAATAGAGGTTTTGCCCATGCCACCTGCACCCAAAATGACAATCCTCGGGGTTTGGGCCTTGAAAGGTCAAGTATATCTGAAACTTCAGACTCGCGGCCGTGGAAGATCTTTGGCTCGGATGGTAGCATGGAGATGGAGTTGGAGCTTTAAGACAAAATTTAAGCTATCACACAGGTACCCTGGGATGTTACATACCTACTGTAGGACTGAGAATAGGATCTGCTTATCTACGGAAAGATCAATGTGAAGCTGGTGAAACAACTGCATTCTTCACCATGGACCCTTGTTCTGAAACAGTGTTCTCAGATAGAATTTCAATCCTATCAAGCACTTCTTGATGTCGCTTCTGTGCATCTATCTCCATCTCTGCGACACTGGGTAGAGTTATGGCTGGTTTGATCTGTAACCGACATTCATCAGTCAATTGTGGTGGCCCAGTAAGATGGCAAACCTGAAAGAACTCAAGGCCTTGTTGCAATCCAACCTTGCACTCTTTCAGTAGCGCACTTGATTCACTCTGGCGGAAGAAAGATTTGATTTTGCTGCCTTTCTGGTGGGCCTCAATGAAGTTATGTATTTTGTGAAGGATTCTGATCCAGTGGTCAGCGCACCGAATGTTCTTAAGGCGAGAAAAGTACTGTGTGAATTTTCTAATATGGTCTAGTACATTTGGAGGCAGTTCTGCACCCATTTCCGACTTGATATAAAGAATAATGATGACAGTGAGAAATTTCTGGGTTTGCTCGAGGAGCTCGACACAGTCATCTTTGTTTTGTTTAACTGTCTGCCAGGACAAGTTTAGATTTGTGTCTCCCACAGTTTTGGACTCACTTCAATGTTTTTCAAGACAGCTTGAGTCGTGTTCACAATAGCACCTAAGAAGGGGGTGTCGAGGGTATCCGCTAGGACTTCCAAGGTATTTGCAGTTATAGTTAAGCTTGTGGTGACCGCATTCAGCCGGACCTGAATGACAGCTGGCTGGGGGCATTTTGAGCGAGATAGTGTCCTTTCAATGCACTGGCCTTTTATGCTCCGATGCATGGGAAATCCCAATGTGATCGGTTTCTTGATCTGCCACCACTGCCCGGTATCCTTCCATTCATCAAGTCCTCAGTGTTCTTTCTTCGTGTCAACTTAGGTACATCCCTCCAGCGGTTGTTGGTGACTCAAATCAACCCCTAACCGTGTTTCAGTCGGACCCGAATGGCAGCTGGGTGGGGTATTTTGAGCGAGATAATGCCCTTTCAATGCACTCGCTTTCTGTGCTCCGATGTATGGGAAATCCCAATGTGATCGGTTCCTGGATCATCTGCCACCGCTGTCATGCCATTGTGAGTCCTTCCATTCATCTACAGACCTAGAATGGAAGTCCTCACAGTTTTCTTTCTTCGTATCGATTTAGGTACATCCCTCCAGCTGCTGTTGGTGAATTACCTGGATACTGTTCAAATCACGCAAAATTAAACCCTGAACAGTAGAGACAGATGTGTCGACTTGCAACAGTGTTGATATAGACTCACCGATTCGGTACATTTCCACATGTGTCGGATCCCAGCTATTTCGGGGTGCGTTCCATTCCATTCATGCGTTCAGCGGAGCTTCTGCGGAAACGCCCGGGAAATGATTTCCCCCGAGTGTAATTCATTCCGAAGGAAATATCGCCCTAATACTGTATTGCTTCTTCCATGGAATGTAGGAGTGACCTGACAATTGCAGCCATTCGCGACTCAGGACCTACGTTCAATGCACTCACCCGATTACCTCATTATTCAAACCATTCTGTGCACATTATATTCGAGGTGCCCGTGATCTCCGGAAAATTTCATATCTTGAATACTCTGAATCCTCACTGGAAATATCAATGTCATCCTTTGCGTGCCACGAAGGCTCAGAAAATACGAGAAACCAACCCTGGGAAGCAATCAAATCAATGGTCAGCTCGTTGTCCCAGGAAATGAAACGAAAGCAAAGTACCTCGTCTCGTTCCTAACAATTATGCTGAAGCTCATGTCAATCACCCGGAACATTACAAAAGAGCGAAAAAAGCGTAAAAAGCGTAAAAGCACAAAAGCGTGCTCTTACTTTGAAGTCCCCTACTGACTTCCCACTCTCCCACTCGTAGCCTAGGTCACCACCAAGATTATCTGGGGGATACCGATGGTGGATGTTCAATCCACCTCCAACTCAGTCCAAATTTGAATACATTGCCTTGAGCCTGATCGTTCCCTCCGCAGCCCCGTATATCGTAAGCTGCAACATTTGACACCCAGCCGTTGGAGTTCAGGCCATTGCCGTTGCCTACCTACATGTCACGAATAAGTGCAACCATCACTAGTACTGGGAGCATACTTTGGAGATAGTCAAGTTTACGTTTTTTTTAGGGTGACTTTGAGCTTGGCACCTCTTATCCCCACGAATTACAAAACGGTTTACATCCTTTCATGCTGAATTGAAAAGGCACGAAGATAACCAATATGGCACCGGGGTTGATAATCGGCGAGGGACTCGGAATGTACGTTGGGCGTGTGTTCTCGTGGTGGAAGACGAATAAGCATCGAGTTACGAAGAGAGGTTTTTCCTTTTTCTTTTTTGAAAAAATCAAAGACGGAAACAAAAACAAAAAAAAAATTGTTATACTGTAGTGTCGAGGAATCCAGAAACCTCGAAATTGTACCCTGCCAGTGGTGCTGTGCAAAGCATGATGACGACAATGAGGGCGCCGTCAATTCCTGGGACGAGTCCGCAGTCACTGCGTTTAAGGGCCCCCTAGACTCAGTGTGTCTAGGTGAGTGTAGTGTCAACTAGCAGTTCGCGGCCGGCTTCGCCGGGCCGCTCTCCGCTTGGCTAACAGCAGACATCAACGTAAAAGGAGATTGCCGGCGGAGTTTAAAGGCTTCGGACAGCGTAATTTTATAAAGAGGACTTAGACTTTGCAGAGGTGTTTGAGGTCCTGCTGAAGGAATGAATCGTTCAGTGGACACCGGATGTTAGAGTGGTCCTTCCAAAAGATGGGACAAACAGAGACGAAAAAACAAAAATTAAAAACTATGCTGGAATTCATCGAATGACTCAGGCCTGAATTGAACAGACGGTTTCCAGGTACTTGGTTATACGTGCCAGGCCTGAAGGAAATTGAACCTCGATATGAGCTGCTCTCCCGCCTCGCCGATTCGGATCTCATTTCCTCCAGCCAGTTCCAACATCTACAATGACTCGGTGGCGGAGGGTCTGCGCCCATAACGTGTAAATCGGTGACCATGACCATACGAATTTCTTGCCGGCCCGAACACAAGGACAAGTGTTAAACCCGAATTCAGGTCAATTCAGATCTGTCTAGGTACCTAGACAGACCTACAATCAGCTGCACTGACCTACACCGAGCTAGTCAGAGGACCCAAACACAGCTAGACAGGGGCTCCACTCAACTAGCCACAATCTGTGTCTAGAAGGCTAGACAGGGTCTGTGTAGTGGCCTAAACACAGCTAGACATCGAGCATTAAGTGCTGTGGACGCGGACCATCCGCAACCGAGTCGGTGGAAGGACTGGAACCGAGTCAAGGGAATGAGTGCACAATGGCAATGGTGAACGACAGCGGATGCGGACTCTGTGAGATTCGATGCATCCGATTGGCGTCGTGGTTGGAGATGGCACGGAGGGTAAGGTGGGGATGTGTTCCTGCAGCATTTTTCCATTTGTTTTGTCTGGCGCGTGTTCGTGTTCGTGTTCGTGCTCGGAGCCTTGGCAAAATTTTCAGAAATCGGCGGACCGGTTCAGACAGAAAAAGAAAATCAGACCAAGACAAAACCACGGCTCGGGCCTGAATCGAACAGGCGGGGTCCGCGCAATGAAGTACGGTATATCCATGACCTACATAGTGTCGCGGACGCGGTCCATCCGCTGCCGAGTCGCTGCAGGCGTGGTGCTGAGTCAGATTCCTACGTGAGACTCTAATCGCGACTGAGGATGGGCGACTGGCTTGGAGATCCGGGACTCGCGGAGGGGCAATGCGCGTTTCCGAGGGCTAGTGTGTTGAGCAGCTGCGCTGTGGATATTCGGTGCTGTGAGACTGAGGAAGGCAACCGGTTCGGAGAGAAAAAGAAGGAGGGGAAGAACCACAATGACACCGAACTGATATTTATACACGCCTCGGGCCTGCGTCGGACAGGCGGGGTCCGCGGAGTCTTGCGGCGGGGGATATATAATATACCCATGTATCGCAGACGCGTACGCGGTCCATCCGCAAACGGGTCGGTAATAGTATGTACAGAGGGCGAAGTCAAAACTGGGTCGAATGGGTGGTGGCATCGGGGAACTGAGTGAGCACTGAGCCACGTCGCGGTTCGATTTCCGGAGCAGGGTCGACAGAGGTGTTTGAGGTCCTGCTGAAGGGATGAATCGTTCAGCGGACAGAGTAGCCCTTCCAACAGATGGGACAGACGGAGACGAAAAAAACAAAATTCAAAAATTACAGCGAGACTGGAAATGACTCAGGCCTGAATCGAACAGACGGTTCCACGTACTTCGATATAGACACCAGGTGTTCGATATTAAGTGCTGTGGACGCGGACCATCCGCAACCGAGTCAATGGAAGGACTGGAACCGAGTCAAGGGAATGTAAGCGCAATGGTGAACGACGGCGGATCCGGAGTCCCATGAGATTCGATGCGCGTCCGATTGGCGTCGTGGTTGGAGATGGCACGGAGGGGTAAGGTAGGGATGTGTTCCTGCAGCATTCTCCGCTGTTTTGTCGAAGGCGTTCTGGGATCGTTTAGAAAGACGAGAGAAGAGCATAAAATTTTATCAGGATCCAAACCTCCATACGACTCGGGCCTGAATCGAACAGGCGACTTCCAGATAAGTACGACACCGCTATGCAAAGTTTCGTGGACGCACCCGCCACCGAGTCTGTACTCCATTCGAGCCCAGCAAAGAGGATACATGGCAGCCCGAAACGGAAATCGAATTCCCAAAAGCAGCGTGCTGCGGAGGGCGATTGCCAAACACGCACAACGCGGATAATCCTTCCTCCACGTCAGCTTCCATTCTGGAAATCCGTGCAGTACTTACTCTCGCTTGACCTTAGTTGAGGCTTCGGTGGACCTGGGTTGAGTTTGGCTTTTGGAGGACTTCTGGAAAAGCGATCGGGGCTTCATTTGTGCATTGGGAAACTTGCTTCAACTTCGGCTTCCTTGGTCTCACTCGAAGCTTCAAGTGGACTCGTAGATAACTGGAAATGCCGGTAGAAGTCCCGGCCGCGGGTCAGCGAGTCCCACCCACTCAGCGAGGAATTACCGTCTGTCCGTGCCCTCGTCGCGCGTTTTCAAGGTGTGTAAAGATGTCTTTGTTCATCGTCTGCGCGCGTTTGAGGTCGCACGTCGTCGGTTGAATAGATGCCGTGGCGTGCTGAGTGTTGTGTAATGGTGTTGCCATCTCGTTGGCGATGGCTACTGCGGCTTGTGCGCCGCGCCCAGTCGGCGTGGTTTGTCCGTGGACTTCCAGCTTTCAGCAAGGCGGCGGATGCCCTCGTTTGCTGGCCGTCGCGGGCGCGGGAGATGTGAAGGTCTCTCCGCCATCAACGCCGCGACGTACCTCTCCCCGTCGTCGAACTCGTACTCGCTATAGTACCGAGGCCCTCGATAAGAGCGCTCCGCGCGCACGTGTCTATTGCTTCGCGCGCCTTGCATTTCTGTTTTTGTATCATTCGATCCTCGTCTCAAATCCCTGCCCTGCATGACTTCCAAATCATTCAAACGACAGAACGAAGCCCACACCGCGTCGATAAACCTCCAGCGGCACGCGCTCGACACGTCTGTGTACACGACGCGCATTGCCCAGCTCGAGGCGGAGAACAAGCTCCTGCGCGCTGAGCTCACCATCCTACGCGATAACCCCGCCCCGTCCTCATCTTCTTCCGCGTGGAAAGGGCGCGGGAGGAGGCAAGAAGGAGCAATGTGGTGGTGAGGGAGTATACGGGTTGGTGAGGAGGTTGAAGGAGCGGAGTCTGGCGGCGGGGCAGACGAGCTTCGTTTTGGATGGGCATCGGCGGAGTGTGAGTGGGACTGGGAACGTGGACGCAGACGCGGGGAGCACACCTACGCTCGTCGAGCCTCCCGTCCCCGCCGCCTCCCCGTCGGCCGGCGAGGGCCCGAAGGACGCCCTCGACCCCACAGGTACAACTCGAGAAACGCGACGACACAGAAGCGCTGGAGACCCGCGTAGCGGAGCCACCGCTTGCTCCAAGCTCGAGCTCGCCCTCGTCGCCTCGCAAACCCTCGTCGTCGAGCTGGGCACCTAGCTCGCGCGCGCAAAGTACGAGCGGAGGTCGCAAGGGCGGGGCGGGGGTAGAAAGGTATATGTTCGTCGCATTTAGTCTTCTCGTTTTTTCTTTTGGTTGGCAGGGTGAGGGCACGGATACGGTGACATTTTGGCTTTGTGCGTCCTATGGACGGTATGGCCTCGCTGTTCCACACTTTGGGTGTGAGCGCTTTGGCCCAGGTGGCGTTCTTGCGTCTCATCCCATCTTCATGTTCTTGTTTCCCTAGTTCTTTCTCTCTTCCTCCCTTCCTTTCGTTCTCTCGTCCTCTCTTTCTTCCCTGTATCCTCGTCTTCCCCATCCATATCCGGCCGGTATACAGCTGCTATGGAGCGGGCGTCCGGCGGAGCGCACATTTCGTTTCGTCTCTATCGCTGCGGGTGCTTGCCGCTCGATGCAGTCTCGTTGCCGGAGCTAGAGGACTTGGAGGAGGAATCGCTGGAGGAGCAGGACGCATAGCTGGGCGCAGTCGACTAGTCTCGGGCGCAGCCTCGTCTCGCAGGCGGTTCCCATGTAATTGTTACTACTGAAATCGGAGCTTTAATATTATCGTGGACGTGGTCCATGCGCAGCCGAGTCGGTACAGGTATGGGAATCGGCTGGAGGAAATGGGACTCGAATCAGCGAGGCATGCGAGCAGAACATGGCGGGTTCTCTGTGATCCCAGCCGGGGTCAATCTTCAAGGATGCCTGCTCAGCAAAACTGAGGGAAACAGTTCAGACAGAGAGGGAAAAGAAGACTCAGAAGAGAAAAAAATCATGACGACAAATTCCGTACGACTCGGGACTGAGTCGAACAGGCGGTTTTCATATGTAGTCTTCTACTTCTTATCTTAATGACACTGTGTGGACGCGGTCCGCTCGCCACCGAGTCCGTGTAAGGGTTGCAGCTGAGGGAGAGAGCGAAACTGGCGAGGTCCGAGAGTAGCCCGCTTGCGTTGCGGACTCAACATGTTGGAGCGGGTGCCACGAGGAGCCTCCGCTCCTTTACAGAGAGGTTCTCTACAATTCCGGCTCAGTTAATCTCGCAGGATGCCTGCGGAATCGTGTAGCGAACCATTGCTTGCAAAAGATGATAAAAACAGCGACAGCGCAAAACAAGCAAGCAGAAGGCTATGACTCGGGCTTGAGTCGAACAAGCGGTTTCCACGTAAATTTTTCATGAGGGATCCTCAGATATTGTGGACGCGGGCCGTTCGCTACCGAGTTGGTACAGGTGTTGGAACTGGCGGGAGGAAATGATATGGCACCCACCAGCCGTGTTCCGTGATATCTACCTTCTCCCAAATATCCTCGTTGCTCCGGAGATGTGGCGCGATGCAAACGAGAGAGCTGGGAGACAAACCATCTTGGGAGTTTTTCCATCAATGCGGCACTGCCGTGTTTTGTCCCCAGTACCGGGATAGAGTGGAGCGAAATAATTCACGGAAGAACGACGAGAAAAACAGGGTGGCTGATACAAAACTGCAGAATACAGGGAAATGGCCAGACTGCATTTGACTAAACCAGTATCCTTTCCAATACATCATTTACTTTTGGCGCATCAATATCAAATTTCAGTGTACTTACCCGAAGCTAAGCATTCCCAGAAATCCACTGTAAGATCGTCGTTCTAAAGAGCACCGGTCGGCTTATCCATGTGAAATGCTCTGCGTTCGGGAGGGTGACGACGGTCAATTTCTGCCACCCAGCGATTGCATCGAGTACGGGCTGCTTGAGGATGAGTTTATCATTCGCACCGAAGATCGCTAACAACGGCAGTGCCCCTGAGGTGCCGGCCTGGAGCAGCCCGGTGCTGTTCTGTGTGCGATTGAGCACAAGTTCGGTGGCGGCACGCGGTTGAACCATGCTGTCGCCGAGGCAGCCAAGGTAGAAGTTCCACTCGAGGGCAGGGTGGCAGAGGTTGATGAAGTCAATTATAGTGGTCTGGAATTGAGTGACATTGGTCGTTTCAAGGAACCCCGGCACGAGTGGAAGGACAGCAGGCGAGCCGACGGTAAAGAGGGTATCCATACTGGGGAAGGCTGCGTCATATATAATACCGGAGAGGTAATTTGAGGGATGAAAGGATAAAATATCTGCAATATGAGGCCCTGCATGAACATCGTTGTGAGACATTGGAAGAAATGGCTAATGCTGGACTGGACCTCCTAGGCTCCTGCCCCGCGATACGTGATTAGCTGGGTATGGTGCCGACAAAGAAAAATGAGCTCACCATCCTAATACAAATGGCCGGTTCAAATTGTAACTCTGCACCACCGCGTCAAAGTCGTCCGCAAGCCGCTGAGAGACCCAGGCGGCCGGGTCAGTCGGCTTGTCGCTTCGCTAACCACGAGTATCGTAGCGCACCTGCATATTACCGATCAACCATAGTTTAAATTGAATCTAGAAATGAGGCTCGTTTACTATGTATACTTGGAGGAGCCACAGAGGATCATCGAAGATTTCGTTGAAAGCCATCGCTCCCAGTGCGAATCCGTGGATGAAGACTATCGCGGGTTTCAGAGGATTACCGCGAGCCTCTGAGAAAATTTTCGTCCCATCCGCCGACGTCACAAAACGTCCTGGGGCCATCGCTGAGATGCCGAAATTTGCATCGGTGGGATTGATCATGATCACCGGGTCAACAACCTTAAAAAGAGTCAAAAAAATAAGCGTTGCTCAAGCAGATAGGACGAAGAATCTACTCGAGCTTTGACGGTGTTGTCTGCGGTAGTTTGTGTGTTATTATTATGACGAACCACAAGGAATTGGGGCATAGTACCACGCATTTCAATATCTTGAACATTTGCGACGACCAACGGCAGCAAGGCCAGGGCGCAAGAAAGAGATTTAAGAGAGAAGAGCATTACACTAGAGGGCTTCAGAAGTGGGAAGGAAACTTGGTACTAGAGATGCAGGCAAATCGAACAGGATTATATATGTTGTCCGTGTCTTCATAATGCTGGAGTTCCGAGGTGCTATGTGCGCGCCCTGCCCCCGGGCTGCGGCGTACTTTGACCATATATGCCGGTGGCCGCTCCATTCCGTGCGTGAAAACGACCCGATTAAAAAACCCGAGAAATTGAGGCACACTTGCATACTGTTATTTCGACTAAATAGGCAAAGCCTCGGAGGACGTCGGCGGACATCTCGATCGCGGGCCTCAATCGAGGAGCGGACGTTCCACATGTCGTTTGAAGAGAATTTAATGGGGTATTCGCCGAAAAATTGAGGCACACTTGCATACTGTTACTTCGACTAAATAGGCAAAGCCTCGGAGGACGTCGGCGGACATCTCGATCGCGGGCCTCAATCGAGGAGCGGACGTTCCACATGTCGTTTGAAGAGAATTTAATGGGGTATTCGCCCTCGCCACCGGGAGCTACTAGTAATGTTTGAGGACCGAAGAAGTGGAGTTTTAATCTAACCCCGAGACACCTGTTCAGAATCGATTCTTGCAGGCACGGTGAAAGTGCTGCCGGTCCCGCCAGTCCCGCCCTTAATGGAGAAAGTGCCTCCCCCAGAGTTTTTTGAAATCTGTTTTATGTATACAAAGCTCCATACAGTTATACTTTCACTTTGCCCTGAATAGGGTGTTGAAGAACATGGAAGATGGACTAGTTTATGGTGCGCGCCCTGGTGAATGGTTCAGAAATTAACGAACCATTCTTGAGAAAATCTTAGACGGGAAGGACTGCAACCGAAAAAAAAAAACACGCATTTACATCTACACGGCTCGGGCCTGAGTCGCACAAGCTGTGTCCACATGTAAATCCGTTGAAACATTGGATTGTGCCGTGGATGCCGGCGGTCCGCTCCCGAGTCATTGTATGTGCTGAGCCTTACTTGAGTGGACAAGAACACAATAGGGAGAGGCCGAGTGACTCGCATTGGAGATTTGACATGATCCAAGCAAGAGAGAACTGAATGTTGGGCCGGGAGGGGGGGCCTGAATTTATGTGTTCCTGCTGCTTTACCATTTTGTGAAGATCTGCGAATCGTCGAGCGAGCCCTTACCCAAAAATATAGGAAAGACGCGCACAACGGCCAAAAAAGTCAACGATCTCAGTTATGACTCGGGCCTGACTCGAACAGGCGGTGTCCACGTGCATTGCAGCGAAACAAGCAAGTTGTGTGGGCGCGGTCCTTCCGCAACCGGGTCGGTGGAAGGCTGGAACTGAGTGAAATGGGTGAGAGGAAATTGTGGATGACGGTGGACGCACATTGAGATTCGATGCACATCATGAATACTTACATCGAAGACGAGCGGAGACGGCACAAAGAGCGAGCGGATGGAAGGGCTCCGATAGCTTTCTTCACTATTTCGTTGAACGCCTTGGGGAATTGGTTAGACACAACGAGAAAAAGACGAGAGAGGAGCATAAAAAATACTGTATCCCAACCGCCGGACGACTCGGGCCCGAATCGAACGGACGACTGAATCCACATGCAACCTCATCGAAACTGATCCCGAGTTTCGTGGACGCGGGCACCCGCCACCGACACATGGTCGTGGTCGCTGATTTGCACGTTATGGGCGGCCACCGAGTCGTTGTGGGTGTTGGAACTGGCAGGAGGAAATGAGATTCAAATCGACGAGGTGGGAGAGCAGCTCATATTTACCGAGGTACGAGGTTCTTTCGTTTGTAGCGTCTGTCTACGAGAGACTAGCTCATATTGAGGTTCAATTTCCTTCAGGCCTAGCACGCATAACTTAAACTTTGCAGAGGGGTTTGCGGTCCTGCTGAAGGAATGAATCGTTCAGTAGACACCGGATGTTAGAGTAGTCGGTCCAAAAGATGGGACAGACAGAGACCAAAAAACAAAAATTAAAAATTACAGTGAGACTGGAAATCAGGCCCCACTGGGGATTTGTTATATCATGTGTCTCTCGGGAGAGACCAGATATGATATATCAACGTCTCTCCCTCAGAGGCGCCATGATATATCTTTCGAGAGACAGTTCCCTTTTAGGAAATCCCTCCCGCGTGTCTGCGCACGCGCCTCTCCACTTGCCTGACCACTTGCCGCCCACCGCCGCTCCGTAGTGCGTGGCTGTGCTCCCGCCCAATCTATTCCTGGATGTGATACTTCCGACGATCAGATTGCACATCCTTGATTATCACGAACCGTTGGGGGTACATAATCGGCGGGGTTCGCGCTTCCGCCTCAATCGCTGCGCGTTGGCGGGTGGCGATACAACATCCGTTGCTTGTCTGTGTTACTTACACATGCTCTCGGCTCTTCGCCAGCACCACCAACCTGATCGCCCGCCCTGCTCCGCTGTCCCCTCGTTTGCTCTCTCACTGCAACCTCGGGACCACCCTAGATGTGGCTACGGCCTCATAAACAGTCCTTTCTTTGACCCCGCCGGCTATTCAGCATCATACAGGGCTTAGAATCCCCGCACCAGCTCTGCGTTCCCGCCACTTGCTGGCACGCTTCAGTAGCCAGGATCAGTCCCCGGGACTTATGCTATCTTTCAACATATTTACTGCTCTCTATTTCATCTTGTAGGCTGTGCTCTGCAAGCGCAACAGGCCGTTTTCATTCCGCCCCAATCCTGCCGTTAATTACGATTGTACCATGGGGTGGGACACCAAGTTTGTGTTCCTTGTTGACTACCTCGTTCCTGCTGTGCTGACCCACGCTGCCGCTGCCTGCTGCCTGCTGCCTGCTGCCCGCCACCGCCACTGCCCCGCCGCCGGCCCTCTCGGTGCGTTTTGCGCCATACATTGCTTACATCTCTCATGAATTGACATTGCGGAACAAAATGCGCTCCTGCTTCTCGCCTCGCACGTCCCTGCTCCACACCAGATGCTGGTGTACTGCTCGGTACTCGCATGCCTCGCCCCCGTATCCCCAGTCCCCAAGCGGCGGGTGCACTGTTCAAGCTGCTGCCTGCCGATGTTTGGATCGTCAATGGACCTCGGTGCCGATGCGTTGAGCACTCTTTCATCTTCTCTGTGCATTGTGTTGTTGTTCTGTGACTCTCTTCCTGATACACAGTCCCTGTTTCCCATAACACACTAATCAATGAATGTACCAATCTCTTTTCACATCCCTCGTGCTCGACGCTGTTTTTTTCAACAAGGCGCTTAATGCTGCAGAATAAGCGCCTATGGTGATGGATTCGCTCTATTGGTTCGGCTATGTCGGCTTGTTCCCGGAATACTCCGAACGCAATAAAAAACCTTGCACCCTGAGCGAGACGCCTCAGTAGATGCTCAGGAGGATACACATGGGCGAGAATACACCACAGGTGCATCGTCTGACTCGAATTTACGCAAAACTATCGAGGCCCGAACATTCTTTTTGTGATTCGAACATCTATGCACTCAAAAGTTCCAAGTTTCGGCTGTGTTGATACCCAGGAGCACAATGAAATGCCCATGCAGCAAGAAACCGATTAACAATGAACCCATGAACGATATTGGTAGGTATTGGGAACAATATATGGTGGCCATGTTGGTTATTCGGTGCATGATCATGGGTTGAATGAGTTACTATTACTGTTTTAGGTACTAATGATGCGACTGATGGATTCAACATTTTATTCTGCTTGCAATACTGGATCGTTCATCCCAAATCTTGGTATTTCAGTCCATTGCATGTGTATGAGTCTGTCACTGACTTTCCCAGATTCCTTTCAGCGTGTTCCATCAAGATATTAGTGTAATTTGATGTCGGTGTTCATTCGAATGCTACAGGCCTCCTACATATGCCGCAACTCCAATCTTTCTTAGGTCACTTTGACTACTCTCTTACTCCTCATAAACATCTGCTTTCCAGAAAACTGGAGAGGCAATACCGCTGAATCCAAATGTCTTCAACCCCCGGCTACTTTCAAACTTACAAATCCAATATTCCGTGGGCAGATATGGTTGGTAAGTCTAAGAAAGTCTGTCTGTTCAGAATTTTAGTTGGCTGAGGGAGAGAACAGAACAAAACAAAACGGCGTGTGCTCATCCATTCGGGAACGGTGGCCCGGGCTTCCCGAATTCCTTGCCGTCGATGCCGATGCCAAGACTTTGCCACGTAACACCTCTTTTGCTTCACTCACTTCATTTCGCTCGACCTCAAGCCCATGGTTGGGGCTCTCTCGATCCGCTGATATCTACGACATGATCAACCACATTTCAGAACTCTTCTTTGACGTCTCCCCACAGCATGTAATTCTTTGGATAATCCTTCCTTGCCATCTTGTACCAACGTGTGTTTCTTTCCAAAGCTCATTTTTCTTTTGTACGGTGCGTCAAGCACATTCCATGTCTTGGCGCGTAGCGAGCGCCGTGCCGTGTCGCACTGTTTGGGTGATTGTTCCGCTAGCTCGCAGCGGCGGTATATACTACTCAGGACGTCGCTACCCAGTATCGGCGCAAGCGATGTGCAGCTCGGTCTGCTTCTCTTTCGGATGGCATACGAAGATGAGCCCACAGGCCGTGCCGTATGCGCGGCGGGTCGGGGTTGTACTGCACGCGCGCCCATTCATTCGGCCCATTGTGTTCCGCCAGGTAGCTGTGGCGCTGAGCGGTGCGGCTAAGGCGTACGCCCGCTGGAATGGACGGGGTCCACGCTGCATCAGCGGCATATGCATGAGGAGCCAGTATGGTGGGAGCGATCACCCGCGCTGTAGCGGCAGTGTGTACCCTGGACCTGCGAGGTGGTAGGAGAAGAGGGGATCTCCAGTACAAGGCCCTGGTGCAAATTTGTGCAGCGGGGTACGCCGAAATGCAGCGTGGTATTGAGATTCACATATTATATATTCTTTGCAAGGCCTTTTTGCGCTGTCTCCCTGTACATAGTAGATGTTTATGATGTCTTCTACTTCCTCAACTTTCAGCGGGAACGATTCCAGAGAATTCGGGAGGCTGTTAAAAACAATTTCCTAATTGGGTTACCGCGGTTGTCAAGCTCGACGCTGTCGTCAGCAGCGAGCACGCATGATTCGGTAACGTCCGCGGGGGAGACGACCGACATTTGATGAGCGACGCGGCCCTGCCCAAACGGTATGTGCTCCGAGTGATGTATCTGACCAATTTTGACGCGAATCTCGTTTTTTTAGCGAGAAAACACCTGAAAGCACTTTCTCCAGTTGGTATACGCTCAACGTTGTCGCCGACGACGAGCTCAATGGTCTCAAAACCTCAGACAATGGGCAGGCAGTGCCTGCCGCCGTCTACCCAAAAGGGAGCCGGCTCTGGCGTGATATATCAGGTGTGTCTCTCACCCAGAGATCTGGATATATCACCATTGGTCTCTGGGGAGAGATGGTGATATATCATTCCCCCAGTTACTGTTGTGGAAATGACTCGGGCCTGAATCGAACAGACGGTTTCCCGATGGAAACCCAAGTGCTGTGTACGCGCACCATCCGCAACCGAGTCGCTGGAACGACTGGAACTGAGTCAAGCGAATGAGAGCGCAATGGAAATGGTGAACGACAGTGGATCCCGACTCCCACGAGATTCGATGCGCAGCCGATTGGCGCCGTGGTTGGAGATGGCACGGAGGGGTAAGGTGGGGATGTGTTCCTGCAGCATTCTCCACTGTTTTATCGAAGGCGTTCTGGGATCGTTTAGAAAGACGAGAGGAGCATAAAAAATTATCACAAGCCCAGCCTCTTCCATACGACTCGGGCCTGAATCAAACAGGCGACTTCCAGATAAATACGTAACGACGATTAGTTTCGTGGACGCGGGCCACCCGCCACCGAGTCTGTACTCCCCTCCATTCGAACCCAGCCAGAGGACACGTGGCAGCCCGAAACGGAAATCGAATTCCCCAAAGCAGCGTGCTGCGGAGGGCGATTGCCAAACACGCACAACGCGGATAATCCCTCTTCCACGTCAGCTTCGATTCTACAGTCTCGCCTTGGCGTTAGACTTACTTGGGCTTCGGTGGACTGCCTTTGGCTTTGTGGCTTCTTGGAGGCTCCCTAAAACCCGACACAGCGACACGGCGGCAGACCTTCAGCAAATCCGACACAGCTAAATAAGTAAGACACACTCACCGTGTTTTCAGTAGTTCCGACACATGCCAAGCTTTCCACTCCGGCGTTGTTTCCTCTTATGCCTCCAGGTTGAACTGATGGGATAATTGATTGCTGATGCAATGATCTCCGAGTTGGCCGTGGTTCACTGGAGTACCGGAAGGGAACGGCTCGGAAACGAACGATGAGAGATAGAAGCTGGTGACGTTTTGTGATTCTGGGCGCCAACAGCCAAGTCACAAAGCATCACAGTTGCTTCGAACCCAAAATAGCGTGAGTTGCATGGATATTATCACTCACATTTTCACTGTTAGACTTACATATCCGTCGGAAACATACAGCCTAACCTATTCTCTATGCCCCATTAATCTAGCTTGAGATGAATTGCATGGGAATTCGAACAAAAGCAGTTTTGGGTTGACTTCCCAAATTAGTCAACTTCGGATTTGTCGGATTGCGTGTTTCGTGTTCGAGAGATTCATCAGCCAAAGTATTCCGAGCTCATAGATGGCTATATTGGATGTCGGAGGATCCCTTCAGGCCATTTGAATATTGACAAGACAATCAAAACGCCGAAAGACAACTCCCTTCGGACCCTGCACGATTTGGAATGACGAGGAATCGTCGCAGTAAACGTCGTTCGGGACTAGAGTACCCGCCGATTTAATTGTCTCCAAAAAGGGGATGCCGCCCAGATTTGATTGCCAGTGTGCCCGTGAATTCGGGACGAACTTGGGATACACCTCAGTCGGGACTGTCCCGTTTCAAAGCCAGGCTTACCGTAATTATGCACTGCATAAATGAGCTTCAACAAAACGAGGTCGAAATTTGAATCAGGATACGCACTGAGTGAACTATGAGCAAAAGACCACAGCACATCCAGAAGAGCGACCTGCAATAGTTGACAAATGAAAACGCGGGTTGACACAGTACCCACCGCTTCAGAGGCCTTGTAGAGTGCCCCTACGTCAACTAAGATATCAGCGACGAGATCGTGTATTATCCTGCCTCCGGGTCAAAACGCAATTGAGCCTTTTGGGGTAGGCACATACCTCTCGCTCAGAATGAGCGTCTCGTCCAACGCATCCTTCATCTTCGCATTCATTTTTTTCTACCGGAAAAAGGTCAACGGTCAGCTTCTTTCGTTACATGAATGGGCGGAACATACCAAATCCATGCTAGTGAACGACCATTTACCCTTCTTGAGCGTGGCGTTGATGAAACCTCTTGGCAGTTCATCCCCCAAGTCATCCTTTCGCAACGTGAATACGAATCCCGTTTCTTGATACAGTAGCGAGAGAGGAAGACTGTGCGCCTCGGACAAAGAACGGTTCAACGCGACTATGTCGCCGACGTTTTCCTTGTAAGTTTCACGGGCGACATCGAGCAGCCTGTTGCAATTGGCCTACCGGAAAGTTCAACTTTGAGCGCACAATAATTGTCTGAGCCGCTTACCTTTACGGCGTACACTCGGGCGTTCACCGCTGAGATCCCTCCCTGAAGAGAATGAATTATGAGGACGTCATGTTGAAGTGTACAAACCTTCGCAGGGAGGATATCTTCGTTCAGGTGTGTACACACGAGACTTTCGATCTTGGCCAGTCTCTCGTCTGACAACATCTGAGGAATTTAGTCAGCAGTTGTAAGTGTTTTTACTCGCGATCCATCACCTCATGGATGATTCTCAATGGCCGGGATTGGCTGCCTTCCAGCGCTGTTTGTAACGGGGGTAAATTTTTGATAATATTTCGCAGGTCAAGCATCTGAGAGACGCGCGCCGCCGCAGATTTTGCTGTGGTATATGGCTTCGTTTCGGATGCTGCGAGCTAGGAGGCAATCTGGTTGTTAGTCGTAAGGGCTGAATCGTTTTGGACACGCACGCAGCCAATTAATTTATCGAAATCCATTTTATTGAGGGGTTTGAGTCCCGCTCGAACGTCGGTGTAGCGTTCTTCAGATTGAACGAGCTCTGGGACATGTGAGCAGAGTGTGAGTTACGATGATCATGGCGCCTTGCCTTCCACGACATCGAGCCGAGCGTCGATGGTGCTTTGTACTGGGGAATATTCAGTCCAAGTCCGGTGTTGAGACGGAAACCTACCAGTACTCGGAGCTAAGATATTGACCCGAAGAAGGCGCGCTGCCATTGCAGTATAAGTATGATTCAGTGTTCTGAGAAACTGTGAGTGTCGTGTAGAAATCGCGGAGCGTATAGACCCAAATAGCGAGTGAGTTGATTTTTTGAAGGACACAAGCGGCTGCTCGGCCGCTTTGAGTCGCATTCTCATCAATTCTCCGTTCACGAGTAAGCCATCATTCGGAGAAAATTGTATTGTATACGAAGACAGGTACATCAAGAACAGCGAAAGATACGACTACGCGGGCTCAGCATCCCCGTACAATGTTCGATACTCGTCCGGAAACTGGGCAAGAAATTCAAACGATGTGTAAATTTGATCATCTGTGTGCCTGACGCTCCATGCCTTAGGCTTGCGAGTCGTACTAAGGGTTGTTGTTAGATCAGGAGGTGGTGAAGGCGCGCTACTGACCGTCTCTTTCCCGAGCCTGATGGCTCAGGTGCAGCAGCAACCTCTGCCTTCTTGGATTTCCGCACGGGGGCATCTTCATGTGTTTTCGATGCCCCCCGCTTTCGTGACGATCGTCGGGTGGAAAGTTGTGGTTCCCGGGGCTCGGACTGGGGAGGAGCGACCGGAGACGGGGCGAATGTGGTAACTGATTTCGATTTTTAAACTTTGTTGCACCTGGGTTAATAGAATGCTTACCGGAGACAGCCCGAGGGCCAGCCACGTCCAAGTCCCCCTTGGAAATCATCTCGCCGTCCTGCTTGCCGTCGACGTCAAGGTTTGGTTCAGACATTGATACCTCGTTTGACACCTGACTGTTCTCTGGCTCAAGCGGATCAGCTTGAATGGCGGTTTCAACTTGTACTTTTGATGAAATCAACACAACAAGAGAGTATTAGCATGTACCACATACCTTCTGGCAGCGAAGCCATTTCAATGCCATCTAGGTCCATGTCATCCGTAGTCGTTGTTCTCGACCGCTTGGGACGGCTCTTGACGGCTTTAGCTGTCAAGAATAAAGGTCAATACGTGATCAGAAACAGAAACAAGGACGACTACCGAGTGATTTTGCCTTGCTCTTCTGGGTTACACGAACAACACCTGATGAGCTTGTCTGGATTCTGCTTAGTTCAATTCAAAACATGAAGGAATGGCTTACCTTTGCCTCCGCCATGAGCATAGCAAGCTCGGCCTTGAGCTCCTTGATCTTGTTGTTCCCCGAGGACGCGTTCTTAGCTTTCTCGATAGCACTGGTATGACGCTTGGCGTTACGTGCGGTTCGATGGCTTAACTCGTTACGATTACTGGCCATGACGCCACTGGCAAGAGACACTTCAAACTGTTCGCTGACGGCATGGTCAGCCTTCGCTGCCCTACGAAATATTAGTAACTAAATTGAAAAGGAGTCGGGTCGAACCTCAGAATGCATTCTCGTGCGTTGAGACCGATACCGGTCTGAGAGTTTGTCCAATGATGCTGAGTTTCGTTGCCGTTCGACGTGAATGGTGTCGTGAGCCATTCCTCGTGAGAGAGACCGGAGAGACATTCAAGCAGTCCAGGAAGAATCCACTTGTGATTCAGTTTGTGGTTCCACCACGCTAGGAGCGTTTAAAACTCAGAAGTGTTATATCCGTCGAGTAGCACATACCGGTAACTTGATTTATATTCAGTGAAAAGACCCAGTCGCTGAAAGTGTCAATGTCTGCACGTGTCTTGAGTGCAACAAGACCCTCGAAGCGTAGCCATTGGTCCTCGTCAACATGAGGTCTCACGCTCTTCCGTAGACCGCTGGAAGCACAGAATTATTTCGGGAATAAGACTGGAGCGGAACAAGCGGAAAGACGTACTCGAGGGCATGCCGACAGCATATACGCAGTACCTTGGGCAAGAACTCATCCACAGTTGGGCGCTTGTCAGCATTCATACGCCTGATAAAAGAGCGGGCCATTCCAATCCACGGCGCCGCCTCCATATCACCGGAGACTGTCACCAGCCATCCCTCCGGGTCCCACGCCTTGAAGGCCAACTGTTTTCCTGTTGCCGCAAAAAAAGCTTCGTGGATTTTATCCCACGCAAACTCGAACGCGTCAGAATCCTTTGCGTCCATGTAGATACGCCCAAAGGTGAAAACTAAGCGCAAAGCAGGTGAGAATCTGAGGGCGAGAAGAACAAGTACGAACGTCGATTGAGTGGGGCGAGAAAAGCGGTGAGTTCGTATTCATTCAACAAACCCGCCTTCATGCGCTTGAACGTCGTATCCTGGTCAAGGCTACGCACCCATTGAACACACTCGAGGAGAACAGCCTCGAACGTTGTAATGACGGCCGAGGGTGGACTGCGACCCGGAAGAAAATCAAATGAATGAATATAACGTTGTCTGGGCTCCTTTGCTTGATCAGCTTTGTATAGATCAAAGAGACCTGGATTGAGTACCGATTTCAGCAAAGAGACAGCGTAAAAAAGGACTATTACCTTCCCATCCAGATTTGTCGCCGCCAGGTTCGCGGCGTTTCAGAGCCGTGATGATCGTTTGTTTGGTCGAGACGTTCAGAAGGGAAGGGTGAACCAAACCCGGGGCCGCGCCCATGATTTCAATGGTAGAAGGCGCTAGACCCGACGATCAGTACTTTGACTCCCACATGCGGCAAAATTCGACTCGCCCTGCTCGACTTTATTTACTGTTGCAATGGATATCCCATACGTACGGACTGCCCGCTCGTAGAGCAGCCTGACATCAGTAGGAACCCTGGTGGCTGGCGGAGGCGGATGCGTATGGGGGCAGAGATGTTTGGGAATTACAATCGCAATAGGGATGGATTCCTCATCCAAAGGGACGAGTATAGCAGTGGCAGCGTCACAATTGCGCTTTAACATTGCCGGGGTGTACGCTTTACCCTCCTTGAGATGCGGAAAGGCTGAGGAAAATCAGTCATGTAGATGAATGTTTGGAAGAAGACATACGGCACTCAGATTTCCCCTTCTTTCCAGATCCGCTTCCAATAATGCGACTGCAAGGCTCACTAGTTGACTCCAACGTGCCGTCGATGATCGACTCCCCCCGAAAGAGGCGAACACACCAATCTTCATCGACATCTGGAGGAATCTGGATTCCAGAATGGTTCTTCCATGAGTTGGAACGATTGCTGCAGGCAAAATAATATTTCCGGCCGCTCGGGAGCTCCTGTATTTGATTGAGAGACGAAATTCGAGTGAATGGTGTCGCACTGGCCTTCACCGCTTGTTTGAGAACCTGGTAACCGCCACACGCGCCGCCCGCGGTATCTGTTCCGGTGCACTTCATCGCGTTGACGGCATTCACATAGCTGCCAGTGATCGGAATGAGCGCCTCGGGGGAAAGCGAGATAAATTGCTTACCAGATGGCCTTGTCCTGAATTATGCTGCCCTGGTTGAGACGCTGCACAATCTGGGCGTTATTAACCGTGTCGTGTGCATGCGGATCTAACTCGTAGCGCTCGACATCGATCAAGACTGGGTCGATGAAAGGGCAGAACATTACACCCTGGCACAACTGTCGTGCTCGGCGGCATTGAACGTGCCCGAAGTGCCCGAGCGCTGCGAACAGCTGCCCGTTCACCTTCGGAGCTCTGTTTGCTTGTCGCTCACCCGGAGTGCCATCCCAAGCGTGGCAGTCCTAGCAATGGTGATGAGTTCTTAACATCACAGAGAGATAAGGCGCACCTTATCCTTCAAAATCGTCTCAAGTTTCATTACCTCGCCATCCGCGTTCTTGTAGGCGTCGCGAACGGAAGAGAAGTTGATGATATAAGCGGTCGGCACGCGAGGAACGGGAAATTGCGAGGGGATACCGTGGACGCGCTCAAGTCGAACTACCTTTTGATTCTTGGTGACCGGAAAGGGTTCAGGTGGGATGTAAACGTCGGATGAGACGTTCTTGTCCAGCCAGATGGTGTCCGAGGGTAACCACTCCCACGCCTCGCTAGCTTCGTCCATCTCCTCCTGTGTCATCAAAATTGGGTCATCGGCATTGAATTCAGATGACCCAGGCGGTGGAGAAAATTCTGCGCGAGTATTAAACCGGAATGTTGGAGTGAATCAAAGTTTTCACCGCGATCTGTACCAGTGAGTTGCGGTGCCGACCCGTTGGAGGGAATAATATCCGGCAGGAGAAACCAGGTGTTGGGATCAGAGCCACGAGCACCCCAAGACTCTGAAGGCGAGAAACCTGCGGGTAGAATCAATAAATGAAGCGTAGCTTTGGCGTGCATCATACCGGTCGACTCAAATGAAGGGTTGGATCCAGACCCCGAAGCAGTCGCCTCGACCGAGTCAAAAAATGAGGCCAGCGACGAGTCCCAGTCCAAATTGGGGTCGTATGCATTCCCGTCGAAGAGATCCAAACCAGACGACGGAGTCGAGAAACCGGAGGCACCAAAATAGTCGCCTTCGGAACCCGGGCCCGAGTAGATTGAGGCCTGATAATCATCGTATAGATTGAAGCTGTAGCTAGATGACGGCGTGGCGGATCGGGGCAGATAACTTGAAGCATCGACGCTGTAGCCAGATGACGGCGTGGCGGATCGGGGAAGATAACCATCGACAGGGTACAAATCAAACGAAGCATTGCCAAAATTGGCATCCATCCCAGAGGACAACCGTGGGTCGAGGCCAACTGGACGGACAGCCCTGGGCATCGGATAAAACCCGCGGGGATGTTAGAGTAGTCGGTCCCAAAGATGGGACAGACAGAGACAAAAAAAAAACAAAAATTAAAAATTACACCGAAGCAGGAAATGACTCAAGCCTGAATCGAACAGACGGTTTCCACGTACTTGGATTAAGGATCAAGTGCTGTGGACGCGGACCATCCGCAACCGAGTCGGTGGAAGGTGAACGACAGCGGATCCGGACTCCCATGAGATGCAATGCGCATCCGATTGGCGTCGTGATTGGAGATGGAAAGGCGGGTAAGGTGGGGACGTGTTCCTGCAGCAGTCTCCGCTGTTTTGTCGAAGGCGTTCTGGGAATTGTTTAGAAAGACTGAGAAAAAGACGAGAGAGGAGCATAAAAAATATCTCGACCGCGGAATTCGAACGGCTCGGGCCCGAATGGAACGGACGACTTCCACATGCAACCTCATAATAGCAACAAACCAAATTTCGTGGACGCGGGCCACCCGCCACCGAGTCTGTACTCCCTCCATTCGAACGCAGCAAAGAGGATACGTGGCAGCCCGAAACGGAAAACGAATTCCCAAAAGCAGCGTGCTGCGGAGGGCGATTGCCAAACATGCACAACGCGGATAATCCCTCTTCCACGTCAGCTTCGATTCTGCAGTACATCTCCTTTGGCGTTACTGTACCATTTAATTCAATTCGTACGCCTTGTGACCTGTGACCAAAATTTACGAAATTCAGAATTCGTACTTGGTCTGAGGGAGTGTGACCGGATTTTTTTTTCGTAAATCCGCCGCAAAGTGTGCAGGATGCGACGGAGTTGATAAATCTGCTAACCCGTACTTGTAGAGCTATTGTAGACAGTACATAGCTAGGAGAGTTTTACTTCCATTGTTGCTTCACCTTCAGATTGGCCAGAAGGGAGGTGAGCAGATCGAGGAGGTGGAGGGGAAGTGGGAGCCGTGGGAGGACCATTTACTCCCACTGTCAGAATTGGCAGCTCCTGTTGCGGCGTGCGGAGGCGAAAAATTCAATTTTTGAGCCATTTTACGGCGATTTCGTGACTCGTTTTCAGAATTCGTACATGGTTGGGTGACCTGTGACCCGTACGAAAAATTTCGTAAATTTTGAGGCCTGTGACCTGTGACATACGAATTGAATTAAATGGTACAGTAGACTTGCTTGGGCTTCGGTGGACTCACTTTGGCTTTGTGGCTTCTTGGGCTGGAATCTTGATCATTCATTTGGGAAACTAGGGACTTGGCTTCAACTGGACTTGTGATCACTATGGCGGCAGAGGTCCCGGCTGCGGGTCTGTCGCTCAGCGAGTCCCACCCCCTTAGCGAGGAACTGTCCAGTCTGCGCGCCCTCGTCGCGCGTTTTCAGGTGTGTATTATCGTTCACTGTCTTTCTTTTGGCACGGCAGCAGGGAGAGGCAGGGAGACGGTATTCGTCTTGCTGCCAAACTTCGTCCGCGCCTTGGCGCTTTGGTCCTTTTCTATCCTGTATCTAGCTGGTACCCCGCGGACTGGGGAGGGCACGTCTCGTCTCTCGCTCTCGCCTCGGGCTGCAGTTCCGTCGTTGGAAGAGCTCGCCGTCTCTATCGTCTCATCACATCCCGATATGGGCGACGCGCTTCTTCACTGCGGCGTGTGCGTGCCCAGAGTCGGGTCGACGCTGCTGCAAAAGGGACCGCGCACAGGTCGCACGTGGCGTGCGCGTCCGCTTGGTTGGGCGGGAGGAGCGCGTGCGGCGGGGGCTGGGCGCGGCGGTGGGACGCGTCGATGCTCTAGCGTCCCGTGGGGAGGGCGAGGCCGGTGCGGGAGAAGATGGGGATGGGGATGGGGATGGAAAGAAGGGGAGGTGGGGGAGCAGTGGATGCACTCGCCCACCTCGTAGCGGACGTGCGCGCCGTGTTGGTGCTGCTCGACGTGGATGTCTCTTCCTCTTCCCCTTCCCCTGCTCCACCCGCTCCTCGCCGACCTCGCAGCGGCAAGCAAGCGCTGCGACGCCCTCCAGCGTGCGTTCCGCGACTGTCACCTTGCGCTGCAGGAGCTTCCAAAAGCGCCTTGTCGTTGCCGCCAGGTAAAACGCAGAACAGGGTGCTGCAGAGCGCGGTGGAGCGGCTGCACGACTACACGGAGGACGCACGCGTGGAGCTCGAGATCCGCGTCGCAGACGGGCGGATGCTGTCGGGAGGGTGGGAGACGATCGTGTTGTTACCCGGCCGCGGTGGGGGTGTGGGCGAGAGCGAGGGAGGGTAGGAGGCGGAGGCGGAGGTGGAGGAAGAGGCGGACGTGCGGTGGCAGACTGCGGCCTATGTCGCGCGCGACGCGGACGCGCAGGCAGGCTTCCAGCGCAAGCTCGACGACGTGGAGCACGACATTGCGGTGGTCAAGCGTGCAGTGTACGCTCCGCCGTCGCTCGAGCCTACACCGCCAATCTCACCTGCGCCGGTGTCGCCGTGGCACACGGAGGGATGGGCCGCGTGGCTCGGCGGCGGGAGCGGGAGACGCACGCCCCCGTCGCCTGGGGGGCACGCGCCGACGTTTGGGATCGTGATGACGAGCCCGCGGCTAAGGCACTCGTCATCAGCGGCGCGGCTGGCGGTGAAATATGCTGCACAAGGCGACCCGTTCGAGAGGTTGGGGCTGCGGGTGCCGATGCCTACGTATGTGCCGCAGCAGCAGCAGCAGGCGCAGGCGGCGCTGGCGGCGAGGCAGCGCACGATCTCGGGGGTGTATATGCTGGGGCTGGGCGTTGGACATAATGCGGTGCAGGGGAGGAGGCCGAGTGGGCTCGCAGTGCCGACCCGGGGAGCGGGTGGTGGTGATGGTGGAGATGAGGGTGATGTCGAGCCGCACATACGCCGCAGCACAGTGACCCTGACGCACCGCCCGTCCGCCCATGACCTCGAGCTCAAGGCCCCACCATCATGCGCGTGAACATCGTGCGCTTTCGCAGCATCTAAAATGACGGGGGCGTACGCACCCGCCACACCGCCCACACTCTCACCGTCCACCTCGCCGTCCATCCCTCTTGGGCACATGCGCGGATCGTTGTTGTACGTGCCATGACGTGTCGACTGCAAGCGTATGAAGTGGGTGGTCTTTTTCCTACTCAATCTCCTTACTTTTCAGTCTGTTTCCACCTCGTCTGTCTTCCACATACTCAATCCTTTATTTTTTCGGTAGGCTGCCCTCTCTCTCTGAAGAACACCAAGAGCATCGCGAGCACGTTTACCCGAAAGACTCTGAGCAATATTAACGGCACGACAGCCACGCCGTCGAATCGTAGCCCGTTCATCAACGGTAGCCACGCCGCCAAATCGCTTCCAGCATCTACACAGGGTACGTTCCCGCTCGCTTTCCTTCTTCGCACCCCTTTCCCGTCCCTTCCTAATTTTGATGATTTTTTCTGTTCCTTGCTAACTGTCTCCACAGCTTCGGTGCATCTCCTCGCTGCTTCAGCGTGCCATCAACGACACAACCTCCTATGGCCGCGGCTACACGATTGCACATGCACCTCCCTCGGTATCCCGGCTGCGATTCGTCTCCCACCCTGGTTCCTGCCGCATGCTCGGCGACCGCGGTATTACACGCTGCTGCGAATGTGTTCCGCACCGTCGACAGCATACAAGAGACGCCCCGCTCCCCGCCTCGCATTCCCGGTGCCGTCATCATCACACCTCCGCGCAATGTGGCCGGATGAGCTGCGTACATACGCACCGCGATAAGCGGTGGGCGTCGCCGGGCAACACCACCCATTCGCTCGAGGACGGCTCGAGCGAGTGTGGCTTGTTTACCGTCGCTGATGCGGAATGGTAGGCTTGTCCCGAGAGCGTGCGCTTCAGCGGCTCATGCCCGATGGTTACTTGGACAAACTAACTTAGCCCCACAAAACCAACCCCACTCTACTTGTGGCAGACAAGTGAAGTGACTGGTGGCAGACAAGTAACTTGTAAGTGGGTGACTTCCTGTAACACAAATCTGTGTTTTTCAGATACTTCGCAGTGCCAGTGATGGCAAGTACTTGACGTTCCTCGACCTGTTTCTTCTTCACATATTTGCTCGTCGCCTTATTAACATGCTCTTTCGACGTATCTGAACTTATGCTGTCTCTTTCCTCCTACTTTCACACCTATATGACAATCTCTTTTGTCCTACCCTCACCTAGAACCCGTACGTCAAACGGCACGGCCGTCAAAAACGACGGCCGTTTCTGGGTACGGACGGGTCAACTCGTCCCGTCTCCTGGATTCTGAAATCGAGAAATGTACGGGTCCCGTGCGTCTCGTCCGTACCCGGCCGTTGCGACGGGTTATGATGGACCATCAAAAAACTAGATTCTGCTAACCGATAAATACCAAGGCTGAGCCCGACCACACCGAGAAATACACTAGACTTGCACTAGATAATAAGCCTGGAGCCAATGCTTGAGGAGCACTGTGCCCATAGTTGGATGCAAGTTTCAATGAACACCACTGAATGTTCCACCTATCTTCAGTGACCTTGGAAGGCCAACAGCGCCGATGAATTTCAATGAACATCGGGGTGAAAGCCGGTGAAGGGAGGCGCTTCGGCCGATGAAATCGGGTGGTGCTGACCGGCTTTGCCGGTCCGCGCATAATACTGAAACGCACGGGTCCAAACACGTCCGTCCCAGCCGTCGACCTGTCGAAAACGGGTACGGGTTCAAGCCCTAGTTTGTGTGTATTGCGAAAGCGCCTATTCCCCCAAATACGTCTGTCTCAGAGACAGTTCCTGACTCATCCCGCCCAAATTCTGGTTTTCTTTTTTGATGGGGACGACTCCTACAGGCCATTCTTTTCTTGCAGTACGCTAGTGAGACTACTCCGCCACCCAAAAGTTTCAAAATGACGCTGGATCATCCAGAATTGCGAAACCAATAGTCGCCTCCTTCCAATGTAAACCAGGTCCAATCATTGGTCAAACCGAAACGGTGTAATCGGCAGAACACTCGACTCGGGAATCGAGAACCATTGGAGCATGACCGCACGCGCCGTGCAAATGTCCTTCAGCTGCCGCGCCACCGGATGCGCCTCGACCTCGGCGAGCCTTCCCGCCGCAGGATCACGGAAGAACGCGGCGATAGACCGGATAGTTGGCTGCCAGGAACGCTGCTCGAGCGCGGCAGCGAGTGCGGCGAACCCGGCGGGCGACCATGAGATGGAGAGCTCCCGGAGGGGCTGGGTCATATCCGTGAAGAGGGAAGCCCAGGGCCAGTCGCTGCCGACGAGGCGCAGGGCCTCGAGGTATGTGTACTCGGGGAGTGTGCCCGCAAGCGGCGCGTTGTGCATGTCGGATTCTTCCAGCTGGAGGAATTTGACGGACGATTTGAGGATACTGGGGAGGGCGGGGGAGTAGATGCCCGCCAATGACGCGCGCTCGAGTGTATCGGAGCTTGATGAGAAGAGCCAGAGTGCTTGCTCCTCGGTCAGCATCCCATCTTTTAAATACAATTCTCGAAGGTTGTAGCACGGTTTGGGGATGTCGGAGAGGGAGTCTCCGAGAGGAGGCCCCCCACTGGGAAACAGCCTGAGCCGACCTGAGAAATTCTGGAAGTCGTCCACCCGGAGAGTCCAGAGGTTTGGGCACTTGGTAATAAGCGGGGCCAACATGCGGAGATTCACGTCAGAGAGACGCAACTCGCGCAAATGAACGAAATCGTGCGGAAATCCGCCTTCCGAATAATCCAGGTCGGCGGAAGATATTTCGAGGACCTCCAGGAAGGTGCAGAAGGCAAGAAGCTGTACCGGCTTGGAGGGATAAATAAAAGGTCCCAGGTTAAGGTTGGGGATGGGTCGTGGGCCCAGGGGTATCGCTCGAGAGGGTGCGATGAAGATTCTCGACCGACAAGGGGGAATCTGAGTGGGATGGCTTAGGCAGGAAATCGACCACTTGACACTCACTGACAAAGACGTATACATCCGCGGTACAACATCTCCCCGGCCACACGATTCCAAGTTTTGCAGACCAGAGCGAAGTTTATCAGAAAATCTGTCTGTTCCCGCCACATCTTCTGGGGTGTGGGGTGTGTGTCCGCCACATGGTTTGAAGCTATCGCAGAGACCATCTCCACCGGAAGTGACGCGGTGTGCCCCAGACCTGGGAACCGCCTAGACCACGCGTTACCTACCGCCCTGACCTGCAGCCGATCCCATTTCTTGATTAGCTGGCCTCGACGCGGACCAAAGGCAAAAGGGTCATCCACAGTGCTTGAGAAGAGCTTGCGATGAGCCGCCTTCAGCAGCTCTGACAGCTAGATGAAAGTTGAGAGAAAATGGAGATGGTCGGGATTCACCTCACATAGGTTGGCCACGGATAGGCTTCATTCAAATCAATGTCGAAGGTTTCAATCTCGGCCAGCAGCTGGTCGTATTTCCCGTAGTCCTGGCATGTGGTCTCAGGGGTGCAATTGGGCCAGTAGGAACATACCTTGTACGGAACGTCGTCGATGCGCCTGGCCAACTGGATAGCTTTGGCTTCCATGAAGAGCTCTGCGTCAGTTTCGCTGGATGCCTTTGGCACACGTGGAGGTTTGTCACAAACCGGGACTCGAACACTCCGCATCTGGCGGGGACCGGTAAACTGGGTCCCTTTCGGATCAGTGTTTAATTTTGGTCCGGGCTGAGATTCGTTGGTGGAGTGAGGCAAGATCAGACCTAGAACAGCTGTTTGCATCAAGGGTACAAGACACGCCGCCGCTTCGCTCCGGCGACTCGGATGATAATACAACAGATATTATTAAAGTCACGAGTACATACAACACTGCAAGTAAAAATGATTAACACAGGTCAGAGTATAGGATAAGAAGACGAGAAGTAGATGGATGGATCGCCCACTTTATCTTGGTAACATACTCCGATCCCGCAGTTTGAACAAAACCATGGTGTTTCAAGTGGATTAGACTGCGAGATGGTGAACAAAGGATTGAGTTGTTGAAGATTAGAGGATTTCACCGAAAGGAGGCTGAAATCGAATAGAAGCAATTGGGCCAGGTTCAGATCACCGCACCTCCGATTCCGTAGTATTAGCGAGATCAACGCGAGGACCGGGTGTCGGAGATCAGATTGT
This sequence comes from Mycena olivaceomarginata, assembly GCA_029378375.1. Taxonomy (NCBI): domain Eukaryota; kingdom Fungi; phylum Basidiomycota; class Agaricomycetes; order Agaricales; family Mycenaceae; genus Mycena; species Mycena olivaceomarginata. The sequence continues at coordinate 201,210 of JARKIC010000555.1, read as the reverse complement.
GCGAACAAAAATGAAGGAATCAATTGCGTGGTCTTGAAGCCGAGCTCGACACGAGAATCCGGAACCACGTCCAATTTTAGGCCGAGCTTGGTTGAATATTGATTCTCCGTGAGCGATTGAATGCAGCAGGGAAGCGGCAAAGTGAATACAATGGAAGCCAACAGATCAGGAGGCGACCCACAGCAATAAGCAAAGATTGGGCCCAGTAGTTTTGAGGATAGTTGAGGAGGGTCAGTGAAAAGTAAAGTGCGGGGCTTTGGGTCAGGAAAACTGCGCTACTTATGCTTGGAAAAATACATTGCGGCCGGATCTACTGCAATGAAAATGAGCTGCGGCCTAGGCAGCAGTTGCTGCGATGAACTGCGACCTGCCATAAAAGAACTACGGGCCGGTCAGCTGGGTGAATCTGGACTGTGCATACTGCGGCACAGCTCGGGAAGTGACCAGTTGAAGAAATGTCGAAAGTTGAACGAACCTAATGGGGACCAGGAACACGATGGGGATGGAAATGCAACGGTGGCTTACAGATGGAGAAAAAAAGCTCACCGGGGGAGTGATAAAAGCACGTGAAATTGAGCTAATCAGGGACGAAGAGCAGAGGAAGAGCAAAAGAGCATGGATATACGGGGAAAGAGCACAGCCGAGGAGCCATTTTGTTAAAGAACGGTTAATCCGGGCCGGTCAAGCCGTGACCGGAGGCAGTCGGCCAAGAGGCCGGGGGGGAAAAATGCCCTTCTGTATTTGGGGTCAGATCAAGCTCGGGCAGCTCTTGGCATTGAAATAGATTGATTAAGCATATTAAGACAGGGTAGCTGGCCACCTTAGCACTTTTGACCTCACGCCCGCACACGGAGTCAGGTAGATAGGTATGTTGGGTCTCGAGCGAAGGCGTGGATCCTACGAGTAAACTGAAATATCTTGCGCAATTTACATGATGATTTAATCATTCCTCACCAAATTTATTTTACGGAGGTTCCCCAAAAGGGGAATAAACGGGGTAGCTGGCCACCCAGATAAATTGTTCGTTTGCATACGTACTGTTCACTCCAGTGCATCCCAAATCATTCAGGGGATGTAAGTATATTATTTTGCAAACTAGAACTGGGAATTTGAGAGGTACGGGGACTAACTATTTGCCTTTTGAGACAGATTTGATAGGTGAAATCGCGGTGCCGGCGGAATGGCCTGCCCTGTCAGGCACAGAGGCCGTCGATGGCAAAGCGGTAGAGGCCAAGATAAAGGGTGTTACTAGGAAATATTAGGACATACCTAACCGCAAGGTATGTCCCCACTGCAGCCACGTCTAGTGATGCCGAGGTGGTCCCGCAAAGAGCGCCGCAGTTTACAGTGTTGCTGCACCAAACTCGTTTGTGTTAAAGATAGCTGTCCGTTCCCAGCTGCCGCAAGACATTCCCGAACCAGAAAGAATGTTGTTTGTCGTCCGTAGTACAAATCCAGTACAAAGTAGCGTCAAACGGGTGAAGAAAACCTTCCCCGCCACCTGTCAACTATATAGCAGCCTCATTCCGGGCTGTTCCGATCCCCACCCCCGCCTCGCCGCACGTATCCCCGCACATCCAAAACCCCATTCGCTAACAATCAATGTATATAATATTTCCTCGCCTACGGGAAACACAAACGGCTTGAATATCCTTCTGGTTGATGGTATCACTGGCACCCTCAAAGAAGCTCAAAAAATGCGGCGGAATATTTAACATGCCTCCAAAATCCCACTTCCAATGCAAGATTTCTGTCTACCGTGCTCAAATCATGTCCGAGGAGTCTCGATTTCTGTAAGAGGTGACCCTCAGACATTTGAAAAAGTGTCATAGAGTCCCAAATATAGTCACCCAGTGTCGGGATAGTTGAGATACTCACATAGTACCAATTCCCTTGATTCCTGATGCAAAAATTGCCAAAGGAGCAAAGTAAACTGTATTATTTTGATCTTAATTAATATATTATTAATACTTAATATCATATGTGGACAGCACTAGTTCGGAGACAAGAAATGATGCTCACACACCGGCATCTCAATAGAAAACCTGCCACAACTTGTGATCGCTGTCTCGCTCTGCCTCAAAATTTGACATATGGTGTTGCGATAGGTCCTGTTCCATCCTACAAGTATGAAATCAGGGGATTTTACATCTCAAAGCCTTCTATTATACAAGTGGCCAGCTACTTAGTGTGGCCAGGTAGGCAGTTGCAGATAATAGTTTAAACCTTCTCTGAGCCTTAATCTCCCATGTTTCAGTTTCAAATTCCAGTAAATGGTAGACTTCAACACCTTTGTTATTCAAAAATAACTCTGACACATGTTTTTATCCCGAGATTGGTTTTCCGAGAACTGCTGAAGAGAGTTTGAGGTCCCTTGCTATCAATTTGAGAATTGAACTTACTCAGACCTTGAAGTTCAAATTACAGCCAATAACAGTACCAAAGGCATAGGTTGAAATTTTCTGTTTTCAAAGATTTTTTATCCCCACCAAAGAATTGTTCATATCTCGCTTAGTTCTGCACCGATTGACCTGAGACCAGGCTAGATCGTCTGCAATAACTCATGTGCAATTGGTGATAGAGCCATATCCTCAAAAATATTATATTTTCAAATGCCTCCAAAATCCCAATGCAAGATTTCTGTCTATCACTGGTTGGGAGATTCAAATTTTTCAGCACAATTTATGGTGAAAAATGTCGTTTGTTTTTCAGTGAAAAATGTCTGAAAAACAAACAACATTTTTCACCATAAATTGTGCTGAAAATTTTGAATCTCCCAACCAGTGTATCATGCTCAAATCATGTCCAAGGAGTCTCGATGTCTGTAAGAGGTGACCCTCAGATGTTTGAAAAATTGTCATAGAGTCGCAAATATTTTTATGGCCCGCCAAGACGTCTACCATGTAGTAGAGACATTTTGAACAGGAAATATGTATCTGGCTCCAGTTCTCTGAGTTCTCAGCCAAACTGGCTGGTGGATCATTCTAACAGGACAAAAATTACCTCTGTAGACTCTTATTCCATTGATTCTGAGGAACACTTGCATTGAACATTGCTAATCAAGTCGCATCACAGTGCAGTGATCATCAGGTCGCCGTGATGATCACATCGTGCCCACAACATGTCACTGCCTGCCCTTTGTCCCTGGACATCACTCCCTATCCCATGGCAAGAAGAAGACGTCAAGTTCCTCTCAGAAATAGCTATTCACGCAATCTAAAGTACAGGTTATTCACCTATCACAGAAACACTGCAAGGGCTCCGCCGAGATTGCCAATTTGCTTGCCATGCTCTATGCATCATACAACGGTGATAGGGCGTGTACCAAAACATGCATGAAAACACCAGTTTTTATTTCATTTTGAACCTATTAGCGGGCAGAAGTGAGGCATTACACCACCGTTTGGTAGTTCAGGGTTGATTTGATGTAAGGCGACCCATGTCGTCTTGATATCACGCTGAGCTCAACTCAATGAAATATTGATGTCAGATTAAGGTTAATGACCTGGGCATTGGTGTGCTGTGAAACTGACCTTGAAATCAGGTGGGAACAGATATGTGATTTTGATGCGTACCCGACATCAGTTGATGCCGTATCTGCTGTGGGATCAACGAATTTTGCCCGATGTCGAAACGACGTTGGACTGAGGCCAGGTCCACATCTTCTGGCCACATGTCTTCCTGTGGCCTTTAACTGCTATTTTCTGGACAAAATAATGTACCACAAGGCCATCATGCCCCGTCCTCCAGTACACAGGATTACTCTATTATCAAACATCCTTCTCCAGTATGATGTCGAAGTCAGCAATTCAGCAGGTACAGGATGCATAGAGCTATGGACAAAACTGTGAAATTTAAGAGGAGAATCACAGTGACGAGAATTCCCAAATGGAGAGTGATGGTCGACGTTGAAATGAGGTTGGGGGATCACCGACCTCATTTCAGCGTGGGCCGCAGGACATCAATTTGCGATCAATAAGTGAACAGGTCCAGGTCTATTGATCCCAGGTCACTCCCAGGTTGTCAGGCAAACTGTGGTGTAGATTATGAGCGTACACCCTCCCTGGGGTGGTAGGCTACACTATTGATTGCTGAAAGTCAGTGTAACAAACCAACTATGAAGGATTGAGTAGACTTGACAAGGCAGCCCAAATGGCTGTTATGTCCTGACTATGATACTCCACACTGAGCTATAGATGGTGGCAGTAAGCCATTATCTTATGCGCTGGAGGTGAAACATCAGGGGACTACTCAGAATTATTGACTTGCCGTCTCAACGGCCTCTGAATAGTCTGATGACTATTAAAGCAAGATATATGAAGCCAGGATTGGTACAACCACATTAGGGCCGGCAGGGATATAGGGCCGCGCCATTTTGTGTATAAGGCCAACTGATTAGATTAGGATGAAGACTTGTTACCGAGTTCACCATCACTGTGGTTACTCGGGCAGATCTGACCGATAGAAAGATGTGGGCCTCGCATCAAGGATTTACTGATATGATTGATGAGGATTGGCACTACAGAATAGCGCCACACCATATTTTCACTGGTCACTATACTGGTCCACCAGTGTAGCGCCGCACTATCTTGTCAATCTGCTTGATATTTACTATGAGTTCCACTGAGCTTGTGAAGTGCGGGACTGATAGAGAAATTGAATAGAACTTGACTAAGACTGACTTGACCAGTCAGCAATGACTAAAAGACTGACTTGCTCAGTCAGAAAGATGGAAACCAAGACAACTAAGCACGTCTTATGGCATGCTAGAGAAATACATGTGGACTAGCCCCAGTAGCAGGTCATAATACCCATGGTTGAGAATGTCTTCTACACCATTGGCCATTCACTACTCGGGCTCCCACCCTTTATTGTTCCTATTCATTCCATCTATCTCCTTTACTTCTCTCTGAAATGTATAAAAGCCAGCTGTGTACTCTGTATTAGCCAGTAAACTATCCCCCAGATATATGGGCAATATAGTAGACTCTAGATTTGTGAAAGAAATCAGATATACTTGCAGACGCACAGAAAAGATTAAGAGATACGGGACGTCGAAAAGACTACCAATTGCATTGATATAAGAGCCCTGCTCAACCTGCACCAACCCGTCTCCTGTAGCTGCGCTTTAGGCCTCCAGGACTAAAGACTAGTTTGTGCTAGTAGAAGTGAAACCGCCCGCCTTCAGTGTAACTGTCCGCGCCCTAGCTTAGCGTCCACCTTCCGTGTAACCGCCCCCGTTTTGTTGATACCGCCGCCATTTCGTGCAGCGTTGGTTGATATTGAAGTAGTGTCTGTCTGTTGATAGTCTGCCCTACCTTCTGCTTCTTGGCTAGCTGCCAGTAGTGTTAGGTTCTGCCCCTCACAAAGAAACTGAAGACTTGAACAGTCTAAGGTTTAACTTGAGTCTTGATATCCTGTTGGCATGAAGTCCCTGCTACCCTAGCATAACCGTGCTTAAACTGCATAGTTGCTATTGAAACAAAGCCTTATTCCAACCTTGCACACCCTCTTGATGGGTGATACGTACCTTACTTCCCTGAACACACACACATGAGTATCAGGATTAGGATTAGTGATTTTTTTTTGGTTTTGGTTGGTTTGAGTAGAGTGAATAGTTCGCTTTTCTCACTGGTCAATCCATTAGATTTCACGGCCGCACCCTAGTGCACCGTTTCAGCGGGAGGGGGGGGGAGGCGGTGGAGCGCGCGCGGGAGGAGGCGAGGAGGAGCGATGCAGTGGTGCGGGAGTATGCGGCACTGGTGAGGAGGCTGGAGGGGCGGAGTCCAGCGGCGGGGCAGACAAGTTTTGCATTGGGGCATACGTGCGGTGTGAGCGGCAGTGGGAGTGTGGACGCGGGGAGCACGCACATGCTCGTCGAGCCTGCCTCCTCCTTTGCCCCCGCCCCTGCCGATGCCGATGCAAACCCCAAATCCGATCTCGAGGCGGGCCCCAATGGTGCGCCCGATTGGGAGAAGCGTGGTGCGGAGCTCACCGCCTCCTGCACCAAGCTCGAGCTCGCCCTCGCCGCATCCCACACGCTTGTCACGGAGCTGGGCACCAAGCTTGCGCACACGTGCAATGTACGAGCGGGAGGTCGCGCGCATCCAGGATGGCAGCACAGGCGCGGTGGTGGAACGGTATATGTGTGTATGCGTTGAGTCTCTCCCCGTTTCTACTACTGCTTCTCCCTTTTTGGGGCCGTGGCCAGGGAGGCGGCGTCCCTGGTCCTGGATATTGCTCGCCGCTGTTCTTGCCTGTTTTCATTTTCGTCTGCCGCGGTGCCGTGCAGGGCGTCTCTGGTACGCCTTGTGCCGGAGCATCCATCGCTCTTTTTCCTTTCCTTTTTTTCTTTCTTTTTGCCCCGTCCACATGCATCGATGTAAGGCTCCAACCATTTAGTTTTCGTTTACGGAGGTGGGTAAATTAAACGGAAATGGTATCTAAACAGTTTAAAACTGTTTAAAACTGTTTAAAAATGGTACTTTTTCTAGGGTATCCAAACTCGTGCATATATTGGGTGACCAGGCCTTTATTCTAATTCATTTTGGTTCATGTCATTGTAGTCTATGACATGAAGGAATTTTGGTTGAAAAATAGGGTACACTTGCAAGAACAGTTCACGGTAACTTGAGATCATACAGTGCAACTTCAATGGTGCTGCGGTTGATACAACTTATGAAGTAATAAGTTAATCAATGGAACTATTGAACATGAGAATGCTGGAAAGATGTTTATTGGGATGATTTCCCAGTTCAGGTTGCTGAAGACTAAACGTGAGGATGAAGAGCGCGAGCGGCGCATCAATCGTATCCGAGCCATCAACCATATGAACAATTACCACATTGGGAATCTATGCGCTGATCGAGCGCTCCAGGGCTAGTAGCGGCAGATGACTGGACTGGGGGACCATATATGGCCCCAGAGACATTTCTGGCAGCAAGAATTCCTCATATTCACTCCAGCAAATCCACTGTGAGTGATTGAAAATGTTCAACCATTTAAACCGTGTACATTCGCCTCTGTCTTATCAAAGGTATGGGTTATTGCAGAGTATGAGTTCCAGCAGAGGTCACATTAAATATCTAAAAATAAAATAAAGATATTGATGACCTTGAAATAAAACTAAGCATGAAGGTGCCCTAAAATGTGAAAATCCCATGATTCTATGTCTATTAGCCAAAAACCAATCCAAATAGTCACCACAGGGAGAAACTGCACATCAATTTGATGACATCAATGCCATATATGAGCCAAAATCAGCCCAAATTATGCATGCTAGGCATTTGGGAGCAAAGTTGGAATCTTAAAAGGTGTAATTGATGCACTATTGCACATATCACTCAAATTTATGACTCAACTGGGTCAAAAACAGAGGAAAAATCGGGTAAATTATGGGTTTTAACACCTGGAAAAGGTATGGGTTATGGAGTAACAGAGAGTTATGGGATTTTGAGTGGGAACCATGCTGGTGGAAGCGAAATTTTATGGGGTTGAGCAGAGTATGGGTTATGACAGATATGGGTTAGGACAGAGGTGACTGTACAAACATTTTGTAAACTGTTTGACGGCAGAGGCAAATTAAACGTAAACGAAAACGGTTAAAACCGTGTATAAACATGTACCAACGGCGTGGTGGTCTCCATGTTCACCCCTTGGCGACGTCACGTGCCGTGATGCGCCCGCTTAGACTGCCGGATATACTGATCGTGGTGACCTGGGCTAAATATATACACATTCCCTTATTGGGAATCGACGTTCGAGCAGATCGGTGGGTTGATGGGCCGGAGTGTGAATTCGACGTTGGACCGTTCCCTTGCAGAAAGTCAGTGTTAACCGAAAAATAGTGATCTTGGGACAAAATCAGTCCCCGGTGAAGCCCAAATGTGCCCTGGGTAGTTAGTTTGAGCTCGGGTGGCCTGCTTGAAGAGTTTCAAAGACTTTGATCTAGAACCAAACAAACCGGACCATTCCTCTCGCTGAAAATGACCATTCTGGTCAATTGAACCTTTTCCTCAGTCCACTCGGACTTCACCGTTCGACCCGATCGACCTTTTTCCAATAGTCAAAGGTGATATCCTCATCCTGACCGATCGAGGTATTTGGAAACCACCCACTGGGGAATCACCACTGTTAACTAGCTAATTTCTACATTCTGCCCCATCGTCGAATCAACGGTTGGCCGAACGGAATATCAAAAACTGACCGATCGGATGGAATGGAGGAGTATAGAATTTGAGTCAGGAGATAGACATCCTCTGTTCTCTTCCACCATGGCTTCTACTGGAGAGCGCCCATACACCAAAGATGATTTGTGAGTCTTGCAATTTTTCCCAAGCTCCGGTACACCACAACTCAGTATTCAATCCAGGAACGTGAGGAGAGCTGACCTCGTGAGGATGGTGCAGCGCCAGCTGAGCAAATGGCCGCCTAAATCCAAGTTCAGCCAGTCCAAAGCTACTATTGCGGAAATGACAGCAATGTTGCTGGATCCCAACAATGGCTTTACGACGAATAAGCCCCTGATTATTTCTCCCCATCCTCCCAAAGGTAGCCGCAGCAAATCTGTACCTGCTGCGACGCCAGAAGAGCCTCCGTCCCACCCTCCTATTTCTCCAGGTGCAGAGTGGTTCCCCCTCGTCTCATTTAGTCTCTCTGAATAAACTTCATTAGCCCGAGAACCTGAGAATATGGACCTCGAAGTGCGTCCATCCACTCTTGCACAGTTAATGTTCTTACTCAGCCGTCAGCTTCCCATCGTTCGGGTGTACATTGAGGACTGTCGCTTCAGTTTGCCGCAGAAGACAGTCGCACTGCTTTCCCTTCCTGTTTTGGACCGCATTAATTGTGCGCCTGGAGGTTTCCACGTCCTCAGCAAGAATCTGGTCTCTGCTCTCCAAGAAAGCAATAGTTCAATTGAGATCCTCCCAGGTAAGAATCCTTCCTTGTTGATTCGCCGTTCTGATAACAGACTGCCGCGTTTCATGTATAGATTCAGGTGGTGTAAAAATATCGATTCCTGATTCCGAAGATGAAGATTGGAAGATACCGTTCGTTCGCATGCACCATGGCCAGTTCGTCGACGAGATGAAGTTTGATCCTTCCACCTTGGAGATCCAGGAGAGCTTGCACATCAAGTTGTTCGTGGAAAATGTAAGTTCCAAGTTTCAAACAGCGTGTAATTTTTACTGAACGTAGATGCAGCTTGCAATCTCCGCACTTGTTCTCAAGGCGGAAGCAGCGCCAGTAGTGATTCCGGGTGCTAGACCATCCACGTCGACGGAACCTGTGTTGGACACAGGTCCCGCCGTGCCGGAGAATGCGGCCTTGCAGTTCCTTCGAGGCAGACTTGCTACACGGGACGGCTATGCTGCCTTTACCAGCCATCGCGGCCGCACTGTACCGAATCCAGACATCGTACAGGACTGGCAGTTTGCTGTGGACTTCAAACGCGATTATAATAAGCTGAAAACACCGACGGTATGCCTCTGCTCAGCCGACAAATACATTACTAACTTGAACTGCAGAACATCAAGACAAGCGACATTCAAACGGCCCTCGGGATTCAGTCTACCTGGTTAACCAATGCGCAAACTGCTATTGCCATTATTGGGACGTACAGTAAGGTTACGGAGGTTTCAGCGATGCTTGCGCTCGTAGAGGACCCTCCTAAGGGCTCAATCGCCCTCCTGAATTTCCTCGTTGACTGGAAGAAGAACCATCCAGCGTAGGCAAGTTGCAGTGGCTGGTTTGGAAAATCACTTGTGCTCATCCTACAAGACTCTGGTACAGAATCCCATGCGTCAGCAGTAGAATACTTATCATCGTAACGTATAACACACCTTGAAAAACTTCCCTCTTGCCCCCCATGAGTTGTACCATGTTGAACGGCGCGCGGTCAGTCCGTGATCCTGTATTGATTGCTTGCATGCATCGTGGGGCGATACCGGAAGGTCCGGCCCTCTTGTACACTACATTGCTGTCTATTTCCATTATTTTTCGACGATTTCGGTTCATTGGTAAGTCCAAAGGTTTCCTGAGAGGTGGGTGATTGTTCAAGTCCTCAAAAGGTGGGAAATCAGCTACAGAAAACTGGTTCAACAGTAGTTTTCCCGGCTCACTTGCAACTTTGAAGAGCCTCCTGAGGTTCGTGGCAGGCCTAGTGCCCATTTTGCCTCCTCACCTTTCCTTACAATGCCCAGCCGCCTGCAGAATGAATTTATTCTTGCATTTGATCTAATCACAAACATCAACAAATTAAGTTGGGAAAGTTCATTAAACGGTGGTTTCCCTTGCTCATTTCCAACTTCTAGGGGCTTGCAGGTGTTTATGATAAGCCTAGTGACCAGACAACCATATATGTGCCATACAACCGCTATCCAATCTTTGTCCTCGAATACTTGATGCCAACTTGATGCTCAAGTTTCAACTAATCCTGTGCTTGTTAAACTTTCTCCAAGCCAGTCAAACAACAGTAGATAGTCTGCCTGCCTCGGGGCTGTCCATCCTGGCCAACTCACGTCCTTATCACCGTCTTCGCGCCCTCAACCCATCTAAAACATGGATAGGCAGGTAGCGCACACATTGTGCTGCTTCAAATTCGATGTAGTGCATATATCCGCGGGATTCAAGTTTGGATGGTCATACAACATTTCTAAGGAGGTCAGACGCACCACAAGCGGGTGGAAGAGGTAGAGGGTAATCTGACACGTGACCTATTCTTGTCAATAGTGGCTGTGTATTGTCATTGATCCCGTATCTTCTCCTCCCTCGAGCGGTGCGGCACCCAAAATGTAGAAGAAAAAATTATGTTGATTAAAGGTGAGGATATAAATAAATCAAGGGTAACTATTTGCTTCTGTAATCACTGTGGCGCGGTTCTTTGACAGGAAGTCGGCAAATGCCCTGGCGCGAAAGTGCGAAGCATACTTCTCGGTAATGAACCTGTGGACCAGCTTGATGTTCCAATTTGGCTTCCTGCTCAACTCGAGAATCAGATTTATTACCTTCATTCTCCGAGTGTTCTTGGCCTTGAGACCGGGGTTGTTGCGTCGCCATTTCGCACCCCAGGTCATCGTCAACTCCTCTACCCCAATGAAACCATTCATCCCCTCCTTCCACTCGATCCAGTAGTCCCAGATCGCGTCTGCAGCGGCGTACTTGTAGAGGGGGACCCAATCTCCGTTGAGCCATTCCGGCACGTGCTTCTGGAAGCGCGCAGTTCCATAGCGCTGGAAATAATATTGCTGGCGTTCCTCGGGTGAGCCAGGAGCGATGTGCGTGGCCTGGAGTACGGGTATATGATTGACAGGCTCCACCGGGATAGAGGGCGGATATGGGAGTGAAAATTTGGGGCTGGGAGGCGCGGTGAAAGCAGGTGGATCAAAAGCAAGGCTTGAATAGTCGTTTAACCCAAAGCCCTCCAGAAACTGGAAGTCAGGAGAGAGGGGATCGAAGGAAAAGTCGCTCGAGGAGGCAGAGAAATAGTCGGCGGGGGGGAAGTTGGACGAGGTTATTTGTGATGTATCTTCAACAGCCCACGATGATGTTGATATCAAACCATTGGATAAATCTGAAGGTGTTCGTTAATTCAGAGGTAAATAGTGCGAGGAAAAGCACGTACTATGCGCCTTCTTGATACGTTTTGAACCTGCAACGACGCGAAGAAGGCTCCCCATTTCATTGAGCTGAGTTTGCATCGCCTCCATCTGTGTCTTGTACCCGTGATGTTCACGCTCGAACCCCAGGTTCTGTGTCGCGAGGGCGCCACGCATAGATGCCACCAAATGCTCCGGGAGGTTCTGGAATGCCAGTCGAGCAGCTTCCTCCGCTAGGTGAATCGCAGAGGTTGATGTGGCGGCAAACTCGCGGAAGGTGATCGAATTAAATGGTGCAGTTTTAAAAATTGGTGCGTCCGGAGTTTGCGTGTAAAGAACGGCCATGTCCTGGATCAGGACGCGACGGAACCAAATCAACGTGGTCAGGAATTGGCGGAGGGCGATGTCCTTGGCTAAACGATTCGCATGTTCACGTTTAACCAACGCTTCCTGTTCTTGTTCAACCCAAGGGAATATTTCGGCCAAAATCGTCTCGGGGGGATCTAGAATAGCTCAGTGCGGATTCGCGGTCAAGGGGGAAGCTAGAGGCGCACTGAGACAGTCCCTGGCAATTCGATACAACTCGGGCTTCGCACTGTTGAAAAATGCGGCCCCGAGTAGCGCCCCAACCGGCATTGCGCGGTCGTAACAATTCTTGAAGGATCCGCTGTCGTTCCATCCACCTAAGGCCTTGGTGTCACTCACACTGGCCCCAAACGCCCTGCAGGTCTGAGCTGCGAAGGGTCTGGTGCCGTGGGTGACCTTGGTGATTGCAACGTCGTTGGCGGCGTGCATTTGCATGACTCGGTCATGGTGCGCTTTGAACCCGTAAATAAATATGAGGGTGCTCCTTTCAATACGATTGCATACCTTGATAACTCATTTCCGCCGTTCCAATGCCGGTCGAAAAAACGTGGTATGTGTACCAGTCACGTCTTCCGTACTCACTGTACTCCTTGTCCGCAAAATTGGGCGCAAAATCAGGTACAGGATACCCGGCGATGTGGAAGTAGGCAAAGAACATAATGGCGATGGCGCCGATGCCACAGAGTTCCACATGCTTGTGGCGCAGAACTCCGTGCTCGTCGAGGCGGCCAGTCTGGTTGTGTTTAGCATTATTGGCCAGCGCACCAAGCACCTAAAAATCGTGAGGAGAGGCTTTCAATGGCTCGGAAAATAGCTACCGGAATGTCTGCATCATCGCCGAGTGGAACAGAGGTCTTGAAGAGGTCGGACCACAATAGAATACGAGCGCTATCCCCTCTGAACGCCGTCGCTGCACCCAGCAGCAACATACTCCGGTCACGAAGTCCTAGATAATTGTATTTCGGGCCCGAGAAATGGGAGAAACACCAACGAGCACACTTCTTGAGCTCGTCGGCAGTGTAAGTATCTGAATATATTTGTTAATACGAGCTTAAAGATAGAATTGAGACGCTACCGGAAGAACTCCCTGCTGCCTTGGTAACTTGTGCTTTTTCGGCACGGTTCGGCTCGTCATGAGCTGCCGCGCTTTCGAACTGCCGAATGCGCTGATCGTTGCGCAACGGAATCTGGGCTTCGAGGCAGTCTTTATAGAGGTGCTGAGAGTTGCGACGATAGTCCTCAAGCGCTGAGATGACTTGAGAGATCTGAGACTTGCCGATAGACGAGCCTGCGATGGTTTCTGTCGTTCCCCGCTTTTTCTGAGGGCTGGTAAGTTCAAAAAACGACTTGAACTGAGGGACAGACCTTTTCCCGTGTGCTCTCATATTGAAGAAACATCGCTACTTTTGCCGCGATTATTGGGAGGGCCGGTAGGGCAGCTAGCGTCGGATCCCTGATAACCTTGGCCGCTTCCGAGAGATCCCACCACGATTGGTACGAATTGACATGTCGCCCGTATGTCTTCGGGGTTGCTTTACTCTCCTGCTCCTTCGCGCGAATTTCGAGGCGAACAGTGTGTGCCTGGGACTCCAGGAGCTGGAGCGATCGATTGACGCGCCCTGGAGATGGTACCGAGGGGTTAGAACCAGTGCTAGGGGTGCCACCAGAGCCACGAGCGACCGCAAGACCGGGGGAGGGCAGAACATCGGTGTGGGATGGGAGGGAGAGCATGGTGCGGTTATGGACCGGGCTATCGGCTAAGATATCGAATTGCGGGGATGCATGAGCAGCCAGTCGTGTCGTCTTCCGCCGCAGCGGTGTTGCTGGGCTTGCAGAGGGCAAGTACACCGTTGTGGCTGGAAAAACCATCGCAGATTGTGGAAAGGCGATGGATGGGAGAGCAGCGAGACGAGCAGCGAGAGGAATGCCACCGGGGAGAGACAGAAAAAAGCGTCACGGGAGCGTGATATGCCGTTTTCCTCGCTTGAGAGAGGTGAGAGTGATTGGCGACTCGGGCCTGGGGACGAACAATGGGCACGGCGAGGTCACAGTTAAGGGTTGCAAGTAGAGAGAAGCAATTAAGGGCACTGAGGGCCTTCCAGTTGGGTAGCGCCCCGAGGATGAGAGGAAGAGAAGAAGGCAAAGGATCGACGACACGGCATTACCAATTTTCGACTTGAAGCGGTGCACGGACCAGAGGCCGGAATGCGGCCCAATCTCAAGTACCATTCCGAACCATTAAGGATTCTTGAGAAGGGTACAGTCTACCCAATCGTTGATTTTTCAAATGAACCATTGAGCCCTTCTCAAAAACACCCAATCCGCCCAATGGTGGAATTTTGTTTTGCCCGATCGGTGATTGAGAAGTGAGGTGGGTTCTGGACTTCACAGAGGTTTGTGGGTGGGCACAAAGAACCTCATTCGTGAGATTCTGACTTGGCCTATTATCCCACGACTCTTATACTCTTCAAGCCTGCAAGACAAAGCCATAATCAGACAAAAAGTGGTGATTTTGTCTGATTTTGGCACGACTATCGAGCAACTACCCCTTATTGAGACCACAGAACCCTCAACACCACCCACAGACACTATAAACAAGAGAATAACGCGTCGAAAACGTGTTGTATTCACGGGGGAAAATATTCTCCACTCAGTTGAACCGTGGAACAAACATCTGTTTTGAGCGAACAATGATCCCCGGCTTCGGGACCCGGGTTTCCGATCACTAAAGGGCATAACCAGTATACTCTGGTGTTTACCTCGGCTAAGCTACGCGGGGGTAACCACCGAGGTAACCAGCGCGAGCTGGTTACCCTACGTATACTCTATCTATCAGCGCTCCCCTGATCAGCGGAGAGCCATGATGTATCAAAGCCGCTAAGTCAGCGGAGGCTCTGATACATCGGCTCAGCATCCTCGGCCATATTCCCCGCCCCTCCCGCCATTGATGGTCCGTGCGCATGGGCGCATCGCTCCGTCCAAATTGGGTGATTATTTACATTTGTTACTTCCCAATCATTCTCCATCATCACTCTTGCTCCTCCACCACACTGGCTCCCCTTCCCCTCTGCACCCCACTGCAATTCTGTGCCTTCGCCATGCTGTCCTTCCGAGTCCTCGCTACTTCGATGTCGCTTCCTGAGCTTTGAATGGCTCTGATTCCCCCGGAAATGACGCTGCGCTGACCACGCCGATGCGACGAAATTTACACAAAAGCTGCACCTGAGGGCGGATCAGACTGAAAGTCGGCAACTCGTCTCCTTAACATTCGATGGAATATCCCTCCAAAGAACAGCTCGTGAAAGCGCTCTGACGGCCTGCAATTGCCCTCGCTTTCCCCGTAATATATTTGGGTCTCCTGATATCACCTGGCATTCAATTCCTCCCAAAATACTCTGGAGCTAACCCTCGTACCCATATTTCCTGCCCCCGAAATTTCAGCGCCACCCGCAGCGCGCCCCGCCCGCTACTGCGCGCCTACCCGCCACGACCTCCCGAACATTACCCCGCGGCCCAGCGCACTGCCCGCGTTCATAAACACCTTCCTACGCCATGCGGTATGCATGTGCTACCCGCCCCCAGCACCGCCGTGCGTCTGTTTGCTGTCCCGCCCCGCCGCTCGCTGCCCTCGCGCCACCTATTCTGCTCGGCCACACCCTGCGCCAGGCGTATCCCAGGGCCCCAACACCTTCCTCTGTATGCCCCCCATGCGCCGTGCACGCACGCGCCGCCCGCCCCCGTTGCGTAGACCCAGTGCGCACTGCCCCGCCCCCGGCGCGCATTGCGTACCAGCGTGCGCCGCGCTGCACCCACCCCTGGCCCTGATTCGTTTCTTCAGGATGCTCCTCAGGCGCTGTGCACACTCACGCCACCCGTAGCTGTTGTGCACCGACCCAGCGCCCGCCGCCCTGCCCCCACCGCGGACTGCGTACCCGTGCGTGCCGCCGCTGGGCTCACTAATGGGCTCAGTCAATTCTTTAGGACTTACTCCGGGCGCCCCCGCATGCGCTCGCCGCCGCAGTTGTTGCGCCGACCCGGTGCGCGCTGGCCCGCCCCTGCATGGCACACCCTCATGTGGCGCGCACCCGCCCGCCGCCCGCCGCTGTTGCGCCAACCCAGGGCACTCTGGCCCACCCCCACCCCGCATTGTGTACCGCCAGGTCCATTTGTCTCCTGCGGGCCTGCGTGCACGACTTGGTGTAGTTGATCAATATGTACTTGGTTGTTTAATCGATACGCCGATTATTTTACCTTTTTTTTGGTCCGCTCTTTGATATCTGAGTTGTTTTTGAGGAAGCAAATACCGTTTCGCCCCTGAATGAACAACTGCGCAGGTGAACGCAAGTGTGCCGAGATTATTTCGCGAACTGATATCGCGAACTGATATCAGTTCGCGAGATGATTTCTCTCGCGAACTGATTGACGCAACATTTTTAATACCTCGACCGGCTCTTGTGAATGCCTCAACTCTTTTAGAATACTAGTTCGGTGCATTTCACCTATCCAATGTGATTTCTTTTGTGAATTTAGATTACACTGTTGAAGAGATATAATGAAATAGATCGCGAACTGACATTGAGACCAGAATCCATTCTTGTTTAAGCAATGCTACTTACCTGGCTCTCAATCGACGTTTCTGAACGACGCCAACACTTTCCCTCTTCGATCGCTACCCTTGTCTTTACATTCCCTAATGTGCAGATACTCATTCCCAGCACTCAAAACGACCTAGATGTATCCAGGGAAGAGGAAAGTGCGAAATTGAAGGGTTGGGGTGGTTGCAGCGGACATCAGTTCACGAAGTAAATTCTTTCCACGGGTTTTAGAATGGCGGAAATTGACCAGGGTCTCGCACAAGCGCCTTCGTGGTATACTCAGTATCGATGCAAGGTTATATTAAGAATAGCCAGGGGGTTTCTTGCATTATATTCGCGTTAAACACCCGTTAAGCGCCCGTTAAGCGCCCATTTCGGAGGTTAGTCCGAGCCTTCAGAGGCGTTACCCGACGTGACAAACATGACACTTTCTACTTTCCACCACCACCATCTTCGTCCAAACTCGCTAGCTTTGCCATTCAATCACACCAACTGCTAGGAGACGTCATCTTTACATCTTCAAGATCCTACTCTTGCTTTTACAGCACTTTCTGTTCAGCAAAACCCCCCTACCGGTACTTTCTGCTTGCGTCAAGATTGATGGTTCGCAGCTCCCTGGCAGTTCTCGTACAAACTGCGAGAAATGCTCAAAGTCTGAATGGGAGGATGTCCTAAAGTTGGTCCCCGCAACATTTTGGCCCGGACGAGGCCGCCAAACCGGGAAATGTCTAGTCTCCCTAGTCAGACCAAACACGTAATCTTCTCTTTGATAAGCGGAGTGTGGAGAAGATCGTTTATGGGAAATGTCGGCAACAGCAATGCAGTATTTGAGCAGTATCGGCAAGACATGTGTGTTTTGGTGGACAAAGGTGCGTGCGCAGTCATCTTTTGGGCTCTCTATTGCTGCTCGCTGTCGGTCCTCACGGACCTCGTCGTGCTGATGCACCTCTGCCCGCTCGCGGGCTATCTGTGCACGCACGGCGCGCCACACCTGGAGAGCCTGTGCCTCATGCGGTGCGACGCCTGCGCGGCCCATGCCCCCGGCGCACTCCCGTTACACCCCCACGTGGCGCAGCTGTCTTTCCCACAGCTCGTGCGACTGTTCAGCACCGCCCCGTTGCTCGCCCGCCTCGTCCTGAACGGCTCAAACCCCACGCTCCCCGACCCCCCTGATCCCACGCCCACGCCCGCAGCCCCGCCCCAGCGCTCCCGCACCACACGTCCATCGCGCTGGCACCTCCACCGCCGCAGGCCTCGCGACCCTCGACGCCCTCGCCACCCATGCATACCCTCGCGCTCGAGGACGCGTCGCACCCTGCAGTCACCGCGCCCGCTGACGCCGTGCCGCTCTTAGCGCGTGTCTTTGCGCCCATCACGCACCTGGAGCTCGTCAGCACGAATCCTGTGGCGCTCGCGATCGAGGCGACAAAAACGGTGTGTGTGCGCAGGAGCCCCAGGGTGTTTGCGCTTGGAGCAGGGGCGGTGGACCACGCTGCGACGGGCGTGGCTCCGCAGGCGCTCGTCGGCGCCGCGCTCGGTGCGTGCACGAGGCAGCGTGACGCCCTCACCGCGGCGGGTGTGCACACCCTCGTGCGCGTTGCACCCCGCGGCCGCCGCACCCGTTGACACCGCGCTGCTCCTCGCGCACGTCTTCGCACTTCCCCGGCCTCGCGCACCTCGCCACACGCCCGCCGCGCGTCGCGCGCCTCGAGCTCGTCGGCGCGGACCCTGCGGCGCTCGCGATCGAGGCAGCGGGGACTGTGCGTGTGCGCGGGGAGCCCCGGGCCGTTTGCAATTGGAGCGGGGAGCGGGCGCGGTGGACCCCGCTGCGACGGGCGCGGCGCTGCGGGCACTGGAGACAGTGTCTGTATGCGGGAGCCCCGGGCCGTTTGCGCTTGGAGCGGGGGCGGACGTGGGCGCGGTGGACCCCGCTGCGACAGGCGCAACGCTGCAGGCGCTCATCGGCGCACGCGGGTGCGCGGCGCGGTGTGTGGAGGCGGTGTATGCGGGTGCGGCGCTTGTGCACGGCGGTGTGCCGGAGCAGTATTTGCTGGGGATGCACATGTTGGTGTTCCGCCGCGCGGAGGGGGACACGGACGGGGACAGACACGGTAGTACATATGCTTCATATACTCCCTATGTACTGTAATTTTTCGGTAATTTTCCGCGTAATTTTGTGAACATCATCGCCGACGACGAGCAAAAGTTTGATCACATTTGATCGCGGTGTCCAGCACGTTTGATCGCTGTTGACCAAATGCGGATGCTTGCCGTCGTTGTGCAGCGCAGGGACGGATGCCTGAGACAATTGGGTAATTGTAGGTTAAAGAGACGCTGTAGTGATGTATCAGAATGCCCTCTAAGCTAGCGGTTTTCATACATCACGGCTCACCGCTAGTTAGAAGGCCCTGATAGATCACACTGCTGCACTAAGGTGAATCTGCTCGAACGCCTGCTTTTCATTTATCGCTATAATTGTAAGCAACGTCCACGATGGGAAAACCAAGGAAACCCATGATCAGCTCCAAGTATCAATCGATTGTCGATGCACCTGCTTTGAATATATGTCAATTTGAAGTCTACCCATCAGAGAAGGCCTCGACGGAGGCAGAAGGCATACAAGAGTTGCTTGTTCCAGAGGGAAATCTGTTCCGAGCTGGGAAATTCGAGGGCCGAGTTTAGGGCTTGAACCCGTACGTCGAACGGGACGGCCGTCGAAAAAGACGGCCGTTTCTGGGTACGGACGGGTTTACCCGTCCCGTATGCTGGATTCTGAAATCATGAAACGTACGGGTCCCGGCCGTTTCGACGGGTCTCAGTGATGAACCCTTGAATCATGCCGTACACCTCGCATAAACCAGCGCAACTACAAGAGATCAAGTATCCAATGACTACTACTAAATCTCGCCTTCAGCCTGCTTTCTAAGTGCCTCTCGTGCGACGCGCAGCCTCGCCTTGACAGACATCAAAGTTTGGATCGTTTCGGCCTTTAAACTCGCCCTACGAAGTCCGATTGTATCGCGCCCCGCCAGAGAAAATTCGTTCTACTGCCACAGCGGAACTCGACAACATGTTCATTTTGCCAAGTGACTGCCTGGACTGCGCCAATGCAGGCCCATTCTTGCCTGAGAGTATTGGAGCTCGCCAAAAGCGATCCGCGTACACATGGTGTTTAAGAAGGCACTGAAAATTATGAAAAGAAAGGAGAACTGGCAATTGTTCATTTTGCCAAGTGACTGCCTGGACTGCGCCAATGCAGGCCCATGCTTGCCTGAGAGTATTGGAGCTCGGCAAGGCGATCTGCGCACACATGGCGTTCAAGAAAGCGCTGAAAAATTATTAAAGAAGATCTTTGAAACTAGTCCCTGAGGGAGACCCGTCGAACCCGTCGAACGGCCGGGTACGGGTCCGCCGTCGACGGGTCAACCCGTCCGTACCCGTCCCGGCACAGGTATGCTCCGAGGCCCGAAACGTACGGGTCTAAACCCGTCCGTCCCGCCCGTCGACCCGTCGAAAACGGGGACGGGTTCAAGCCCTAGCCGAGTTGTGGGGTGGGTGGCTCACGGTGGCGTATTCCGATAGGCTGGAAGGAGGAAAAACCAATGTGAGACAACTCGGCCATAAGTCGAACAGACCAATTGAACCCAGAGAGGAATTACGTGCGGAGTCTTTGAAGTGACACTGACATAGTGGACCTGCCACCGTGATCTGTTCCTCCCAAATTTAAAGGTTTCAATCCACGGACAGAAAACTTTCGGAAGACTTCCAAGTTGATCCGTCCGAAGGGAAAACAAGCAGCTCATGTCGACCATGGCTGGATAGCTGTCTCTTGAGTGGGGGTAGTCGAGAGGAGAGATTGCCGTGCCGGCGTGCCGGATCTTCAGATCAGTTGGTTTTGTTTGGCTACCACACCGATCAGCACAGCTTCTGACCTCCCTTTTCACCGTCTTGTGATCTGCCTTGGATCTGCCCTCAGGTTGTCTGTGCTCGAGCGGACTCGCGCCTCCATGGCCCCGATAAGATTCTTCTATATCTGGGCTGTCCCAAGGAAAAATCTAGACAATTACGGGCATTAGGCTAGTCCGTCGCTCTATCTGCCCTGCACAAGCACTGGGATCTTCCTTCTCTATTGGCCACCACTACACGCAAGCAATATCCCGTCACCCAAGAAATAATCATATCTCCCTCGATTTTGAATGCACGCCCTGAACGATTTACTTATGTAAAGACATCAATATGATCACTCGTCTTCGATGGTGCTCTCACTCACTCTCTTCAATGGAAGTCTGTCTGCCAAACTCGATCCTCCCTCTTGGGTATCCTCACATGCGAATTATCAGGGCCCGATAAAGCTCCGTCTCGGTCTTCGCGCCTTTGGTCGGTCTCCTACGTCCCACGAAGGGGAGAAATCTTCCAGTCCTGTCCCCGCCTCATGCATTTACATTCAAGTACAGAATTCCCGGGCTTCAATCGACGAATAATCTGCTCTTCTCATCATTACTCGCTCCTTCAACCTGGATCTAGCGCTGGCCACCGTATAGTTTACAGTACAGCCAAAAAGCTGGCCGTAACCATTCGGGCCGTCCATATTCGCCGCAATATGTAGCTAAAAGATTGACTTGGCTAGCCAAAACCATCTGCAATCTTCGGGTGAGTAGGTGTATAAACGGTTCAGCACGCATCATTCGGCTCTGAACTTGGCTCAATATAGGCTTGCCGTATTTAATTTCTACGGTCCTTCCTGGATCGTTCACGACACGGCACCGTGACCGTATTATGGTGCTGTGTTCCGTACTCCACGGCTACGGTGGCCAATCATCGCCGCCAGACCTCGCCAATGGTCGGCTGCGGAAGCTTTACTTATTATATGTCCCTTCTTCGAGATAGCGTGCGTCCTAGTTTGACTTATTTTTACCTTCTTAATTGATGCGCTCTCCATCCCTTTGCTACTCGCTTTAGCGGTTCGCGATACGTATGCACCAACATCACAGGCTTCACCCCCCGAGCCGGAGCCGAATGACCAGATCAACTGAGCGCAAACCCGCTTCCGTACACGTGCAGGTTCTGTCCTCAGACTTTCAGGGGCTTTGCAACCTCCTCGCAGTAATCACAACCGCAAGTCTAAAGAGTATTGTTCTCAGTGCTGTCCCACGCTCAGGCGTGCGTCGTTTTTTCAAGTAAGCACTCAACGTTCAACTTCACCGGTCAGTCCGAGTTGAGTGTATTGCATGATGCCTGCAGCCGAGCAAGTATCTGGTGGTCTCAGGCCGACCGACCGTGATTGACTAGCATCGGAAAGACTCTGCGACACATTGAATCCTCGGTACTAGCTGCTGAGCAGGGCGGCGCTTGTAATTGCTGTCCACTCATCTTGCTGCGGACGTGCGGCCCGCAGTGGCTGACTGATCGCGAATCTCGACTCGCGTCCCAAAACGGGACCCTACAGTCTACCTGCCCTGGTATGCTTCCTTACGTGCCTAAATTCCTTCCCCGAGTCTCCCACACATACAGGGTATAGTGCTACTGTCTGCGGTATACAGCCAGGTATATACAAGATCATCAACAGCGGCACATCGACCTTGCTTCGCAGCGGTGGATCACGCAACCCAATATTTGTTGTTTACACGGAGTTTGGATCCAGGGTCTTTCGGTCTCGTAAGAGTTTCAGTTGAATGTTGCTTCCGGTTGAAGAAGGCGAGATCGCACTGGTCATAAAGTGATCGACTGGACCATGCTGTGTATTACTATATCACTATCACTATATCACCATGACACTATCGATGATCAGCGCGGGCGCATCAGAAATCCCAAGCACTGCCCCTAGGCCTGCCTCGCCTTTGCCTTGAGTCACAAACCCTGTCTCTTCCTACCACCATGTTGACCGCCGACGAGTTTATGGCCCAAGTGGGCATCTTGCCCTACTCGAAACGTCATGGCTTCGCAACAAAACTCGCCCTTGGAAACGACCCACAGCTCCCTAAACTCATCGAGCAACTCCTCTCCACAACTGCACTTCCCTCCAGAATCCCCTATCCCGCTATTTCGGACGATCCCGATACCCCACAATTCATTGACCTGCAGTTCCCGCAGACAACTGCGTCAAAGTCCTTCGTTCAGCGCGAGTTGGGGCTAGCCATGGCCATTGCAGTCGGGCGACCTGCTCTTCCGATTCTCATGGAGGCTCTGCTTCACCCTTCTACTGCAGGCAAGGGCAAAGTGGTTGATGCTTGCGTCAAGTTCGCCTCAGACGAACAACTCCTACCCGTCTATCGTCGATGCGTCCCTGCCGTACAAGCCTCTTTGAAAGAGCGTTTGAGCAAAGCCAACCGACGAGAGCTTCTCGCCAGCCTCGGCGTTGCGCCTCCCCCTGCTCAAGCCGTTGTTGAGCCCGAGTTGACTGTGCTGGAGCGTACTTTAACCTCTTGCGCCGAATATCAAAGAGAAGACGCTTGGGATAAGACGACGTTAGTCGCTCATATAATTCTCGCTCATAACACTCACTCCAACTGCAACAGAATTGGCTGTGTTTGGCCCCACCATCATTTGCGCAACCCTCAGTACATCAGCGCGGATTCGCAGCTTAATCTAGTCGAAAAACTCTTCGAGCTCCTCGAGACCTTTCCCCCCACCAGATCCGGTTTCAAATTTACGTACAAGTTACCGAACGCTATCAGCAGCCGGTTCCTCTCTTTCTCAAGGCGGACCTCCCGCGCAGCTTGGCCTTGGTCGCCAGGCTTTGTCGCTGGGTCGACGCTGACGGGAAACACCGCATTTCAGTTCCTGGATCCTTTGCGGAGGACCGATACTGCCAATACTTCTGGCATGGTCTCGATCTGGAGACGCAGCTCGCTCATGTGGAACCGTTTATCGCTAATCTCCTCGAATCGAATAACGGTGCCCTACTTAAATCTGGCGAACTCGGCGGCCTGGCTCTGCTTGGCGAGGTCAGGTGGCAGGTGGTACACTCCATCGCGACGAAAGCCATTGCGTTTTTGAAGGATTGCAAGATTGAAAAAGAGCGCCCGAACGTCATCGCCTTCATTCTCGTTGCCATCAAGAAGCTGCATGGCCGCCTCATACCCCTCGCGACAATCGACTCGACTCCCAAGAGAAATGCCCAGAGCGCTATCGAGAAGGGCTCTTCCGAACTCATCGCCCATACTATTAAGCAATTCCTCGCGTCTCTCACTGCCACCGAAAAATCGGATGAGCAGATGGTGTCAAAGCTTCAGTCGATGTTCCTCAACACTTCGCTTCGCACGATGGACCACTACCACACTCTAACCAAGGTGAGACGATTTCCAAACCTTTGTCATGACGCGTAGCTTATGTATCTGTAGGTCCTCTTCGAGAGCGTGCGAGGTGTCTTTTCGATGCGGCACGTTTCCGCTGGGTTGTTGCAGAGCATCGCGCTTGAGTTTTTGGACGCTCTGAAGCCCAAGACTCGCACTGTGTACACCATCCCGGACTTCGGTGTCACTCAGCCCTACTCCAATCTGCCGGCGGGCGACAATGATTGTAAGTTTCGTTAACGGCGGATATATTACTCGAACTGACAACTATTGCACAGGCGTTTTTCAGGTCATTCTCGGTCTTTGGCGGCCGAGAGAGCACCTCTCATTCTACACGAATTCTGTCAACCCGTATCTTGAGACGTCCCAGAAAGACCATGTATGGGCGATGCTCAATGATCCAGATTACTTTGTGGGTAGGCTCGGCACCCCGGACTCGCGGCACATCGCGCTGTCCGCTCTGAAATCCTTCCCTCCATCTCCCTCGGCACGCCATGCCATCATACAGAAAGCATTGCTGTCGGATGGCACGGACCAGATAATCCTGCCGTTGTATGCACTTTGCGACATTTCCGATCCCGCCGCGCGTGGCGCATTGACGAAGATGACCTACACGCGTCTGTTCGAGGAGCGGCTCGAGGTTTACAGAATCTTGATCAACGCCACGCAGGCCTCTGAGAGCGTCCAGGAATTCATTACTACCATGAAAATTCTTTGTTCCCAGGATCAAGAATGAGATTCCGCCAGACGCGGAACAGCTGCCCTGGCTTCTCTCTGTGCCTACGATCATCAACCTGTTGCGACGTGCGACGGACGAGGAGGCAACGGAGATTGCCTCCATCTATGTCTCTTGGGAGAATCAGGTCAACGAGGCAGTTTCGCCGGTATGTGACGTGTATCTGTTAGATCCCTTTCGACTAATATTATATTCCAGATCCCCGCTATCTCTTCACACATCCTCAGTATCGTCAACCACTGTCTTTCGATCTTCGCCGCAAACCTATCTGGTGTCTTTTTCCAGATGGCGCTCCAGATCTTGTGGGCACGATGCCTGAACGAGCACGGGCTGTCGAAGGCTAAAGTCGAGTTTGTCACCCCGCTCGGCGCACCACGGCGCTGAGCGCAACGAAGCGGACGAGCTCGCGTTCCGCACGTTTTTGGCGACGGTCGATAAGGACGTCGACTACGGATTTTGGCGCATCCAGGACGAGGTCGCGTACGTCAACTTTATGTATCAACAGAACCAGAAGATCTACACCCCTCAAATTTTTGACGAGGCGAATCCGGCGTACCCTGCGTTCATACAGACGATGGTCAGGTGTTTGGGGACGCGGTGGTCCAAGGTCCCGCGCATCCGCGACTACGTCGAGCGGCAGATGGATATCATTCGCGGCGCCAAGGGGACGGGAGACGCGCCGGCGAACTGGGACAAGAATCCGGTCTACGACGCTGTGCAATTCATGTTGGGGCTCCACCGTCTGTATCGCGGCACGACGGACAAAAGTCCTTTGCCTTGGTGGACGGAGTTCCGAGACCTCCGTCTGCTATCCAGTTCTGCGACGGAGGAGGTGGATCTCCGGTGGAGCGAGTGTAAGGACAAGAAGGGTGTGATGGATTCGGCGAAATTGAACGCGCTCGTCGAGCTTCTCCTCCGCACTGACGACACCGCGCTATACGTTCATTTCGTTTCCCAGCACCTCATCAATGTCCGGCAAGACCTCCTCCTCGATCGCTTCATCACAACCGGGAAGTACGGCGTCTTCAAACACCGCACCTGACGATTATGTCGAGGGGGATAAAATCGAGCCGGCGAGCTGGAACTTCCAGTCCGCCGCCCGATTTTCTCCTCACCAGTGCGAGGTTTTCGCAGAGAAGTTTTTGAGCGTCATTCGCTCGAACGAGTTCCCTCTCCATACTCGGGTACGAGCAACCGAGCAGTTCACCAGATTACCGACTACGACCATTCACGAGCTTGCTGCGCTGCTAACTAAGGATAACCTCAACCCTCGGATCTCAGAAGCCATTCTCATGTTCTTGCCGCGCCTGGACGAACCCGCAGCGGGGATTCAGTTCCTGTTGGCGCCGGCCATTCTCGCGGGTGAGCTGGCTAGAACCGCTGTGTATTCGGTGAAGCGGTCGCTGGAGTACGTTCCATTGGCTAGCGTGCCGACATTCTTGGAGCCGCCGACAGTGAAGCCGTTGAAGATCGGGGTGTTCAAAGAGCTCGTTCGGATCATCACGACATATCTCGAGCTTCCGGAGATGCAGGACTTGGTGAAGCGGCTTTGGGCTCGACGGCTGCATCAGGATGGTGAGCAAGCATTTACGTCTTTATCACTAGCTGACGCCACTTTCAGTTCGTATCACTCTGCTACAGTCGTTACTACCTGCACTAGACTCTCCACACCAAGATCTCGCCTGGTATATCATCGACGAAGCCACGGCTTCGCTGAGCACACTTCAGGCGGACGAGTTAGTTGTTCATTGTTCCAAGTCAAGATGAGGACTAACATTCCCCTAGCACCCTCTTTGTTTTGCTCGCAGTTACCCCTGAGGTTTCCACTGCTTGCGGAGACGATGTCCTGCGCACATATCTTAATCGGTCGCCCGTCTTGGTGAACATGGCAACGGTCACTATCCCGAAAGCTCACTGCGAACGCTACGTTGAGACCGTGCTCTGGCCATTGACCCGGATTCGCCTCAACCCAGATCTGGCTGAATCGATCAAGGATGACAAGAAAAGGCAGCAGAGCTCGCAGAACGCATTCCCCTCATCCGCTCGTCCTCCTACATCGCTTGTTTCGATTCGTTCTTGGGTCCGAACAACGCTCTTTCATTTGCAGAACGGGCGGCAAAGGATTCTAAGGGCCTTGTGGATATCGGTCTGGAGAGTTATAAGCCCGGCAATAACTTTGGTTCACTTCCAGAGGAACAGCTGTTCGTCTACTTGACCGAATGCATCGGCCGCTGCATCGTTCAGAACCAGGGGTGCTGGAAATTCCTCCTCGAGAGTATTAGCTTTCTCGCTTCCCGGGTCGCTGACTTTCGGCGCAGCCAGACACCGCAAGGTCACCGCAGCATCAAGCAGCTTCAGGCTCTCCGTCTCACCGATAATTTCCTCTTCCATCGCACGGATTCCCTTTGTCTGGAAGTGACGCACGATCGGATGGAGCTACTGAAGCCTCTCGCTGAGCACGGCGTTGAGGACTTCTTTGCCACCACAATTTACCAACGCCGTTTCAACCTATTCCGCACACGTGTTGCCAGGGTTTTGAGGAACGGCACTGGCGATGATATTCTACCAGAGGCCCACGCTCTGCTTGCAGAGAATATAAAGCTTTCCCATAGCTGCCACCACCCGTTCGAGAAAGGTATCGCCAACCTGGTGGAGCTTCTCGGCGTCATCCCCTCGGCATCGCTTCAAGTAATTCGCAGAGAGATTCTCGCTGGTGATCATGGCGTAGCCGAGGCTCCCTGGGTCAATTCCATCCAGCTCAAGACGCTGGAAAAGACTTATAGCTGCACGCCAAGCTACGCGAACGAACTTGGCACATTCCATGCCCATGTTGCGACCCAACAGCCCACATTCTATCAGCAGAGCTACGCGTCCTTCGAATCACTTATTCGAAACATCCTCAATGACTCGCAGGGCAAGGAGTCACAGCTAGGGTCGCGCGAGGCGTTCCAACTTCTTGTTGAACCGGTCATCGAACGCCAACGCCAGAGCAATACCGAGGAAGAGGGGGATATGATTGTTCACCTATTCAAAGGCTATCCTTACCACTTCTTCGCCTCGGCTCCGGAATGCGCGCAGCGCCTCATTCAAGGTGCCCTGATGCGCGCGCGTCCCGGGAAGTCCGATTCGCTTGCGCGAGCAAGGGAGATGGTGGCGCTCCTGATCAAGCACGTAACTTGGACCCCAAAGGATTCGGCCTCGTTCCCAGCTGCGTTCTTCCTCGAAAAGATCTACTCCGGCAATTTCTTGTCATTAGCGCTGGATAAATCCACCCAATCCGGGGACGCCACCTTGTCGTTCCCTTACTTCTTTGGCAGTGATGACCCGAGCGGCGGCGATATCGAGGACAGAAGCGCGAAATCGACGGTGGCCGCAGTCCAAGCGCTTTACGACGGCTGGAAGGCTCGTCACGCGTCTTCGTTCACCCAAAGGACTGGTGACAAAACATCCACCTATTCCTCCTCGATCGCGCTCCTTGTCGTATTGGACACTTATAGAACTTCATCCAAGCTCATTCTCGCAAATCCTGGCCTGTTCTTCTCTTGCTTGTGCCTCTCCCTCAGTGACCCAGATCTGCACTCCCACTCCACCGAACTCTTCTCGTCAATGCGCGAAGTTTTGACCCCTCTGGAGGCCCACAAAAAACGTGCAAAATGGGTGCCGCCTGCGGAGCTGACGCTGTCGTTTGCGCACAAGCTGCTGGTAGAGCTCCCCGACGAGGTGTCGGATGCAGTTGTGGGTGCCTTCAACGTTGGTGTAACGGACAGCAAGCACGCAGCAGTTAACCTGTTGATCTGGTGGGCGGAGACGTTCTTCTCCAGCTATACAGAGCTGGTGGATGCAGAGGGGCGTGAGCGATTGCTCAGTATTTATGAAGAGCTGCGAGTGTTGGCCATTGGAGACGGAGATGCTATCGTACGGGTAACCGCGCTCGAGAGACTGCGCAAGGCTGGCGAGTTTGTAGGGATTCGGGCTCCGTGATACAACGATGGTCACCGTGGTTTGTTTGCACCTATTCTCGCGTTCTGTTCGAGTTTCAAAATTCTGCATTGAGGTTCTACACATCCTGGCATCTACCTCAATAATCTGATGTCCTCCCTCCGTCTGTGTTTTGTACATTTTCAAAATGCTATTGCTGCTGACTTCTGTGAGACTTGCAAGCGCGTGAATTAGATATCCCTCCATTTGATATGTTTCTCTAGGTTTCAATCTCAATGGCTTTGAGAACCTCCTTCGAAATATCCGCCAGCACCAATGGAGCATAGAAAGGGTAAACAAAATCTCGCTATCAACCTTCCCAGCTCGCCTCGCAGCAATGAACGTCTCCGCCAGTGCCCAAAAATCCCATCCACCATTCGTCGTAGGCGACACTGCCCGGGCATACAGGAGCTTGCACATCTATCCAAGCCCTCTCTCTTCTCCCGAGAGCATCCAGGCTCCTATCTTGTCCCTTGCAACCCAACCTAATCTACGTTGCGATGTAGAGCCCATCTTGGTGGTATGCGGTTCGGACTGTTTATGGTACTCGGTGCATTCCGGTGTTATATCTTTACAGCAGGGATGTCGCGCGAATGTCGATCAAGTCACAAGTGAATAAATACAGGTTAATAAAACAAAACCATTATATCTATTATGGCGCCTCTGCCTCCAAACCCTCGAAGTCCTCCGCCACCGACAGGATCTGCCATATAATATGTCAGACCGAAGGTGAACAGAAAGATGGAAAGGTGCGCGAGGCAGAGACTTACTGATACTGTCAGCAGTCGGAGGACTACGGCGCGGTCCCGGTGTTCGGCGATATTGTAAACCGGGGTTGTCGCCGTGGTGAACGGCGCAAGTTTGGGCTCCAGAGAGTCGAGACCAAGAAGAGACCACCATCAAGACCACCGAAACCTGCACCGTTGAAATAATTCGCAGTCCCGGCAGACCCATCGAAACACCCGGTATGATTTGAATCGAGAAGACGGGTGGGTCAGACAGCAATTGAAAGGTTGTCCAGGGCAGCCTAGATTGAGGGGGGACTGAACTTGAATGTAGTGGAGGACTAGGCAAGATCATTGATTTGGAATGGGAGGCAGTTGCAGGCGGAAAAAGATGCTCGGAACGAATGCAAGCTGCTGCGGTTTACATGACGAACTCCTACCCAGCCAACAAACGTGCGATCCACAGCGGGAGTTTCTGTCTCAATTGAGCGGTCTCTGGGAGGTTAAGCATTCACGAGACTTGCCTTCGCTGCTCTATGGCCCCGATTTGAAATTGGGTTGTATTTGACAGTTTGCAGTTTTGCGCAGTTTGGAAAATGAAGTGCGGAGTTCGTCATTGGTTGAATTAGCTTTAGGCACTGTGAAAAAACTGGGGACCAAAAGAGTTAAACTTGGACGAATGGCAGACAAAGAGCAAAGGCGCATAGATAGATGGAGAAACAGCACAGGATTGGACCATCTCGTTGAAGAACGGGTGATGTAAGTTGTCAGTAAAAACCGTGCAAAATCTCGGTGTTTTTGCGAAGATTCGATTCCAATGCTAGTGTGGGCGTCGGCTTTATGATCCGATCACCCAAGACCAAGTTCAACGTTTTGTTTTCAATTCTCTTCTCCCTAAATTGCTGAAATGAAACAACGCCCGACGCAGTACCTATACATGCAGCACAAAGCAATAAAAATGTATCTCTTGTGAAAGAAAATGAGATGCGGATACAACTTAAAGTCCCTAACCATCGACGCTCATCCGACCAGCACTCCCGCGTATGCTCTGCGGCGGCTCGTCTCGTCGTACGTTCCAGAAAAAGCAGAGGGAATTTCCGCACCCCATTCCCAAAGTCCACCTGCACGAGGCACGGTGTAATGTGAAAGCCCGGGACGGCCAGATGCCGGCGTCCGCTGCGCGTCGTCCCTTCGCACCACGGTCCGTCGTCGAGTGCAGAAGCCGGGTGAGAGGTACGAGCGGAGCGTGGGCTGCGCATCACCTCCGTGTTGTCCGCGCACTGCCCACACTGCGCCAGGGCTGCGGATGGGGATGGGGATCCGGCGCGGGGCGTGTTGCGCATGGCGGGTGTGACGAGATAGTTGACGCCTGGCCCGTCGCTGGGATAAGGATCCGGGCTGGGGTGCTGAGTCGAGCCAAAATGCAGATAAAATATATAAGAAAATGCTTACATTACAGCGGCGGCGGCAAGCGGGTTAGAGAGGGATGTTCTAACGATGGTCTGGAGCCTTCGGTTCCTGCGCACAGCCGGCATCTGCGCCCGATTCAGTGCTGCGAAGGAATCAATAGAGAAGACTTACAATTTAGGTCATAGTAGTCGAGTTTTGAGAGAGAAGAGGTTTAAACGCCCGTCATTCCGACTTATTTATAGTGGCCGTTTTCGGAATCGGAAGGTAGACAAATGTAAGCCTGCTACATACTCTTCGCATCTCGTATAGTGCGCTTTGACTGCCGGATTCGGTTGGGATATCCCGGAATCACCGTAGATATGAAAAAAAAAGAAAATGTTGGGTAATTTGATGGCAGAGAGAATCAACGGAAGGTTTACCTGAGACTTGAATGCGATGTAAAGCAGAAATGGAGCAGAACGGGGTTTCAATGGCTTTCAAATGAATTGAAGAAGTCTGCAACTGATGCGGAAGAACTGATATCCGGGCTGGTGGATGCAATATTGACAGAATGTGTTTTTTAAGGCAGCATGCAGTTTGAATCGCAAATTACGGACACCGGGAACGGATATTTTCAGGGCAGAAGCTAGATGAGAAAGACTTTCGGTGGAAATCTGCTTGTGATTCAGCGTCGAGGACAATATTCAAAACTGCTTTCGACATTTCTGCCGCGTAACCAAAGTCTTGGGCCAGAGCTCAGAGCTCGACAAGCCAAGCGATCTGGCTTGGGATTGATGGACACATCCACGGCATAGTCTGTGCATGCTCCTGTCGCAATATGGTGCAAGAGAACACGTCTACATTGCGTTAAACTCTCAGAAGTCGGTATAGCATGCAACTCAAGAGACCTCTTAAGTGATGGCAAATCTGAATGGACTACCGAGACACGGGATCAGATATTATGACGGCCAAGTACAATATCACCAATAATAATTGAACGATGTCATAGAATTTGTGGTCATAGGGCATGGTAGGCAAGCAGAGGTAGATTGAAATCGACATGAGGAAAGCTTGCCGCAAACACAAGGCCGCAGTGGAGCTGAGTAATAGATTAGCATCAAGTTGTGTAAAGATGAGGTGGACACTTACATTGGGATTCCATGTCGGGGCCTGCGCTGTCGGGATCGCAGGCGGGATCTAGAGCGCCGACATTGAAGGCAGGGAGGTGAGATTTATCTAAAATAGTCAGGTGTCAAGGGGTATCTGGAATGATGAAAGATACTTGCTTGCCGACATTCCCGGCGCAATGGCACCCGAAGAGAGAACAATGGATGCATGCGGAAGAGTTTGTCAACAAAAGAACCAATCATGACCAAGAACAAGGTCATAAGGGAGATCTGAGCATATACGGGGCTTCATGTGCATAGAACATAAAGAGTCAGCCGTTGGGACAGTAAGTGGTCCTGAAGCAACAGATTGGGATGCCGAGACTCCGGAGAATAGAACCGAGTCAAGAGACAGAAGAGAATATTCAGAGCTAGGATCAAAGGACGAGGAGAGCAGTACATTGCAAAAGCAGACGGCGACATGGGACTCGGAGTCAAGAACAGGAGGAGCAATGTGGCAGTCCAAAATGATCCGTGATCAAAAACGTTTGGGGATGGAGGACCGTACGTGGCCAGCAGTTGTGGGGATTACACAAAAACAGCTGGCGAAAATGTGATGACTGCCTTCCATAAAAGGAAAAATGTGATACTCTGCAAGTGGCTGAAGTTAGGGCGCCCTAAGAACCCGTACCTTACGATAGCGGGAATAATTTACTTCTTTGAAGCTGGGCCATCGCAAGCGCGGATGGGTCCCGACGAGCATAGGATCCTCGAAAAACCGATGTGTAGTTTGTTTCAAGTCTAGTAGTGGCTAACAAGGTCGGCAGAAAAGCTGCGCCACGCAGGGTGGTCAATTATCTCAAGTCAGCTTCAGAGCAACCAGAATAGAGAGCTTGAGCCCCAGCGGCATGCCGCTTTTAGGTTGTGCCAAAAGCGGCATGCCGCTTTTTTCTTTTTTTTCCTCTAAAGGGCATTAACAAGGTACAAGAGCATCAGGGTGTGTGAGTTTGAGGTGCACACAAAAGTTGTAAAAAAGCGGCATGCCGCTTGGGCTCAAGCTCTCTAATGGATCCGAAGTTCTGCGGCCAGAACATCATTTCCTCTTCCTTCCTGCCCGTCCCTTCCTTGTGCGAGCTCCCTGATGTCTTCCCTTTTGCGAATGTACCAATTGTGGCTGTCTCTGCCCCTGCATAAATGATATTGAAAAAGAACCAAACCTTGCTACTGCCCTGCCTGGCCTCTCTCGCCCCCCTTTTTTCCCTATTCTTCGGCTTTCTCCCAGTCTAATCCTGCTCCCGGCACTTTCTCTTAGCTGGTTTTCCCGAATTGGCTCGGGGCACATTCTCATGTCGCAAGCATCAAATGAGTTCCGGCCGGCCCACACTATCTTCAGAGTAATTTTGGCGCGGTTCGGCTTCTAAGCGGCCCCTAGTAAGTTCCGGCAGCAAGCTAAAGAGCGTAGCAGCCAATTAACATTAGGGTTGGACACGGGTACCGGGTCTACCCGCGGGTTTGGCCCACGGGTATTTCCGGGTACGGGTACGGGTTGACATTTTTTCAACCCGCGCCATTTCCGCGTACCCGACCCGCAAACCCGCGGGTTTTCACGGGTCTAATTTGTGGTGTTTTAGAGGCTTAAATCACTCGGAGGATGGTGATATATTTGATGGAAGTAAATATATCTATGCCACATTCTACCAGTGGGAACATATTTTACACTGTGCGCAGCTTTGACTTCACCTTTTTCAAATGATTGACAGGTTTGCAGCAACGTTTCGTTTTACTTCCGCCATATTTTCATCAAGCTGGATGCGAACTTTCACTGAGGTTGTGTCTCCCATCCAGACACATTTTTGCCTCTCAAGGATACAATTTCAATGCTCAAACAGTAGAGGACCCGTACACGGGTTTCCAAACCCGTGGGTAGGCCGCCACCCGCGGGTAGACCCGTACGGGTTTTAGACCCGACCCGCACCGGGTACGGAAATTGTGGGTCCGGGTACGGGTTGGCGCCCTGGTACCCGCGGGTCGACCCGTGTCCAACCCTAATTAACATTCGCAGATCTCCAAAACTCACCTTCCGCTCACATGTCAGACACTCATTCCGCGCGCGCCCTCCTTTTCCCAATATTCTTCTCGCATATGCATGTATGTCCTTTGATACTGCGAATCCGATTTTCAAGGTTGAGCCTGTGAAGCATAGGTACCTCCATGCGCAATGAAGTTTGTATTTCTTCTGCCTCTTCATTCAACAAGTAGGTCATGATTTATGAAAGCGTTATCAATCGAGGCCAATAATTTCGTTTTCTTCGGCGATTGCCGTGCTAGGTTCTACAATACCGCAGGTCTTGAAATTGACGGCGTCTAAACCGGCTTTCACGACATCCAAAGCCGGGAACCCGGTCTGAACCGGCTGTGGTGACATCCGAAGTACGCCGCTGACTTATTTTAAGAACCAGGATGGGAAATTACTCGAAGTCAATAGAATTATGGACGGAAGGGTGGTGTACATCTTGGCGAACCTAACTTTCGCTGCACCTGACTAATGGATACCCATCGCTCGAGAGAAACAACGGTTCCTTGATTCGGGTTCCTATCACGTTCTTTATACCGCTGATTGAATCATTGTGAACTAGCCTTTTGTTCGACCTAATCCTGTTGCTTTGGGTGCTATCCAGGCGGCCCGGCTTGCGTCTACTGTATCATTTCAACCAAATGTTCATGGGGTATCACCTGTGGCCATAAATTTCACTGGCCTCAGTGTTTCATTTCTCGGCAATCATGGAAAATTTACCATAAATGGAAGTCCGGCATTTGCCGAACTGATTTCTGCATTCTTTTTTACCCATTTTGAGCCCTAAGATAGCAAAATCACTGTTACCGAGGTCAAATTTGTTCAGTGCACCAAAATGATACAGGACTTGCATCAACCTTGTCTCACAAGCACACCATTCTTAGTCGCCGGCTATCGGTACCCTACACGGCAAAACTACCCTGCAAGTATTCACAGAACTATGTTCTCGTCTTTGCTTCTGTTCGCGAGCCGTGGGTCATGATGCCAAGACCACCATGTACGCCAAATCGCGGTGAGCCAATTACTTGTACTTTGATTTTTTTATTCTGCGACTCGACTTTTCGGCCCTGAACTACATTGGACTTGCATACATCGCTTTGGGGAGACAGTCCTCGTGAATCCCTGAGGAGGACAGTTCGATAAAACGATTATACGTATCCCAAACCCGCGGAAAATCAATTTATACTATTCGGCCCTCAGTGCGCTGAAAAGACAAAGAAGCTTCTGAATCGATCCCTGTGTTCGGTTCGGCACACATGGTACCCAAACTTTTGGACGTGCGAATGCAACCTTCGGCGCTCATTCTCCTGTACGGTGAACAATACATCATACTAATTTCTTTCATCTTCAGACGCTCAGATAATCTGAACCTTCATGTTTCAGCGCTCCAGATTTCCATAATTTCGAGGTCTTTGCAGGAAGGAAGCATCCCGGGTCACCAACGGCGGTTGTATCAGGCTCGCAGTGTCCAAAAACGGCAGATCGTCTATTCAAACACTGATAAGACCCAGGCGAATCCTCTTCCCAGATAACGGATTCTATCCTCCACGACTGTCGGTGTGGGCAATGCTGCCCGGCTGCCCGGTAACAATTGAATTGTCTCCCGCTGCCGGTAGCTAAAAATTGGGTTTGTTCAAAAGGTATAAAAGCACTCGCATATTGGCTAAAGACAGCAGACAACCGGGTCTCTCGCCTGCTCCAGTATCCCTCCTCTGTCTCCTGTCATGTTCTTGAAGTATCTTTCCGCCGTCCTCGTCTCTCTTGTAGCCATCCGTTCTGCATATGGTCAGACCCGTCTCAAACCATGCGTCCTATTCCCTCGGGCCCTAATCTTGCAACAGGAGCCTCTACTCCGATGAAAAGAGCAACATGTGCCGGCGGACAGACTGTGAAAAATGCGGCCTGTTGCGCCTGGTTTCCTGTAATGCACCGCACACCGACCCGCTCACCATGGTCTCACATTTTCCTAGGTGCTGGAAGATGTTCTACCCAACATGTTTGACAACGAATGTGGCGACGACGTGAGCTAGGTTCTTTTTCCCTGGCGACATCCAAAATTGAAATGTTTAATCTGCCAGGCCCACGCTGCCTTGCGTCTGAGTTTTCACGACGCGATTGGCTTTTCTCCTTCGCACGGAGGAGGAGGCGCGGACGGATCCATCATTACCTTCGGTGCCACTGAACTCAATTTCCCCGCTAACGCTGGTCTCGATGATGCCGTGGGCCTTCTCCAGCTTACAAATTCATCGACGACCACTCACCCACTTCCAGGTCAACACTGAGCTTCCCTTCATCCAGGCGCACAACGTCACACCGGGAGACTTGTAGGCGAATCTCCTTTGTATCGATGAAACTTATAAACCCAATGTCACAGTATTCAATTCGCTGCAGGTAAGTTGCACGATTTTAAATGGTGATATTGGCGGAAAATGAACTCGAGCACATCAGCCGTTTCTCTCAGCTTGTGCCCGGGTGCTCCAAAGGTAGCATTCATGATGGGACGCCCACTGCCGCTCGCACCCGCCCCCGGCCCTGATGGTTTGGTGCCCGAACCATTCGGTAGATCTTTCTGAATTGAGATGGCGAGTCTTAATCACATTCCCAGATAATGTGGATGTCATACTCGCCCGTATGGCCGATGCAGGAGGGTTCACTGCCACCGATGTTGTCGCGCTCCTGGCTAGTCACTCAGTTGCTGGAGCAGATAATGTGGATCCAACCGTGAATAAACCCTAAACATCGACAATTGATCCGCGGCTCAAATTTACGACTAGATTGAAGGAGTTCCATTTGACTCAACACCTGACCTTTTTGATACTCAAATTTTCATCGAGGTTCAGCTGAGAGGCACCCAGTTCCCTGGGTGAGCACTCACGGTCCCGTCGACAAACTGTTGCTCACGATCTATCATTCAGTTCCAAGCCGGGCCAAGGAGAAGTCCAGTCTGCTCTGGCGGGAGAGATGCGACTCCAGTCAGACCACTTGGTGTGTTGGTTGAAGGAATTCTAAGCATCGAACCGTTTGCTGACCTTGACTTATAATACAGATCGCCCGCGATTCGGCTACGAATTGTGCCTGGCAATCTTTCGCAGGTAATGCCGCATTGACGGCGCCTATTCCTATGCACGCTAATCCTTCAATAGGACAACAGGCCAAAATGCAGACAGCGTTTGCGAATGCATTCAACAAGCTTGCCACTATTGGGCATAATCCTGCTAACCTTGTTGATTGCTCTGATGTCATTCCCAATGCGCCCCCTCTCCCTGCCAATGCTGGTCCCCCACCTGCCCGCTGGGCAGACACAGAAGAACATCGAACAGGCTGTGAGTTGTCAGGGCCACCGCTTCTTCTTGATTGATGCAAATATTGGATAGTGTGCTGCGTCTCCGTTCCCGACTTTCACTGCTCAGCCAGGACCTGCGACTACTGTTCCTGCCATGTAAGTTCTCACTGTCCGAGGAGATCCCCGTTTTTACTCCTATCTAGTCCTCAAAGATAACTTATGCATGGTCATTTTTTGGTTTTAAAGGAGGCCATTGTCGTCTCTTCGTAGTGTTTCAGAATGTCATTTCTTTTCATATGAGAATTGCAAACTTGCCCCGTCGTATACAATCCTTCCTCGGAATAAGTAAGGACGAGCTGTTCCCCCCAAATTTTAATCGGAAGCTAGTCACCAACAATGCAAACTGCCGGAATGCCTACCTTGAACAATAGCGCTGAAGAAGGGTAATAGACCCGGTAGCAGGTTCAGAAGAAAAAGGATAAGGACAAAAATAGTGCCGACTGGTAGATAGGAAAAATGCAATAAAAACGGAGTAAGGGTGTAAGTAAGGATCCAGACGCGAAGTCAAGAGTAAGACGGAACGACGCGAAGTCTAATTCCTATTTGTGGATCGACGCGAAGTCCAAATCCGTAAGAACGTGCCGGGAGGAGCAGAGACACGGTTAGAGATGCCAAGGGACGAGTTTATGATAGAGCCAAGAAGCAGAGTGCACCGCACACTCTGTGAGAACGACGGGAGACTAGAATAGCACGAGAATTCGACACGCTCGACCTTCCGCGAAGCTGGGAGGTGGTGGTAAGAAGCCAAGGAGAAGGTGTCCATTCCACGTGTCCGGAGAGTTTACATGACCGAGTAACGAGATTCCACCCGAGGCGTCCGTTCTCTTGGACCCTCGGGGCTGCCGGTAATACAAAACGTAAGTTATGCCCATGTCAAGGCAAAAAGCCGTGCATCCGAGTGGCTTACCACCTCGCAAACTCACGGTATGCTACAGAAGCAATGGCTCAGTCTGTATGCTGCTCGGGTGAAGGAACTGCCCGCCAACAGTCCAGTGTCCCCCGCAAGACACCCCCGAGAGCGAGACCTACAAGCCGTGAGTCCCAAGGTGGCTTACCGCCCGAAAGAACGTCAACGAAGGGTACGTAAAATTGACAGACAGCAGGAATTAAGTTACCGTAACCGTCCCAACAAGAAGATCGAGTTTTAGAGCCTTTTGTGAGCTCAGATTGAATCCTGGATGAAATATAAAAGGAGCTGAAGGTATGGTTAGAGCGAAACATAGGCTGTAAACAGAGTAAGTGAATAAATTGAAGAATGTAAAAGAACGGCCATAGGAGCTATCAGTCTTCCTGCCAAGACAGATGCCGTGAAACCGAGCATGCGGAGCTATTCCACACGCCGGCTCTCGGCCCCTGCCACAGCACGGAATTCATTATTTCTGCCATGAGCATGCAGGGAATGAAGTTCAACACATGCGCGCCATCCTCAGACGTAATGATATACGTCGCATGCCAGGTGTGTCTTCTGGGACACGGAAATCCTTCTCACCAGACCTCGGAACAGAAAGATGGATGAGAAACCAAGAATATCAATCGGATTATTAAGATTTACAAGGGGCTGGTCGGCCGCTTCGCGGCCTCCCAACCTCTTTTGTGAGGTTATTTCCCGTCTGTTTTGCAAATGGTCATGATTTCATATGTGACTGACTCCAGTTGAGCGGAATTGAATTGATACGCACTTGGGGGATTGCGGAGCGGTCCCTCTCCCCCTTTATTGACCACAGAAATTCGTAAAAAGTGTCTGTTTGCATAAGGAAACAAATAATAAGATCAGTCGGACGAACAGTGAGACATAATTTGCTATGCAAAGGAGATGTACAGTGGTATAGATGAGGTTTAGGGCCACAATGTGCAGTGCAATCTTGTGTTTTGTAGATACCCCAACATGGTTGTAATGAAAATAGGTTTTAAATTTTGCTCTATCATGTGGTCGAGTTTTCAGATAAACCTATGTTTTAGCTTTCTTTTTTTTTGTGAGGCAATTATGCAAGTGAAGCGGCCAAACCCATCGAAAAGCTCATGAGACTCATGAATACTTCATCGCAAAATTCTAATTGAAGTGATTTAACAGCTCATACAATGCCGGCAATTCATTCTTGCCAGTATCTCTATCTTTATAAAATTACACCTGTCTGAATCCTTTTGGATATGATTTCTGAAGCTGATTCAGTAATCACACAACCACTGCCGGTGAATGGTAGCTCTGAGTGCGGACCAAATTTGAGCAAGACAATAAGAATACTTGTTTTTTTTGTAAAAAAAAGGTTGCAGTCAAGTTTAGAATTTTATCCCCAGCCTATCCTTTGAAGCGGGGGCAGAATTGATGGGGTTACAAGTAAATTCAAGTCATTGGTTCCTGTCGCTTAAATCAGTGCCTCGGAAACTATAACAGTGAGCAAAAAAACGGAATTTGGCATATGTACACTTTTATAGGCATGCGCGCACTTGAAGTTGATCATGGGGCTAAAAGCCCCGAGAAAGTGCCGTTTATTGAGCCTTCCAAAGGTCTGGACCTAGCGCTTCCAAATCCTCGGGCCTGATCTCCCAAAAGCGGAGTTTAAAAGGCTTCAGAAAGACATGGATAATTTTACGAGTACTTTATGTACTCGTTCTTTTCATCAATCGGGAACCAGATTTTCGATATGGCAAAACATTTATCAGTGCGTTTGAATAATGCAATGAAAATAGTGGCTGTGTTCGTTAGGTTTTTGAAGTCTTTTTGAGATCCGAATACACTGGTTGGGAGATTCAAGTTTTTCAGCACAATTTATGGTGAAAAATGTTGTTTGTTTTTCAGACATTTTTCACTGAAAAAGGTAGTGAAAAACTCAAAAACATTTTCACTATTTTGTGAGTCCGAGGTGAAAATTTCAAAAGGAAGCTCAAAAGAAGTGAAGAAGATTTGAATTTTTCACCACTTTTTTCAGTGAAAAATGTCTGAAAAACAAACAACATTTTTCACCATAAATTGTGCTGAAAATGTTGAATCTCCCAACCAGTGATATAATGAATTTAGTTGTTATGTAATCTATGAAGACGGGCTGGGTTTGAAACCGTCGTGTTGTTTCTATTTGTTGGACACGTATATGGGTTGTCTGGGGGTGACTTTTGGGCATCTTCACATCTCATTTCGTTATATATATACAAGAGACGCCTTTGCTTCGCTCCGGCAGCTTGCATAGCAGAGCTATTCTGTTGCTTGGAGTGGTACTTTCTATCCCAACATTTAACTTCACATTTACAACGAAAATGGTGATTGAAAGCAACCTAACAGGCCGATACTATGGCTGATACATTGACAGTTTAACATTTGATATCTCGTATATGTAAAGATTCATAGGAATGAGAGTATGGGCCGAATACGGCAATGAATGCAATTAATTGAATATTTGATGGTAGGCACAAACTGACAGGTGAATAGCACATACCCTGAACTGTGAAAGGATTAGCTTGTACAAACAGTTCCTTGCTCGGGGCTATGATACACTGCCTCGGCTTTATAACCGCTGGCTGAAAGTTGAGATATAGTGCCGGGCCATGTGGCCGAGATGCCCGACTGCCGATATCGGGTGAGAAAAATTCTGGGACAGCCAAATTGAGTTAGATGGACGGTGGGAGATAAATAATGGAACACATACATATGTCGCAAATGAGGGAAAGCCCGGCCCTGGTACGCCGCCGGTACGTCACATTGAAGTTTGTGGGGCACCAATACATGAGCCTTGTGACACAGTTAGCGTCGGAGAGCGGAACAGAAAGAATGGACTATGAGGGACATTAGTTATGTCAAAGGAAAGGCAGAGGTAAGTCATCAGGTCGCGCAGCAGAAGAAAAATATGGTATAGGCAAGTAGCGCCAATCACAGGATTTCGACAGCTCATGTCGGGGATTGCCAGCATGAGCATCATAGCGTTGTCTCAGGGTTTTCGCGTGTCATACGTGTGGGTTGTATTCGAGAAAGTAAGCAGCAGAGGCAATAGGTGGTTAACATACCATCAGTTCGACGAACCGCGAAATATGGAATCGCAATGTCGGCCATGGAAGTAGGAATATGAGTTCGGGTATGATTGACTCGGGATGGATAAGCCTGCGAAGTCATGAACATCAAAATATGTGAGCGTGAGTTTATTTGTACCCTTTGCTGACAACTTTGTATCCTAACGTGACAACTTGAAGCTGAAAGGTAGGAGATGGGTAGCCCCTTGACCTAAACATGAATTAAACCCCGATGATCATGCACCTTGTACAGAACAGTCCTGGAACGCGAGCATCAGCACAAATTACTGACCAATGGACGATGCATGCGCCGGGTGAGAACATACGGTGGGTGGCCGCCTAAGGGGAGTCCGAGAATCTGGTGCCTGCCTCCGTGTGAATTCTACGGCGAGCACTAAAGTGGAATCCACGAACCATGACCGGAATCACTGGATGATGTGCACAAAAACGAAATCGGTTACTTGAAATGCAATGAAAGGCTCACCCTTTCCCTTCTCCTGAGGGTTTCCAGCGATCATAGAAGAGATATCAATGATCTACGGCCGATTCCTGACAAAAGTGGTGATGTTTGCGACCAGTATGAGAACTGAGAGTCGGCGTTACTCACCATATCACGACAGAGTGCATCCTACGTGCCGGATCTGATTGAACATATTCAAAGCTCGAGTTGACTGGTGCAGCGGGGTAGGACGTGGGAGATGACGTTGAAGCTGAATAGCAGAACATATATTGAGTTTGAGGTCTTGAGCAAGCTGGTAACGGACTTCAAATAGTCTTGATTGCAGTTCGCAGGCGATGCTTAAGTTGTTGTTGTGGCTCTGGGACATGAATGTTTCGGCGGTTCAGACGTGTTGGATGGTAGAGAATCGAGTGGGGCTCAACTGCGATGCTTTCAGGTATTGCGGAGCTATGTAGCCCAGGAGGTGAGGCCAGTGGCGCGTTTGAGGTCTTGCAAAATTTTAGTGATCCAGGGCGTAACTGCAGCGAGGCTTGGTACATTGTTTGAGCTTGAGTATGTATCGCATAACACACGAGAACGTTGAGGAGCAGACACCG
This sequence comes from Mycena olivaceomarginata, assembly GCA_029378375.1. Lineage (NCBI taxonomy): Eukaryota > Fungi > Basidiomycota > Agaricomycetes > Agaricales > Mycenaceae > Mycena > Mycena olivaceomarginata. Next base: position 158,957 of record JARKIC010000555.1, on the reverse strand, counting down.
GCGACAGAAGGCAGAGATGACGGGAGTGAGGTCAAGCAGATTGCACCGTCCAGCTTACTCTTGGTCGACTGGAGGCTCTTGGCATCGTCACCAAATCTTGGAGCAACGCTTGAGGTATAAAGTAGTTGAGGGCATACCACAGAGTCCAAGCAGAGGAGCTGCATGGCAGCAGAAAGAGAAAAGAAACAAAGAAATCCGACATATGTGTTCCTTTTGAGTGGGTCTTGAGCGTCGATTGTCCATTTTGGAATGGCATTATCAGAGGACTTGATCGAGGCTTTGAGGATCCGAGAGCAAGGAAAGCGTGAGGTTAGGTCGTGGACTTGAGGTCTACAGAATTGCGACGTCCAGAGCCCCGTAGCCGCAGTGACCCTTGGTGGACTGAACATATGTTGAATCCCATGGGTTGTGAATCGGTAACGAAGAACAGAGGTCCTGCTTCGTCGCTGAGAATGGCAGAGATGATGGGGAATGCAAGAAGCGATCCGACAGACAGCAGCCTTGTGAGCAGAGGTTGAGGGCTGATCGGGGACCTGGAATTAACCAAGCGCCTGGGCATCTAAGCTAATTTCTGGTTAACTGGTTCATGAATCGAGTAATTTCGGGGGTGCAAACCGGACCAATCTGATTCGACACATCTGCTTAAGATACGAGTAATAATAATAATAATATTTTGGTAATATGTACAGTGCTTGTTATATAATAATCAATCTCATGTTCGTATATTCGTGGTGTTCACTGATATGTGTTGGTTGTAGGGAACAAGACACATTTGCATTACATCTGTATCCGGAGTGTAAATGGTATTCAGTTTGCCATTAGCGCGAGTATTAACTCCCTTCCCGCGACTCGAAGCGCCAGGTGGGGTAGAACTTGAAGTGTGTTGCCTACTGGTGTCTATCTGGTGTGGTCAGCAACAATCACCTTTTTTGTCTGCAATGTCTATTCACTACGTTGACGTTCCACTTGCTTTGCTGGGTTTTTTTTTCTTTCTTTGTGACTCGTTATACGGTACTCTGAGGCTGTCCTTGTCATAATATACACTCATATGCTTACCATCGCAAGCAGTGTATTCGTATTTTACTCATTTAATCTAATATCTGAGAGCACCCCCACCTCTAATTTGTTGTTGCTAAAGTCAGATTCTGAGCGATAGGGAAATTCATATTCAAATAATTTTGGTTTGGTGGCCTATAGCAACGGCGCCGTATGATGAAGAAAGTTCACCCACGCATAAAATTGATTAAAATTGTATTGTATTCAGCAGGATCCGCATTCAGTGGCAAGACCGGCCGTGCATGTACGGAAATGTTGGTAGTTTGATAAAAGATGCTGAGAGATCAAACTTCAGTAATGTCCGAAGTGCCTCGTACGTGTCATGTGCACAGCCACCACTGACACATGATTGAAACCAGAGGAAAGCCGCAATTAACTCGTATTGTTCAAGCTCAATACTGTGTTGAGGCTACGTAATGATAATGTGATTTTGACACATAAGTGGGAAGTAGTGGCCTTGCTCGTGGAATGTACCGGGAAATATTGTACAACAACTCGGTGAGGACGAAGTTTTTTTCCGAACAAACAGTAAACTACTGTGGTACAGTCAGGTATATACATTTTAACGAGTACCATTCATCAGGAATACATTGGTTCCAAATCTCTGCAATGGAAAAAACGAGATTGATGAATCGAGCTCTTAACACGTCCAAGTGGCATTCAGAAACGTGCACTGCGGACATGAAACACCAACACCATGCCCTTGGCTTGACTGAAAAGAAATATTGATATAAGCTCGAAGTATCATATAGGCGGCACATACATGGTGTCGCAATGTGCGTGCTGGGCTGTGCACAGAGTCTCCTCGAATACAGAAACCAAATACTGTGAGAGTTGTTCAATGCATTGAATTGCATAAGTTAAAAAAAGCGCACGCCTTCCGCGGCCTCTTGAAACACCAGGAGTGCTGTGGACTGGAAACACAGGTCCGGCTGGAGGCAGACCACGTTAGGTACGTCAATCACGTGTGACAGTGAATACACACCTTGTGTTCCTCCGCAATCCCTTTCACTAAATGCTGAAACGATGTCTTCAGTATGAGCAGTCCAGTCGCTTTCTGGTATTTGCGAATTTCATGGGTGGCCAAAGTACCGGAAAGAGGGCGACATGGTTTGGGTGGTGGTGCGATGTGCATAGGGGTCATACACAGAAACCATGTGGCAGGGGGCTTTCCTTTGCCTCCAGTAGTTTTACGGGATGTTTCCTTCGGGTGTGCAATGAGTTGGTGACTGTGAGCAGAGCATAGAGAACACACCTTGTTTCGTGCCATGTTGGAAGGAAATGCAAAAGGTGGTGGTGGTGGGAGGTGAGATTCGTGTGACTGCGGCGCCTACATGATATCGAAACTCTAAAAGCCAGGGCTATTTGCGTCCTGATGAACTTCGTTGACAGATCGATAACTTTGTGATTCAGCTTCACGTGCCGAGATGCCGAAAAGGTGCCTCCCTTGATGCGATCACGGAGAGAGAAGCTGTCTTCGTAACGGTGCATACATAGTAGATCCGCCATGAAAAATGGTTATATAAAAATATAATCAATTTTTTAGCATGTGTTGCCGCTAACAATATTACCAACAAAACCTAGTGCTCCGTTCCCGCTACAATCCTGTATAGATAGTGACTGAGTCGTCGATAGGAAATGGATACAATGCAAAGCTGCATCGCATCTATGGTAAACTAATGGACTGGTTGAAACAACAATAAATCGAATGCTAATATACATGTGGCGATATATCCGAACTTTATCATACAATGAGAAGATTTGATGCTACAGTTATATATACAACGACCCATAACGTGTGTCAAAAATAATGGGTGGTCAAGATGTGACCACGCAAAGCAATCCAATACAGAAATTCGTTTTCCATCCCCTGTTCCCCTCCCACTAACAAATAGTCCACCCACTTGATGTGCTGCTTGTGGCAGGAGCATTGCAGTGCGCTGCCTGCGCACAAAGCCCATGTTGTCTTGCACCAAGTGCTCTAAACATGGATCGAATAGAGTAAAATAAAGAAGGAATTTTTACTGACTTGTTAATTTATGCTCTGGTGTGGTGTACACCACCTTTCATTCGTGCCTGTATCGTTACTGGCACTGCAAGTACCCGTGTCGGCACTGTTCGAAATCTGTGCTCTCCCCCAACTTGATTTCCCTTTGGGGGAAGAATTAACTCAAAGTACGAGTTATGCCGTGCAAAGCATCGGCCTCCCCCCAAGTGATTGAGTCTGAGAATTAGCTCGCCCCACATTGGGCCAAAGAGCGATCACGACCTGGAAAGTTGACACTGCAGCCGTTGAGGTGGGGTAGGGGCGTGAGGGTTTGTATTTGGGCCTGGGAAAGTGGCGTGCCATTGCAGCGTTGCGATTTTCGTTGGCAGATGCAGAGCCAGAGGATGTCAGACCGGTAAAAGCTCTGACAGGATTTGGAAGCGAGGCCTGAAGCGGGGCGAGTGGGGGTGGTACAAACGGAGGCTGGGATCCATTCATGCCGCTGAAATCAAAGACGTCAGGTAAGACACAATTTAGGAAGAAAGAAGACATACGGGGCAGAAGGAACTACCGAGTCTTCGAGCACCTCATGATTTGACCATGGCTGCCCATAAGTTCAGAGAGCCGTGAGCGCCGAAGCATCAGTTGGGGATCTCTAGCATCAAGATAAGTGAATAATATACGTAGAAAAAATCAATTTAAGGTGATGTACGGGCCAGAATCCTCTACAAGCGGCTGGAATGCAGATGCCCTTCCAGTATGGATTTGAACTGTCGCTAGAGGCAAGCGCCAGGTGACGGATCCAAGCATGATTGCAGACTGTGCACGGCTCCAAAGCATTGCTGGCAATCTGAGAAAGGGCGTCAAACTGGGACCAGTAAGAGGGAGTTAAACACATGCATAATTGGGACCATCCGACAAGGCGCTGTTAGAGGATACGAAACTTCCGCAGCTGCCGCACAATCGGCAGCGACCTCGCCTGCCAAAGGGCTGAGACATGGAGAGAGAGAGAGAGTTCGGGGCGACAGTCTGAAATCTCCGCTGTTATTTGAGGGAGCATATCCGGATAATTAACTTGGTATGTTTCAGGAGCATGCAATGCGGTTGGGCCAGGCTGAGCACCGGAAGCCAAGGTTCCGGTGACGTCATTTGACATTGAGACAAGGGTCCGATGGACGATCGGTGGACATGTCTTCAGGAACTTGGAGTCATGATGCTGCCTTGGGTGGGTGTATCAAAAAAAAAAAAGAAAAAAAAAACACATGGAATGTCGCTGCCGGATAAATAAAAAAAACCGAGGCAACGATCTATCAAGAAACACATACATATTTCCAGATCTTTGAAAGATTGTGAAAGAACGTCGATGCAGCTGGCTGTGCAAAAAAAAAAAGACAGCATGTCGGCAGAGATCCTCAAAGAAAGTAGCCTTTCTAGGAACTTACAGCTAATTGCAGTACCGAAGGCGCGAACCAAAAATCGTGTTTTGGGATATTTCAATGAATTCCCGATATCTCAGTCAGTTCTTCACCGATTCACATAAAAACTGGATAGATCTACTCAGCTAATTCATGCGCAATTAATGATATGAAGGAATTGGTGAAAATATTATGTATTAGGTAATCTTTGGTTTCAGGCTGTTTTCACACCGAAAGCTATCTAGGATGCCAAGGACATGTCCCAGGGGCCTAGTATTTTAGCATTGACAACATATATAGCTTAGGAAACATGTGATAGATCCAGAAAGACGGATAAATTACGCACAGTCCCTCTAGCTTCCTCAGATACATTTGCCAGTTTTGGCATTGAAAGATATTGTAAAGGTTACATTTATCTAGGAATTTCATATATTTCTGGCTCTATCACATGTTTACTAAGCTATATATGTTGTCAATGCTAAAATACTAGGCCCCTGGGACATGTTCTCGGCATCCTATATAGCTTTTGGTGTGAAAACAGCCTGAAACCAAAAATTACCTAATACATAATATTTTCACCAATTCCTTTCTATCACTAATTGCGCATGAATTAGCTGAGTAGATCTATCTAGTTTTTATGTGAATCAGTGAAGAACTGACTGAGATATCAGGAATTCATTGAAAATATCCCAAAACACGATTTTTTGGTTCGCGCCTTCGGTACTGCAATTAGCTGTAATCAAAGACCCTCGCAAATGTCATCCGATTTACGTTAAAAAATGGGTCCAAAAACACAAAACCATTTTTGTCCAGGTTGGGCCTTCATAGAAACGCTCGGTATGATTTGAATCGAGAAGACGGGTGTCAGACGGCAATTGAAAGGTTGTCCAGGGCGGCCCAGATTGCGGGGAAGCAGAACTTGAATGCAGTGGAGACTAGGCAAGATCATTGATTTGGAATGGGAGGCCATTATTGAAGGAATCGGAGCCATTGTGCACAGTTGCAGGCGGAAAAAGATGCGCGGAACGAATGCACGATGCTGGGGCTTGTATGACGAACTCCTACCCATTGGGGCGAACAAACGTGCGATTCACAGCGGGAGTTTCTGTCTCAATTGAGCGGTCTCTGGGAGGTTCAGCATTCACGAGACTTACCTTCGCTGCTCTATGGCCCCGATTTGAACTTGGGTTGTATTTGGCAGTTCGCAGTTTTGCGCACTTTGGAAAATGAAGTGCGGAGTTCGTCATGGGTTGAATTGGCTTTAGGCACTGTGAAAAAACTAAGGGATGAAAGAAGTTAAACTTGGAAGAATGGCAGACAAAGAGCAAAGGAGCATAGATCGATGGAGAAACAGCACAGGATTTGGACCATCTTGTTAAAGAACGGGTGATGTAAGTTGCCAGTAAAAACCGTGCAAAATCTCGGTAATTTCTGCAAAGATTCGATTCCAACGCTAATGTGGGCGTCGGCCTTATTATCCGATCGCCTAAGCCCAAGTTCTACGTTTCGTTTTTCAATTCCCTTCTCCCTAAATTGCTGAAATGAAAGAACGCCCGACGCAGTACCTATACATGCAGCACAAAGTAATAAAATGTATCTCTTGTGAAAGAAAACGAGGAGATGCGGATATAACTTGAAGACCTTAACTATCGACGCTCATCCGACCAGCACTCCCGCACATGCTCTGCAGCGGCTCGTCTCGTCGTGCGTTCCAGAAAAAGCAGAGGAAAATTCCCGCACCCCAATCCCGAAGTCCACCTGCACGAGGCACGGTGTAATGTGCAAGCCCGGGACGCCGGATGCCGGCGTCCGCTGCGCGTCGTCCCTTCGCACCATGGTCCGTCGTCGAGCGCAGAAGTCGGGTGGGGGGTACGAGCGGAGCGTGGGCTGCGCATCACCGCCGTGTTTTCCGTGCACTGCCCGCACTGCGCCAGGATGGGAATCCGCCGCGGGGCACGTTGCGCATGGCGGGAAGTGGTACGCGTCGCACCGGGGTGCGTCCTAGGCGTCGTAGGGTCAGGATTTGTCGAGCGGGGGTGGGGAGGCGGGCGGGGAGGCTAGGAATGCCATGCGTGCGAGGGGAACGGGTACTGCGGCCGCTCCGCTCGGCACGCCGTTGGTGCTGCACGTCGCACTGGCGGCACGCCAAATGAGCGGGCATCGCGACAACGGAAGTTATGCTCGCAGTGGGCGGGGAGGGGACGAACGAGTCGTGTGAGATGGCGCGGCGCATGTGGAAGGTGCTGGTTGTAGTACTGAGGAAGGCGGTAGGCGCGAGGGCGAGCGGTGAGGGCAGAATTTCACTGAAGTTGGTCGCGGTCCGCAGAGAGGCGACGGCGACGGCGGAGGCGTCGGCGATGGGAAGCAGCAGCAGAGCAGGCACGCCGGCGGTGGTACGCATCGTATCGGGGATGCGGGCGGGCATGGCACGCGCGTCGTGGTTTTCAGGCGGGTATGCCGCAGCCGATGGTCGTGGCGTGCGCGGAGGCGGGGTGAAGGACCACGGCGTGTGCCGGCGTCGCGGGTACTGCTGCGCGTCGCATTGAGGGGGGCGGCAGCACAGTATCGAGTGTGTGCGGTGAAAGTGGCCGTAAGACGCGAGGACGCGACGATGGCGGCACCGCGCGTGCTGCGCATGAGGGAAGTGGCGGAGAGTGCGTCTGACGCCGGCGTGGGGCGGTGGGGCGATAATCAACGGGGAATGGTCGTGAGTTGCGAGGGGGCGACGAGGAAGGCCGGCGTCGACGCGGGGAAGCAAGGGAGAGGAGAACGCACCTCGTTAGCCGAAAAAAACTTTCGCGTCAAGCGTGTTGCAGCACTGATCAAAGTAAGGCTCCAACTATTTCCATTTATAAATGTTTATACACGGTTTTAACCGTTTTTGTTTCCGTTTAGTTTGCCTCTGGGGTCAAACAGTTTACAAACCGTTTGTACACGATTTAAATGGTTGAACATTTCCAATCACTCACAGTGGATTTGCTGGTGCGAATATGAGGAGGTCATGCTGCCAGAAATGTCCCTGGGGTCATATATGGGCCCCAGTTCACTCACCCGCTGCTACTGGCCCTGGGGCGTTCGACCGGCGCATGGATTCCCAATGTGGTAATTGTTCATATGGTTGATGGATCGGGCAGGATTGATGCGCCACTCGCGCTCTTCGTTCTCACCTTTAGCCTTCAGCAACCTGAATCCGGAAATCTTGCCAATAACGATCTTTCCGGCATCCTCGTCTTTGATAGTACCATTGATTAACTTGTCATTTCCTAAGTTGTATCAACCCCGGCGCCATTGAAGTTGAACCGTGTGATCTCAAGTTACGGTGAACTGTTCTTGCAAGTGTACCCTATTTTTCAACCAAATTCTTTCATGCCGTCAACTGCAATGACAGAAAGCAAAATGAACCAGAATAAACGCCTGGTTACCCAATACGTGCTTGCCCCACTTAGCGGAGTTTGAAATTGGATGTACGGGCTTGGACGGCTTGGCTTGTGGCGGGGCTTGGCTTGTGCTCGCTTACACCAAGCCCGCTCACTATAATTAAATCGTTGATTCCCGTCGTCCGAGGCCTCTGTGCCCTTTCCCTTCATCACCGGCTTTCCAACAACACTCCACTGCCACTTGACTGCCACTGGCCGCCGACTTGAATCGCCGAGAACACCGTCGCAACAGACTGTGTCGTTCATCACAGTGACGGCGGATCTTTTCACGGAATTCTTCCACGTTGTATATGACTAGCCCGAATTTCTGATCTGTGAACACGGTTGAACTACTTCTGAGCCCATCTGATGATATGGGCACTGGCTAATTCAATGCAGCCTCCGCGCCCTTCTGGGACAGGGAGCACCGACACGGTCTCCTCAGACCTTCTGCAATCATCGCTCGCCATTCTCAGAGTGTCCATCGGCCCTCTTGAACAAGCCTTTGGGTCATTCGAGTGTTACGTTTTTAGATCGCCGCTATTTATTCTTGCATGCGTCACATACTGCCTGTACTGACTTACCAAGAGTTCTCAGAACCGGGACTTTACGGACGAGCTTGACCAAACTGATTGCTCTCAGAGCGAAATTTGAATTTGGTCAGGAGGGCTTGAGCGGCTTGGGCTTGGGCGGGCTTGGGTTGGCCCTTGGTTACACTACACATTCTATGTGCTCATTCTTGCCTTTAAAACCTTTATCTGCATCTCCTTTGGCCATCACTTCCTTGTGAATGTTCCGGCTGATCCAGTCGCCGTGAATCCAGGTGATTACGATGTCAAACAGCCAATTCCAACTTATTGTTCTCACATTTTACATATTTCTGCTCAATATATCCACATCCTGATCGAGTATTTGATCGGGTTATCATGATGTGTAACCCAGTCTTGAACCGTTTGACGCAGGCCGTTCCAAGCCAAACCTCGTCTCGGAACACCCATTTGAATTTCCACATGCAATGCTTCTGCATTCCTGCAAGCCCGCCGTTGTTAAAAAGAATTAAAAAGAATGCCGGACGCACTTCTCAAGAACAAGCCATTTTTGTCCACGCCCATCCAAGACATGTTTAAGAATTTACCGAGTTGAAGCGCTATTCAGGCAACTATATCCCACCGGCTAACCGGCCACCTTAAGGGTTTTGTGCACATAAATCATGAATAGACGGAGCCCTCCGATGCTGTGGGGCTCTAGAATGTAGGCTAGCATCTTATGAGTGAAATGAGGCCCAGGGTTCTGGATTTGATGAAGTGATGATGGCTTGGTGAATATTTTGCGACGGCAAGTCCAAAAGCGGCCAAAACTAGGCAGCCGGCCGGGCGTGGGAACTTACCATGCATTCGCCATTTTCCGTTCGCTCTGCTTTCGTCACGCAACTGAAAGTGTATAGACTGATTCTGGGGATACACTGGGCCTCTAAGATACCTCAAACTACTCGTAATAGCTGAAATGATAAGGATGACCGTTTACGATATCGCCAAAATTGCCTAATTGCCTGAGATGTCAGACATGTGGACCCCGACGAAATGAAGTGCGGATCCCAGATGAGTTGGAATCAGCATCGAGGAGGTAATAATAACGTACGATGACCACCAATTCCACCGCTGAGGCTCTCCCCTTCCCTAAAAAAGCTGAATATGTCGGCGGGGGTAAAATGGCTGTTCTTCACGGTGACCTGCAGTGACGGGAGAATAAAATCGCTAAAATCATATCAATGCGATCCAGGGAATACTTTAACTGTGTTTCTCACCCGTACATAGTTTGGCAGTTATCGCGCCATGATGAGGGCCGATACACTGGCAGCGAGGACACGGCCTTTGATAGCAATTTCGGGACTCAAGCGAGGATTGTCGTCCCAATTGCGACATAAGGAGGCGGAACTAGACGGCTAGGGGACTTTCGGGACGAAGCCAGACGTTCACAGAACAGAATGAGCCCCAGATGTCGTTGAGTGACGAAGTGGTCGTAAAGATACACAGGATTGCTGCCAAGCGATGCCATGCCCAAAATAAGAAAACCCGTGTTCGGCATCCCCCCCGATCGGCAAATCGCGCACAGCATCACGTCAACTTCATCAACTCGCTTGAAATTTCGACATGAGGGGCGCAACTACATATCCTCTAACGTACAGACCAACTTGAAGGTAAAAATCATGGCAATCCTGCTCTAGGAGCCAAGTGGCCGGTTGCCTCGTCTGGCCGGCTTCCCGGTAGGCAATAGAAATGTTACGGATTGTTTTGGTCAGCCTAGTCACAGTCAAGGAATGAAACGTGAGGTAGATATCAAACGGTTCCAGCGGTATAATACTCCTTCCTAATTTCATCGCAAGCCGGACGCAAGCCCGTTTGCTTGCTAGCGGCATGTGACACAAGCCCTTCGGCCTCAGTCCAAGCCTGACTCTGGGCCACATCCAAACTAGGTTTAATGCATCAAGAAATCATTATATGACCTTCGCATGCTCTAGTATAGATCAGAGATAGCTATGGAACTCCTGAGTGCAATGGATCGATTTTGTTACCGGTTTTCAATTCATTTGAGATAATTGAGAGATAATTGAAGTTAATGATGTACTGGAAAATATTCCATTTGACCCACCACAAGCTTTTGGTCCCGTGAGGCACTGGTCGATGTTCAACCCGACCAGTAATCATCAGGGCAGATCTGGGCACCCAGTTGTCGACTCGGAAGAGTTGCACGGGTTTCATGAATTCAATTTCATGTTGGAACAACCATTGGCGGGTGACTTCAGCCTGATTCAAATTCCTCACCTTACACGGTTATGTGTCATGGAAGAACATGCGCTCATGAGACGAAGACAACTAACTTAGGAGTGGATTGTCAGTGCGAAACAAAGGATAAACACCAGAAGGATGTATGAGAACATCAAGCCCGCAATTTTGCGGCCAATGGATAGAGTTGGTCCAGGTTGTCTCTAGCGGTGACAGTGTGTTATCACACCAGTGAGCAAAGCGATGGGAAAAAATCCCAAACCCAGGAAGTACACACTTGGCATGTATCTAAGAACTAATTAGATTCAGTATCCAGTACGTAGGGGGCGAGAAATACGTGCATGGCCGTTCCATATTTTGCTGGGCTAAGCAAGCAAACGGGCTTGGCAAGCCATCGAACGGGCTCGCAAGCCGAAAATGTCACTCTCTTGCAAAATGGATACAAAAGGTCACAGACATTAATCTAATTGAAAAATACAAGGATCCGTTAAACGAACCTCTAAACTATTCCCAAGCCCGACGCAAGCCCGTTTGTCTGATGCCATCAGACAAACGGGCTTGCGTTCAAGTTGTAAGTCGATATCAACAAGATTTTCAAGCCTATACAATGGAATTCTGTATCAGTTCTCTTTGAGTCGAATAAAGCATCAATTATGAGTGGTAAATCATACTCCTGAAGCTCGTTCTCGGTATGAACATTGTCGCGGCCAAGATCAAGCCCAAGCCCGTTTGTCTGATGCCATCAGACAAACGGGCTTGTGTTCAACAATACCATCACACAGTCAGCTTGCGTGTCTCTCGACTCAAGAATTTATCATCTACACTGAGGGAGCCTCCAAATCATGTATGACACCAGCCTTTGAGTATTCCTGCTCAAAGATGGCTCAGAAACAGCTCGGAAGCTCAATATGTTCTGTGTTCGGCTTTTTTTTCCATTTCTGAAATGGCTTGCCGCTTGGCGACAGCACATAGATATCTCTGGATGATAGTATGGTAGAGACTCACTGATTTTCGTATTATGAGTCGCATTGACATGGTGGAATAGTTTTTATGTCATTTCAACAATTTATTCTAACATGTCACCGAAAAATTTAGACCAGACATTCGAGTTGGGAAAAACCTTTTAGTTGCAAGCGATGTATGAAGACGAGAAGATTATATTGAGTGCGACAAGCCCGTGGTTTTGCAATGAATTCACAATGTTGCCTTGTGTCATCCTCGGCGGCTACGGCGTATCATCACATCAGTGACCAAAAAATCATTAAAAATCGCAAGCCCTAAAGGTATGTACTTACTGCACATGGTGTATCTACTCAGATTGAGGATTTAGTCCAAGGGGGTCGAGGAATATGTGCAAGCCCGTTTCTCAGTTAAGCGAGCAAACGGGCTTGCCAAGCCGACAAACGGGCTTGCAAGCCGATCTGCCGGGCTTGGGCTTTGATCTACACCCAAATCCAAGCCCAAGCCCGAACAAGCTCGTTGGTGCGGGCGCAAGCCCGTTTGGCAAGCCGAAAAGTGAACTCTCTCAATACGTGCACGAATTTGGATACCCTAGAAAAAATACCGTTTGTAAACAGTTTTAAACAGTGTTAAACAGTTTAGATACCGTTTCCATTTAATTTACCCGTCTCCGTAAACGAAAACTAAATGGTTGGAGCCTTAGATCAAATGGGTGTAGGACGCGGAGGCGATGGTGTGTGTCAGGCCCGTCATCGCCGGTGCCGACGGCGATGATACGGCCACGTGCGCAGAAGCATACGCGTCGCATCAGGAGCGACAAAGGAGCGAACATGTCAGGGTGGAACTGTAAGGCTTGGGGATGGGGCCGGAAGTTGAAAGATTTACAAGACGTGCCTCCGGAGAGCAAGGCAAATGATACAGGACATTGATTAGAATTCCAGGCTCCAGCTCAGTAGTAGTATTATACGGACCGTATTTTTTACGGGTATTACGGTATACGGCCGGTGGCCAACCGTAACCGTATAGAGGAGTCCCTGGAGGAGGCTATACGGTTACGGTTACGGTACCCGCATAACCGTAACCGTACCATTCTATATACGGTGGGGAGCCCTACAACTGCTACGATGCATCACGCGTAGCAGAACCCCTGCTCCAGCATCTCAAGGCGCTAATTCTGAACGGCTGTGGAGCGGTAAAATCCATGCAGACATGCTGTCTGATTAACACCAAGTTTTTTCGATCAAGATCTTGGACTTTGAAACGTGAACGTTCTTCACTCTTCCTTACATCCGGCCAAGATACCCTGGGTATCTCACTCCCTTACTGTGATAATTGGCTCTCTACTGGTACTGAAAATCGGGAACCTATGTTTCGTCGAGTTCTCTTCGCAAGCAACCAGGGTGGTTGCTCCGCGCGGGATTGGCTGGGCTTGAAACTTGAAGCGGGACGGCAGTTGCTGTGTTTATTCTAGTACTTACCTCTCATATAGCCCAGGACTCTCTCACATTGCCTCTCCTTCCCTCCACATCCGGACCAGGAAATCGTTTTGGAATCCCTCCCAAATAATCCTGGATTTGCCTCGTGAGCCTTTTCTTCCTATCCCATAGATGTCGATCTTGTCTAATCAGTGTTTAACGCAGCTGGTGAACTACTATATACAATTGCACAAGAGAGTCCTGCTTTCAGCCCCTTAGCATCTCCACTACATGACCGCTAGTGAGCCGACCATGATGGAGTTCGACTCATACAAAGAGTACCGCCTACAACCCATGCGCTCCTCAAGCTCAGCCACACAGTCAAGGGCATCTGAGGCAGAGGAGCCGATACTGGGAAATAAAGACCGAGAACAGCCGTCTCGTCACTGGAATTTTTCCATCCTCCTACCAGCCTTGGTAGCGTCGCTACTGGCTGCCGGCGGGGCTTCCGTGCTCCTCGGATGGCTATTATCGCGGCGGGTTAGTTCTGTTGGCAATAGCGCCTTCTATGGTGCCCTGGTCGCAGCTGAGAGTGCTGCGTCCCTTGGGACATCGGGCCGACACAGGAACCTTCCTTTTTGGGAAGGCCTGGGAATCACGGCGAACAGCAGCGGAATGATCTCCGATGATCTTCTAACCCAATACGGCACACAATGACAACCACGGAATTTCGAGAAGAATTCCAAGGCGTAGTGTGTCAAGACAAGGGAGAGAGAGGCTAAGGCGCAAACACTTGAAACTTTAAAACACATTTCATTGGAATAAAATGGCATATCGTCTAAGGAGGGGGCAGGGATGAACGGGCGCGAATGTAAGAGTATTAATGGCAAAATTAACGACGTGGGGAAGGGGCGGAGACGGATGAATGAGGGATCCGGTGGCAATGGTGGCATCCGATGAAGGAGATGCAAAGGTATGGCCACAGCTTTTCCCCTCGAACGCGACGGCGCTCGGAAAGGAACGCGTTGTCTCGATTGGCAAGTAGTATGGTGCGGCTTATCTGCCTAGCCGCCCAGAGGGGGGAGGGGGGCGGCACGTGGTGCATACGCAACGCGTGGGTCTCTTGAATTCAAAGCAGCGCACCTTGCGCCGTCTAGGTGACTGGAATATAGGTACACTGGCGGAAATAGGCGCGTTGAGAAAGTGGGTGTGGAAAGCATAGGATGTTGAGCTGGTCGTGGTAAAGGTAAAAGAGCGTCCATTGTTCGATCACAGTTTACGGGGGGTGTTGGCCGCGTGATGGCCGATGTTCTCAAAAAGGCAGGTCCCTGGGTTGGCCCAAATTCCCGTCCCTTGAGGGACAAAGCAACAATTCGCCCGATACCGGTGGAACCACCATGTACGGTCTTGCGTTCTCATCTATTGTGGTACGTCAACACAATAGATTTCAGCTATATGGTTCTCACCGGGGTTAATAGACGCATCTGGTTTCGCTCACGACTCCGCTGGTTCTAGGTGTGGTCGCCTACTTGCTCGCCAGCATGTGGGTGCATGATCAGATACGTGGGCGCATTGGCTCGCTCCCGACACCTTCCCAATACGGCTATCTCGCTGAGCTGTGCGGTTCCTTCGGGATCTTGAGTCTGTTTGAGACAGCCAAGTATCTCTTGCGAGGCCGTAAAAAAGGACCTACAGCATCGAATACGTTGGTTGCTGCATTTGTCGCTGCGATGATTGCGTTGCTTCTAAACTATGCGCTTTCGTGAGTTTTCAACACATTTACCAGGGTTTGCAGGAAGGACTTGATGTTGTATTTCCAGAATTTCGGATTTATGGCTGCATACCACGGCCACAACATTCTCTTTTGAATACACTACACCCATCGCGGCTCCTTCGTTGGTGGCTGGGGGGAGTGTCATCAACACGACACTGTGCCCTGGGCCAGCACCATTCCTGGACCCGACAACCGGCGGAACCACATACAGTAACTGCCTGCACCGGTACGGTACCTCGGGGCCAGACCCCTTCTGGGGAAACGTCGATCAAATCAATGAAGGTGCTGCGGTCCTCGCCAACACCAGCAGTTCGTCGCAGATACAATTCAACGGTAGCCTGGCGACCTTGCTCCCCAAGAACCTTCCAAAAGGTATTCAGAATCTGGTCTTCAGAACTTTCGCAATGGAAACGACTTGCAAGCCGGTTACCGATTGTGAATACATGGTCACAGCACCCAATTCGAACACAACCTACTTTCTTTTTTGCCCCTCGTTCACCCCCCCATTCGCTATCCCGGACGAGAGCGGGATGTCGGCGATTAACCAGTTTAACTCCACCAACAGCTCCCTGATCTTCGAGTCCGGGACCCCTGAGAGCCCCGCTTACCTCATAGGTCTCGATGGCAATTTTCGGGAGCCTGGATATTCGCTGTACTCGACACTCAATCCGGCTGGGGTACTAGTCTCGCTGTATTATGAAATGGGTGGAGTGAGCTTCGCCGTGCCGATTGAAGAACCGGGGTGGTATGGCATTTCGCCTGCCCCAATGTCCTACAACTTCTATATCAGCGCCTGTGTACTGGATGTATGGGATGTCGAGGTCTCGTACAGCGCGCCGCTGGAACGCACATTGCCCATCCTCATGCTAACCTCCGCGAAAAATCGCTCCGACTTTAACACAACATCGGCGTTTCTCGGCGCCCTCGATTCTGCGTACCCGGGTACTGTTGCCTCGCGTCTGGCCACGTCACTCGAGGGATCCTTGAACTTCACTGCCGATATATTCAGTACTATCTTGGCGGGCAACTTGTCGCAGAGCATTCTCGCATCCGCCGCGCCCCTCACCCAGCGGACCGAGTCCAAGAGGGGTGATGCGTCACACTCGCGCACCGTGAGCCGCTATCCACTCGCGCCGTTAGGCATGGTACTCGCACTTTCTTATACATACGCGCTCCTCGCACTCATCAGGAAAATGTAATCTGTCTGGGACTAGGTGGCGGATGATGGCAGATCTGGCGTGATGGCCGGTATGGCGCCAGATCGCCAGACCTGCCAGAATTTTGCCAGAATGTACCTATCAGCAAAAGCAAGCCTTTTGCTCCGGGGCTTAAAAAGTAGGTGTTTCTATGTCTTGGCTTGCCCGCACCGTCTTGAGGGCCACCAGTGTACCCGATCCAAGGGCTGAAAGTGCAATTGAAAAACAGTCAAGTCCGGCATCACGCCTTGGCGATGATGCCATCACTGTGTCAGGTCCGTGCGCATCATGTATTACGGCTGGCACTGATGGCCTCTTTTCTTCTCCCCCCATCTCCCACCACCCTCACCGCTTCCTCTGGTCGTTCCCCCACATCCTCTGGCTACTGGAGCATCAATATCGACACAAGATGCCTCCAAGCCGGCTTTTTACCCCCAAACTCAGCTCCCGGTGCTCTTTGGCCTCGCACATAATTACCGGCGGCAGCGGCGACAGCCCATCCAAGTCCCCAAGATATTTCCACAAAAGCTCGTCCCCTTGTTGTCCTCCCACCCCCTTGGTCCTCCCCAGCTGTCTCTCATGCCCCTTTGGACCTGCGCGAACATTAGCCCTCAAGATTGTCAATCAACTCAAGTGTCAACGGATCCCGGTGTTCAGACTTCCAAGTCGTCCAAGCCTCCAGTCTTCGTCTTCAAGTCTTCAAGGTTTCTTGTGTTCAACATGGGCCTCATTCGGATTCAGGCCTGCCGCAAGTGGGTCGCCGAGCAAGGTGTGGACATCAGCCTCATCTACCAGGAATCAAAAACAACGGTACGTTGATACCGACCTCGATGATTTTAGCCAAGCTAATGACGAACATCGATCCCCGCCCCCTCATTGTGTCCATAACCAGGCTTGAGAGCCAGGGGCCGGTATGTCCCAGATTATTCAAACCGCTGCTACGGTTTCTGTGGTTTCTGTACCTGTACTTGTACACGCCCACACTACCTTGAATAAAAATGCGATTTTGGGAGGAATAAATTGATACATTTAAAATACTGGAACGGAATGGCACAGAACTGGCAGATCTCCTGGGATCGTAAGTATAATGGCTCCAGAATATATTCTGGCGGATTGTGGCATTATGAAGCTGAAAATGTACCCACATGACCTTCTGGCGTGATGGCGGCGTTGGCCGGTCTGGCGCCAGACGCACCAGACCGAAAACATTTTCCTGATGCTCGGAGTCGGCCTGACAGCCCTTGTGCAGCCGTCGCGCGAGACAAGTGATTTGCTGTGGCGGCGCCTTACAAGCGCACGTACGCGCATTAAGGATCGTTTTGATGGCCAAAGTGGAGTATATACAAAACCCGACACAGCGACACAACTGTCAAAAAATCAGTAAATCCGACACATCAAGGAAAACCCGCACGCAGATCAGCGGAACTTGAACCGCTTCTGATGCGCCTCCCCGACACGGTTTCTGGAGCGGTTTCAGGATGAGGCATGTCCCTTGACCTTCCATTTGATGCAAGCTGATATTCTGCAGTCGTCCTCCATGAACTTTAGGACCAAGCACCCGCAATTGTTCTCCGACACCGCGTGGGTCAACCTTGATGACCTCAAGGAATGGCTCCGTCAACGAGAAGATCTGAATCACCTGTTGAGCCCAAGCATCCATCAGTGAAATGTGTGTAATTCAGTCTGAATGATTCACACTGCGGATTTCATCCAATGCCTAGGAATTCCCCTCTGATTGCTCTCGACCCACAGTTGTCCTCTGGCATGGATGCCAATTTTGGCGATGCTACGTTTGATCCCTACCATCCTGTCAATGTATATCAGCCCTGATCCACCACACCGTCATCTGGCTACAGTTTCAATTCATACAATGAGTATGGGCCCGAGCTCAGAAGTCGACTATTCCGGTGCCTCCGGGTTCTTGACCCCTGCTTCTGATCTAGGATCTTTTCAACGACAATGCATCTTTGGACTGGGACTCATCTCTGGCCTCATTTTTCGACTTGGCCGAGGCGACTGCTCTGGGTTCTGGTTCCAGCCCTTCATTTCTTGAGTCAAACGATACGACTTCCTGCTGATTCCTACACTCCATTTTGTGATTCCACCTGCGGATTCCTCGCCGCCAGAGCCTTGGTGCTCGTGTTTCTGCTTCCAACATCTTGTTCCTCCCGCTGAATATTATTGCCTCCGACGGGTCAGCTCCGGAATTCACTGGCACAAATAAGAGAACTCACCCAGTCCGACCATCGAGGCGGTCGTTGCGCTGATTCCTCATGCATATTGTTGAGCCAGGCAGTCTGTGGGACACAAGGCATACAGGAAGGACACATTTGAGACGAGGGATGCGGGAGTAAAATAAATGAAGGGACTTGCCTCATATTAGTTGAGCACGGGTTCAACATTTGGAGTTAAAGTGGTCCCAATGGACATGAGGAGTGCAAGGGTGAACTGGTTTGATATGTGAGTCAGTTATGAATGAAACCAAGAAGATAGTTTGGACTGAAACTGACCATAAATTACAAGTCAAGTCTAAGTGCAAGGTTGATAGTCCGAGTTACTGTACAATTTCGTTCAAATCGGCAGTCACGCGTCACGCACCCCCCTGTCGATCACGAACTTTGGTCGATGTCATGCATCACTCGGGCCTCTGTCGAACCTCCAAGTGTTTACACAGGCCCCCAAATTGCCTAAAAAAAAAAAAGGGAAAAAAGGGCAAAATTTTCGGTTCAAATGCCGAAATTTTCGAGGTGTCACGCAAAAAATTGGCGGCTGCCGAAATGTCGAATAGGTAAAATGGGTCACGCTGTCACACCCCCTGTTGATTTGAACGAAATTGTACAGTAATCACGTCGCGGTGGAGGGTGCTCCAACCAAGCACGCTCGGCCAACTCGGAGATGATCGCATCAGCAATCAACTATCCCATCAGTTCGACTTGAAGAGCGTACGAAGGAACAACTCCGGAGAGGAAAGCTTGGCATGTGTTGGAATTGAAGAGAATTGGGTGAATATGTTGTATTTCTTGAGCTGTGTCGGAATTGCTGAAGGTCTGCCGCCGTGTCGCTGTGTCGGGTTTTAGGGAGCCTCGTGCGTTCCTCATCCCTGTTTTGTCTGCAGGCTCTCATGCTTATATACAATGTCACATTTATCAAACCAAACTCGACAAGAACACCAAAAACAAAGACAAAGAGGAGACTGAAGCAGACAAGGTCCCAGGGTTCTGGACGGCTGTCGATAAAGGCTTGGAAGAGATCCGAGAGGAAACACACGGCGTTGAGGAAGTTATGTCTCGGTAAGTCGATACAGTCCGCCCGAATAACATCCCCGCTGACAGATGATGCCAGCCTTTTCAGCCGATCTCTCGCTGACCGGGATTAACAAAACTAGTCCCGCCCCATACATTCCAAACACAATACATTCCTAGCAATGCACGATACATTTGGTCAAACACGATACATCCGCTGAGAATGTATCATCCCATTCACAAACACGATACATTGTGTGACAAGGAGCCGAATCCGTAAGCAGGGTAAGTAAGCCCGGTTGACAGTTTATGATGTCATCACCGGCAAGAAAGATGCAAAGTCCGTATATTTTAGCGAGGCGTACGTCATCGGGCAGTCACACAGGGGTCAAAGCAATCCATCGCGCAAGTATTGAGGATCAGAACGAACATTCAATAAGTATTGACTTGACAAAAAAATGATATTGTGTTCAAGCCTGGCCAAGAAGCCGATTTGCGAAACCGCTGTGTTCAACCCACTGGAAAATGGTTACGAAAAACACAGAAAAGAGAGAGCGCAAAGGCATACCTTGCTTGCCTTTCCCCTTTTTTGACTGATGTCGCAACACGCCCTTTGCGACCAACGATACATGGTCAATGAGGCAAGTGTCATCCTTGACTTCAAACACGATACATTTATGCGATGTATCGTGTTTGTTCTCGATGTATCTTGCTCTTCCATGGATGTGCGGGACTTGTTTTGTATATCCTCCTCGCTGACGACCTTGCCTTATACGGAAAAGTCGTGCTCGACCACCTGGCTGTTGTTCCCCTGCACACACTCGAATGAATATAACCGCGCGCAGCCCATGCCATCTCATCGCATACATTCTTACTTTTAATACCCCATAATTTCTTTGCATATTGACAGTATTTAATCTGGATTCGCAATGCCCTGCTGATAATTACCGTACATATTTTAATTATCATACATATTTGTGAATGAAGAGCTATTGGCCGCTATCTGCATTTTATCTCCGTCACATTCCCACGACATGAGAGAAAGTAAAATAGAACACGAGCGCTGTATCGTTGGCAAATGTCTCAAAAAAGGTCATAGAAACCTTATGCCCGAGAGCATCTTAAATGGTTAGCGAAAATGGACCGTCGGTGAATCGCGTTTCTGGCATTCACGAAACCTTCTCGTACGATGACAGAACATTTCAAGGATTACCGTCACACATCATCTTTCTGACATTCGTCGGACATCATTCACAAATGGCGGTGTACTCTAACACAATGCTACCGCCTGACAGGATCTTCGCTCTCGCTGCAGGCCTCGTGGAGAACAAAAAGCAGCAGGACAGCACGCACTTTCGCGCGACAAATCTGCGAGATGCCGATGGCATCGCCAAGTATGAATATAGGTGTGTTCAACTGATCAGATAGATACTTAATTTGAGGTTCCCCTCGGGTATTGGTGGATCCAGCGCGTGATTGACACGCGCACGTCGTTCGTCATATTTTTGAAGAGATTTCAGTGCTTATGTTTTCACGAACGCCCTATGCAACAAGCTGAAGTCCGTCCGCAGCCTGGAAATAGCAGGCGTATACGGCGTTTTGATATATCATCTGCCCGCTAATTAGCGGAGGAGCATGATATATCCAGACCGCTAACTTAGTGTACTCCGGATATATCAACACAGCCTCTGATTTTCTTTTTTTTAAAGATCCCTTATTCTAACACTAACACGAACCCTAACCGCTAACCACCTAACCTGAACCCTAACAGCTAACCGCTAACCTACCTGAACCTAACCAACCCGAACCTAACCAGCCTCGCAAGCTCGGCGGGAGGCTTGATGCAAATCATTTTCTTGACACCTTCCTTTTTTGCATAGTAACCACCTAGCAACGGGCCTAATGCTGGCTTAGCGGTTTTGATATATTCACGGCTCTCCGATAATTAGAGGCCATGATATATCACAACGCTAAGGTGCCTGCACAGCATCAGTCTTGCCTTCCGCCTCTACGTCCACTGCTGCACCAATATATCCCCCTCATCGCTTCTTTGGTCGGTTCTGTCTCCCGTGTAAGCAAACTTCTATCACTGATATAGTATGTCACAGCATAAGTGCGCTCTGGGTCTCTGACGATCCCCACTAGCCATGTTTCGCACTGGCGAATCCCAAACAGTGAATAACCACATCTATGGTGCGAGGAAAATAGGTTGGAACATCAGCACCATTGCTTATTTTTGCCCAGGAGGTGTAGGAGGCAGTGGTGGAGGGGGTGGTATACAGGGTGGTGGTGGGGGTGCTGGGGAGGGTCCCACCATGAACTATGTTATCAACGCAGCTGAGAACTTCACCATGAATAATCTGTATTGGTAAGTCTCCCCGTTTCTCTCCCAAATGTCTTTTCTCAACAATAGTAGTGACTCGGGGGCAGAGATAGACCGTCAGAAGATTGAAGCGGAAAAAAAATTGTAAGCCGTCCTTAGAGAGCAGGTGATGCGGACTTTTCACTTAGTAATCTCGCGTAGGTCAACAGCTGCAAAAGCTCCTGGACTGGTTGAAGCCAGTGCCCGTGGATGCGAGGCTCGAAACCATCCTCCAGTTTCGTCAGCCAGGTACCTGCCAATGGGTTCTAGACAGTCCAATGTTCGTGGCTTGGAAAGAGTCTACCTCTGGGTCGTTTCTTTGGCTGAATGGTATTTGTAAGTTCGATGATGGCTACCTCTTGAGTGATCTTTGATCTCCGGATGCAGCTGGCAGCGGCAAGACAGTTATATCGTACGTCCAAGTTTTTGCAATTCCGACCCCGTTAAACCTCCGAATTCTGTAGATCTGTCGTCATTGACCACCTGATGCAAACCCTTGCTCCCGACGACGTCGTAATATATGCTTTCTGCGAGTTCAGGAACCAGCAGAGCATCATCCCTGGAACCATTCTTCGTACATTATTTTCTGAGCTCCTCCGCGCCTATCCTGGGGCGATCACACCCCATTTCAGTGATCTCGTCGATGCCGAAGGGAAGAGAAGAAGCCCGCCACAGACCGTGTCCCGCATTGGACTACTGATACGCAGGGCCGCCCAGGGATTTAACCGAGTCTACCTTGTCCTCGATGGTCTCGATGAGTGCGACAGGAGGGATCGACAAGAATTGCTGAAAATGTTGCCGACGCTGGCATCCGACGATGGCTTTAAGGTCTTCGTTGCAAGTCGGCCGGAGGTAGATATTAGAGAGGCCTTCCCCCTTGGGGACACCAGTTTTTTGCAGATGGAAACAGGGGACGCGCACGTCCACGGAGACATTCGACTCCATATAAATCGCGAACTCGAACGTCGCCGGGAGCTAGTGCGTCTCCCTCCAAAACTAAAGGACGAAATACGAGCCACACTGGGGGCTTCGGGAATGTGAGCCATTCATGATATATTGATCCAAACTGCATCTTAGGTCTTTGATTTTACAGGTTTCGCCTCGTGGAGTGCCAACTCGATGTTCTGGTTGAGAAACCCACGCCGCACAGCCTGAGGCGTGCCCTCCAAAATCTCCCCGATGGGCTGACGGGCGTGTATGACCGCATCTTGACTCGTATTCCGGAGGATACTGAGGTCATTGCTCGGCGAGCCTTGCGCTGGCTTGCTGACGTGAAGCAGCCAATACGACTGGTGCAACTCGCGGAGGCCGTTATGATTGAATGTTCTAGCAGTGAACTCAACACGGACTACTGGGTTTCAAGCAGCGACGTCATTCTCGAAGCACTGTCAAGTCTTGTGATGCACAATCTTAATGAAGACGTTATCTCCTTGTCCCACATGTCGGTCCTAGTGTGTCAACTTTCTCTCCGAGTCAGGTCCTAACAATTAATCTGCGGCAGGAATATCTCATGTCCGCGAACTTGCTCGAAACACCGTTCAAGCACTACTATTTTCCTCCTCTTCCAGTGCTCGCAAACGAAATGGTGGCACTTCTGTTCGACTACATGCTCATTGACGATTTCAATCGTCCGAAATTCGAGGTCGAAGACGAGCTGCATCAGTTTGTCGATGAGCAGCACCCCTTCTATTATTACGCGGCTACCTTTTGGATAGACTACATCCCTTCCATCGACATTTCGCGGCCCGCAACGTTGAAATCCTTGCTGCGCTTCATTGAAAGTGCCAATGGGTGTCACGAGTTGGGACACCAAATACTCTGCATTCACGCTGGTCAATTTTACAAACCCGAATATCTCAACCATCCCCTCCGCTTTTTGTGCTGGCACGGCATACAGCCTTCCCTCGTTCTGCATTTTTCTTCCCTCAAACTCCCTCACGACCTAATCCAATGTTGTCTATTTGCGTCGATATGGAAAGGCCCGACAGAACTGGTGGAAAATTTCCTCGACTTTGCTGGCGCGGATGTCCATTGTGAGCACATTTGCCCGTATGAGCCGGCAGATGGTCGCATGCAGTCATCCGCTCCGCGCAACCCCCTCGTCTATGCGTTCGACGCCGGTAATCTCCCTGCGGCCCGCTCGCTCCTCCAGCGCGGCGCGATTGTGGATCATGTGCTGGGTGACGGATGGACTACGCTGCACTCGGCAACTGCATCCGGCCTACTGGAGGCGGTACAAATGATACTCGACGATCCTTCACATGAAGTAGATGTGCATGCCCGTAACTGGAGTGGGTTGACAGCATACAGGATTGCGGTTCAGATGGACACGAAGGAGATTATCCGGTATCTCGAGGATCATGGTGCATCGGAGAAGCTCGACCTATCTGTTGAGCCGCTAGAAATCATGGATGAGAGGGAGGTCATCCAAGTTGGGCTTTGTCTGGCGCAAATGCTCCGTACAGAGTTCAAGCTTGTCCCAGTCATTTTGGACCTCGCCGAGTATTGGGCGGTGAGCTCCACTAGGAGAAGCACTCCACAAGGTACTATTTATACTCAAGACTCCCCCGAGGAGCCATACATTACTCTCAAAATCACTGGAGGAAGTAAGGCACCGTTGCGTCGTCTGGTTTTTACGACAAAATCCCGTGACCAAGGTATGTTTCTGGAGGTTGTCTGGACCATGACGTGATTGAATGTGCAAATTCAGGATGGTCTGATCACACCGGTAACATCGGAACATACCGCGAGTCGTGCTCCTGGTTCGAGGCGGGGAACGGGTCATTGCAGACCCTATCCCGCCGAAGGATTCAGAATAATCTGCATGGGTCGAGCAAGCTGCGAGATCACCGAAACGTGTGGGTGCATGATGGCCCTACCGCCATCTCGGACTGGATGCACACGTTCCGCAGTGGCGATGTAGTGGAGGTATACCCAAGAGCCATGTATAAAGGCTGGGTGAATCACGTTTATGCTATAGAGGTAGTGGCGTACACATGTTGCTTGTAGTAATAACACAAGAGCGCGGTGGGGCAGGCGCTTCAGTTAAAAATGAGGTTTGGCACAATTGGCGCTGAGTTTGACCGAGATAGCGCCTACTTGAGGGGCGCTTCTGAAGAGTTGGGTTCAAAGTCCAAAAGCGGAGTTCTGAAGACTTCGGCCAGACATCCATAATTTCATAAAGAGTAGGAAGAGTAGGGCAAGAGCGCGGTGTGTTGAAAATACGATTTAGCCCTGAGTTCGACCGCGTTATAGTCACGGCTTACAAAGAGTGCTGGGTTCCCACGGCCTCCACCTTAGTGCTCGAAGGCATGGAACAGGAGATCATGGATTTGATCAAATCTGAGCGCAGGATTGATGGAAGTGTGCGAGCCGCGCTTGAGAAGAAATTGCTGTTGTGGAAAAAAGAAGACAGTGTTATCTATTATAATGGACTTGTTTATGTCCCACAAAGCAAGGAGCTTCGGGACAAGATTATTGGGTTACACCACGATCCGGTGAAATGCTTGCTCGGTGTCTACAACAGCAGTACTAGTTTAATCAAGACCCAACAAGCAGAATGCGAGTTGCTTGATTAAGGCAAAAACGCAACTACTAACCAAATCCTAACTACTTTCCCCTTGAATGGTTTAGACTGTGCCACCGAGTACAGGTCTTTTGAATGCTTCAAGATTGGAAGAATAGCAGACAAAGAGCAAACGAGCATAGATAGATGGAGAAACAGCACAGGATTTGGACCAGTAAAAACCGGGCAAATTCTCGGTAATTTTTTTGCAAAGATTTAATCTCGGCTCCAGATCTTTTCGGGGATGGCCTCGGAGATGGCCGTGATTTGGGGCACAGAAATCAAAAAATCACCCACCGCCATCGTTATAGGGCGGACTGGCAACTTGGAATTTCCCCGCCCACATCCCCAGACCTCGGCCGGAACGTTAATAATAGGAACACAAGTCAGGGTGGCCCATTGGAAGAGAATTAAAAATTTTCTGCCCAACACGGCCTGATTTGTTGCATTCAACGATCACAGCGGTTTAAACACGCCCACGTGATCACCAATCCAGTCGCGATCTGATTCGGACATCACTTGCTGCATGGATGCGGTCGACTCGACATGTTAACAATCACAGATGTACACAACAGCATCCTTTCTCTTCCTTTACGCTTCTCCTCGCTGATTTCTCTGGATTACACCCACAGTTTCAAGTTGTATGAGCGGCGAAACAAACAGTGGGCCACATACTTGGTTAAACGGTCTACCGCCTGAGTTGTCCTCAGGTCAAACAAAGAAGAATCGGTCCATATTCTTGATACAGGCATTGCTCGAATCCGTCTTCGAGTGTCTTTCACAGCCCTCCGCAGATCTGCGTGTGCACTTGTTTCGAAGGGGTGGGTCCCCCGAGCACAGACGTATCTGTTCTGGACAGTTTCCTTTACACCCGCATACGACGGTGTAGAGCCGTATGAACGGCGTCTCTCAGGACTTCAAGTAAACCCTCATCTTACCCGATTCGTTCGCCACATCATGATTTCGGTCAAGTTCAATTTGTTGGTTCCAGTGTCGTCCATGGCATTTCCGAATCTGCGGGAAGTCACCATTCGGTCGGGAACAGCTCGCTATTTCGCGAGTTTCCGTCCGGTCATGATGGAGAGTGTTCCCACTATTCAGGCCATTCTACACTCACCCAACTGTAACATCAAACGCGTCAACTTCAACGGCCATTTCGCTCCTGCGATCCTTGACGCTTACTTTAACGATTGTTCCCCGAACATCGATTCCTTGGGACTCGACCTTCGGAATATTGACCAGCCGGTCGAAACGGACATATTGAAGCCTCTCCAGGATCGAAAAATAGAATTATCACACCTCGCACTGTTGAATTCTAAAATCATGTTCCACTGGCTCCTCCGCCCTTGCTGCGCGTTCGCAGTTTCACGCCTCGGAACGGTCGAAACAGATGCCTATGTGGTTCTCTTTGCAGGATAAACTTGTGTCTTCTCTTCCGTCCCTCGAGTCATTGATTATCGTTGACTGTACGTTCATACCTTTCGTTCACCTTCTCATTCCTTCTAGTCGCTATTCCAAAACATCTCGATCTCAGCACATTGCCGGCCCTAAGGCTACTCGATGTCTGCATCCCCCCGAGTTCTATACATCACAGCTCGCTCATGTCTGTCCTGCTATGCCCTCCGGCCCATCGCAATCTCGACATCATCACCATTCGGATAAATATCACGATATACGCTGAAGAGTATACATATACTTTTGACAGATTCAGCAAAAATGCGGCCGCCCTCGCAGCGTTGCACCCAATCAGCCGTCTCGACGTTCATTATAATGGCAATGACCATAAGAAGGCGAGCATGAAATCATTCTTCGCCGCAGATTTTGTGCGGACCTAGATCTTTTTCACACTCCCCCCACAACGAAGAAAGCTGATTTCATCCTATTAGGGCTGTGGAAATTCCACGCAATGAAAACGAGCCAGAATTCCGAGATACCACAAAATAGCACATTTCCCTATAAACCCTTTGCTACTTCTCTCCCCGGACTAATTTTCAATTTAAGATGCCTTGGCGTTCGCGAGGAACTGAGCGTAGGTCTGGGTTGAGTTCGGGTTGATGGCGAAAGTCATCCCGGCCCCTGTGAAAAATCGTGTGGTGAGCATAGATACAGACGTCCCACAGTCATAAAAAGCTCACGGCAGTGAGCACCAGCAGCTTGCTTGCAGGCACCAAAGTGGGGCACGGTATCGACTACGGTATACGTGAAAGTGGGCTGCGAGCCGTCGAGATCGGAGAGACTGCGCGGCCGTTGGAACAAATAGTTCGGGATGGTGGCAAAACTCACAAGCCAGAGTCAATCCATTGGGGCCCACTCCGCCGTTGGGAGGAGGGCAGACGGCGCCGGAGAACGACGTGGATGTGACCGAGTCTTGAGACCAGTTGTGTCAGTTGAAATAACCAATTATACATGCAAAGGCGGTCGCTTACGGTTGCGCGAGACACTAAATGTAAATAGGTCAGTACGATACATTAAACCCAGAGTAAACCGCATGCGCATACACTGTGAAGGTGATGGTGTCGCCTACGGCCGCAACGATGGAGGTGGGGCTGAACGCCAGAGCATTATTGGCGCCAACGGTGACAGCATGATCGGCGGCCAGGATGGCGGGAATGAGGGCAAGGAAGAAAACTTTGGAGAACATCGTTGAGAAGATATTAGACTCGGTAGGAGGCTTGGGATTTTGTAGCTTCAGTCTATCCTTTTATATGTTTCCCGGCGTCCATTTTAGGCGGTTGGAATATTAGAGCCATGGATATTTGACCACAGACACGGAGCCGAAAGAGAGAAGTTGAAAATCTAAACACCCCGAGGTCCCACGAGCATGAGAAGGAATGGGAGAGTTGAAGTGTGCTCAAGACATTCATTAAACATCTGCGATGTCGAGTTTGCTATTATCAGGTCAGCGCCGTGGTTCTTTCTCGGTAAACATCCCCTTCCCCCTTGTATAGCGCGAATAGGAGGCTGAACATTGGACAAGACCTGATGTTTACCCCTGGAATTCGCCAAAAAGACTCCCGGCTAGTTTGAAAGAAGCGACTCCTGCGACCAAGTGAAATGACACCGTTTCACATCGACATTGTCGGGGAACTGAGTCCGAAGGGCGTCAGCGAGCTACATGTGCGGCTCAACGGTCGGCGTAGTTGCCCGAGCAAATGAAAGCCAAGTAATTGTGAGCAGTTATAACAGTGTGTGAGCTGCCGCGCACCGAATGGGGTCAGAAGTCAACGGCGCAGTTTGGTGAAACATTTCAGTGTATACCTCCGACGGGGTGTCTCGTTGCGAAATAAAGGCGCCAAAGAGATGTCTGCTGGATAGATGTAGGTTTGGAAACGCCGGTCAAACAAAGAGTCAAGATTCGTTATGATGAAATGAAACCAAACATATGTTCAACCAAAGTCCTATGACATCATCTCACGTCATTCCAGGGACCGTCCGACCGTGGGATGGCCGTACGAGATCGACCAGGAATGAGATACATATCTGTTCCGCGGCGTGATACTCAAACCAGGATGGATTGATATTCATTGATGTTATGATGAACAGTTCAAATCCAACGTAAGACAAGAAGTGCCTACGCTTCGCTCCGGCAGGCAAAAGGAATCAGCCTCCATCAATGAGTAAGGTGGATATTTTTTGGGTCCATGTAGTATAATAAAGAATGGGGACGTGAACAGTAGCAGATCGCGTCAGCCATAATTTCAGAGACCCGCCCGATCGTGCTAAGATGAAATCTAGCAGCCTTGGCGGGGACAGATTGAAAAAAAAAACTTTGGGGACCATGAATATCAGCCAGAGAAACCGACCCTGAATTTCCGTTTGAATAGATTCCATTGGGGAAACAAATACCCAAGAGCGTTGCGGATCGGTAACGCAAAATGATACAATCCGGAGAGCTGTGGGGGGGATACGGACAGAATAATGGCCGCCGAGATGTTTGACACGAAGATCGCACATTTGATAATCCAAGGATGCAAGCATATCAGAGCACCGAGGGTTTGGCCAGAAGATAGCCGGATGGTTTCAGCTCAGACAATTAATTTGAGGGTGGGATAAATCCTACGTGCCTGGAGCAATCCCAGGGTGAAAAAATACTGCCGTGCTTTATAGATATCAGAAGCGCAGCGGAGTACGTGGTCTAGAGGTGGCCGCAGTCCAAGGGATATGTTCTATTCCGGCGCAGTGGGACCATTGTACCCGAATCCGGGATAGTTGAACTGCGGGAAAGCGGCTGTTCAGCCACAGTACTTTGATATCCCCTGGAATGGTCAGAGAATTTCCAGCTCGCAGGCTGAGGCGTAGCCCACAGTCGAGGTCGTTGGTTCATGCTCTGCGGCTGAAAAGCACAGCATAACGCGTTGGATAAGTTCCGGTGACTTCTGCACAGGCCGCAGCGACGGACACCGATGATTGAAGAGGTCCCATGACAGTGCAAATGGGGAAATGAAGTGTGTAATTGAACGACGAGAAGAGAGGAAACAATAAGGGGTGGGGATGAACCAAAGACATACAAATGAAACCTCGTCATTTCGTTAAAGAAACGGTAGATGAGACCAGTGATGAGATAAGATGATGGTGGGAGCCTCGTCAGTGCGATCTCACGCAGCTGAATCTATCCAATTGGAATGTACAAGAATGAGGGCTTCATGAAGTCTGAGCAAAGATAAGTACCTTGTAAGAAGAACGGGCTGGTGTGGATCTTGCCAAAAGCGCACACGACTTGTCGGGATTAGCCTGTGAAGATCTGAGTCGGATCAATGCTTATTCCAGTACAGCGAGACAACAGTGAGAAGGAAATCTAGACATTCCAGTTGGTAGTCAATGCCGCACCTCCACGCATCGAAGTGCGGATTTAAGGGCGACGAGAATTGAACTGCGGCCCAGTCTGGACAGACACTTGGTCATAGACCTTGTCATAGACAAAGATCATTCTTCAAGAGCAAACGGCGACGCATTCCGCATAATTACTTGGGTAATCTTGCTACTTTGACTCCACATTCCAGGTATTAATACACCCGCAACTAGAAAAGTCGCTGGTGGCCAGTGGACATCGGCAGATGGTGGTCGTCGCTGATCCTCATCACGAACCAATCACTAACGGCCTGCAGAAGTTTGAAACCATTGAATTCCTGCGGAATTCATTATAAGTCGGCGGCTCACATGTAGAAAAATTAAACACGAGCCATCTGTCCCAATCGGTGGAATTAACGGGAAAAAACAATATCTCAGAGCTAAATCCTTCTCGCATGATGCCGCAACCGTCAAAAAGAAACTCTGCAAGCAAATTTTTCGGGTGGAGGGGCTGATGGTTAAATCAAGTGATCTCTACTGCGGAATGTGGTTCAAACTTTGTATGCATCTTTGAAGCCGAATTCGCCCAAAACTTGATTTATCAAGGATCAAAAATGGGAATGTTGTTCGTGAAATACTGTGCAATGTCCTTGCCTTGAGCGTAAAACACGAGTGAGAAAGGAGGGATAGGACTGGGTAATACATGAGTGATGCACAAACAAATCCGAGAGGGATTGGGAAGAATTGAAGTCTTCTTGGTTGAAAACCAGTGAGAATTGAGCCCGTTTCTGTTATGGGCACCCAGTGGAACCACTGTAAACCAGTGGGCAGGAAATCCAGACCTGCGTACAAAATACTTACCGCTTGTGATGACTTCAACAACGGATTACCATGGACGCTCCGGCTTTATCCGGTGGCAAGGACCCTATAGAAGTCACCTGAAGGATTGGGTTGAGTCCAGAGACTAACATAACTGGAATCCACTGCGGGCCATTTACTAGAAAGGTTTCCAGAACCATGCCGCAGTCAAGCCAGCTCGGCACCGCCTGCATGCCGCAATGCCTGCGGTGCCGATCGAGTTTCTTGCAGCACTCCGTACGCTCTCGTCGAATCTGAATAAATGTTCCGTAATCCAAATTCCATAACTTTCAAGCGTACTGCTCGAAAACTCTGGAAGGACAGGCTTGGGTCGTATGGTGCATTAATATCTATTTAGCTGCAATGGTGATCATTTCCTCCTTTCCGAATGGCATCGAAAATTTGCAAAACCAACTAGCGGTGAATTTTTCGAATGATGACGCCGGGTCGTCTCTTTTCTTCTACCACCTTTAAGAGTGAAAGTGTTCCTCCGCCAAGAGTGGTACTTTTTTCCAAGGTAGTGAATTTTTCGAGAAATAAAACAGATAATTGTAACACAGTATTACCCCCATATGATATACTCCACTGTCCGATCAGAACAACGGATGCGGATTCGTCGTATTCACTGGGCGCTCCTGTATCACATCCCAGTGTTCCTGCACGCACGTCCCATTAAACCTAAACAAGTCCAAAATTGCTGTCGGCTCCTCCAGAAGCCCATCCACCCGATAGTGCAGCCAGCCATACGGCGCCTCGAACACCCGATGCAGAATCTGCACGGTTACAGATGTGTTTGAAAAGATAGGGTACAGAATGTCGAACGACGAAGTGATTCCGTCCAGCTCGAGGGGGTTGTGTTGGATGAAGTCTGCGGCGATGTGGGTGAATGCGCGGGGGATGTCTCTGTCGATGGGGATGGGAGAGGTTAGGACGAAGTGTTGATTGGGGTGGCAAGCTAGTGCACCTTTTGACATAGAAATCCTCGACGAAGGTGTTGAAAATCTGCTTCTGCTCCACAGTAGCGGCTGGGTGGACCACGCATGGAACTGGCGTCGGGGTAGACTGCCCGAAGACCGACCCCAGGCCCAAGAGAGGAAGAATAAGAGTCAAGCCTTTGAAAAATCTCGTCGAGGCACCCATGAGGAAAGTGAAAGCAGGCTACTATGATCAAGAGCTGAATGAACGTCGCTTTTTATCGAAACTAAACAATTCCGCTCATCCGCTCATCCGCTCATCCGAAACTCGGGCCGAAATGTATAGGTTCGGATGACGTTTCAGCCCGGCAGAAATGTACTTAAGCTGATTTGTTGCAAATCAGCTTACTAGTTGTTTCGGCACTGATTTCAGCTCGGCGGTTTCACCAGGCTCCTACCCGCGCACGTTATGAGGTTGGGCAAGACAGAGCAGGCGCAATTAAATATTGAATTACTTATGAGGTGTAGTAATACAAAAAGACAAATCATTGATAGCCGACACTAATACACAGAGCAGGCGCAATTAAATATTGGCGGTGCTCCCCATCTTTTTCCCATCAAATTCTGCCTCGATATCATTTCAACAAACTAACATCAATATCTCCGTATAGCATTACTGCAGCTGCTCTGTCTGAGCACGCCCTATAACGCTGGGAACGAGACTAGCGAAGATTCGATTCCAATGCAAATGTGGGCGTCGGCTTT
This sequence comes from Mycena olivaceomarginata, assembly GCA_029378375.1. Lineage (NCBI taxonomy): Eukaryota > Fungi > Basidiomycota > Agaricomycetes > Agaricales > Mycenaceae > Mycena > Mycena olivaceomarginata. Next base: position 126,461 of record JARKIC010000555.1, on the reverse strand, counting down.
ATCATCCGATCACCCAAGGCCAAGTTCTACGTTTCGTTTTCAATTCCCTTCTCCCTAAATTGCTGAAATGAAAACAACGCCCGACGCAGTACCTATACATGCAGCACAAAGCAATAAAAATGTATCTCTTGCGAAAGAAAATGAGGAGATGCGGATATAACTTGAAGTCCCTAACCATCGACGCTCATCCGACCAGCACTCCCGCGTATGCTCTGCGGCGGCTCGTCTCGTCGTACGTTCCAGAAAAAGCAGAGGGAATTCCCGCACCCCATTCCCAAAGTCCACCTGCACGAGGCACGGTGTAATGTGAAAGCCCGGGACGCCGGATGCCGGCGTCCGCTGCGCGTCGTCCCTTCGCACCACGGTCCGTCGTCGAGTGTAGAAGCCGGGTGAGAGGTACGAGCGGAGCGTGGGCTGCGCATCACCTCCGTGTTGTCCGTGCACTGCGCGCCCGCACTGCGCCAGGGCTGGGGATGGGGATGGGAATCCGCCGCGGGGCGTGTTGCACATGGCGGGCAGGTTCGCGGCGCACTGGGGTGCGTCCTAGGCGTCGTAGGGTCGGGCTTCGTCGAGCGGGGGTGGGGAGGCGGGCGGGAGGCTAGGGATGCCACGCGTGCGAGGGGAACGGCTGCTGCGGGCCGCTCCGCTGGGCACGCCGTTGGTGCTGCACGTCGCACTGGCGGCACGCCAGATGCGCGGGCATCGCGACAACGGAAGTGATGCTCGCAGTGGGCGGGGAGGGGACGAACGAGTCGTGTGAGATGGAGAACGGCGCGGCGCATGTGGAAGGTGCTGGCTGTGGTACTGAGGAAGGCGGTAGGCGCGAGGGCGAGCGGTGAGGGCAGAATTTCACTGAAGTTGGTCGCGGTCCGCAGAGAGGCGACGGCGACGGCGGCGGCGTTGGCGATGGGAAGCAGCAGCAGAGCACACACGCGGTGGTGCGCGTCGTATCGGGGATGCGGGCGGGCATGGCATGTGCGTCGTGGTTTTCAGGCGGGTATGCCGCAGCCGATGGTCGTGGCGTGCGCGGAGGCGGGGTGAAGGACCACGGCGTGTGCCGGCGTTGCGGGTACTGCTGCGCGTCGCATTGAGGGGGGCGGCATCACAGTATTGAGTGTGTGCGAGCGGTAATGCGGTGAAAGTGGCCGTGAGACGCGAGAACAGGACGATGGCGGCACCGCGCGTGCTGCGCATGAGGGAAGTGCCGGAGAGTGGGTCTGGCGCCGGCGTGGGGCGGTGGGGCGATAATCAACGGGGAATGGTCGTGAGTTGCGAGGGGGCGACGAGGAAGGCCGGCGTCGACGCGGGGAAACAAGGGAGAGGAGAACGCACCTCGTTAGCCGAAAAACTTTCGCGTCAAGCGTGTTGCAGCACTGATCAAAGATGTAGGACGCGACGAGGTCGATGTAATGGTGGTTGGTGTGTGTCAGGCCCGTCATCGCCGGTGCCGACGGCGATGATACGGCCACGTGCGCAGAAGCATACGCGTCGCATCAGGAGCGAACATGTCGGGGTGGAACTGTAAGGCTTGGGGATGGGGCCGGAAGTTGAAAGATTTACAAGACGTGCCTCCGCTTCGCTCCGGAGAGCACGGCAAATGATACAGGACATTGATTAGAATTCCAGCTCAGTAGTATTATACGGACCGTATTTTTTACGGGTATTACGGTATACGGCCGGTGGCCAACCGTAACCGTATAGAGTCCTTGGAGGAGGCTATACGGTTACGGTTACGGTACCCGCATAACCGTAACCGTACTATTCTATATACGGGTACGGTGGGGAGCCCTACACTGCTGCGATGCATCACGCGTAGCAGAACCCCTGCTTCAGCATCTCAAGGCGCTAATTCTGAACGGCTGTGGAGCGGTAAAATCCATGCAGACACGCTGTCAGATTAACACCAAGTTTTTTCGATCAAGCCACTGCGTTCAAGCCGGTTCTAGAATGGCCAAATTCTAGGCGCGCTGAGCCGCGTCTGGACTTGACCCGACTCGGCTAATTCTGGTTGCCTAGACATGCCGGAGTTGAGGCCCGCTTAGGTCCGCAACGACGGACTAGACTCCTCAAGTCTAGGAGGATCGGCACGCCTCGACACTTTTTGCTAGGTGGCCCCTGTGCTGGTGGTTAATTCACCAGAGGTTTTGTCAGTATTTTTTGGGTGCATTTTGCTCACAAATGGCCTTGGGGCCTGATTCTCATGTCACTCTTTTATATTTTTCCATTATGTGTTGCAATAGCCGCCTAGCAACCGCTCGCCGGCAGTTTCGGCTACGCCCTGCCGAGGCGTCTAGCCGTATGGGCTGTCTAGAGGGGGCTTGTACGCAGTGAAGATCTTGGACTTTGAAACGTGAACGTTCTTCACTCTTCCTTACATCCGGCCTAGGTATCTCACTCCCTTACTGTGATAATCGGCTCTCTACTGGTACTGAAAATCGGGAACCTATGTTTCGTCGAGTTCTCTTCGCAAGCACCCAGGGTGGTTGCTCCGCACGGGATTGGCTGGGCTTGAGACTTGAAGCGGGACGGCAGTTGCTGTGTTTATTCTAGTACTTACCTCTTATATAGCCCACGACTCTCTCACATTGCCTCTCCTTCCCTCCACATCCGGACCAGGCAATCGTTTTAAAAAAACTGGAATCCCTCCCAAATAATCCTGGATTTGCCTCGTGAGCCTTTTCTTCCTATCCCATAGATGTCGATCTTGTCTAATCAGTGTTTAACGCAGCTGGTGAACCACTATAGACAATTGCACAAGAGAGTCCTGCTTTCAGCCCCTTAGCATCTCCACTACATGACCGCTAGTGAGCCGACCATGATGGAGTTCGACTCATACAAAGAGTACCGCCTACAACCCATGCGCTCCTCAAGCTCAGCCACACAGTCAAGGGCATCTGAGGTAGAGGAGCCGATACTGGGAAATAAAGACCGAGAACAGCCGTCTCGTCACTGGAATTTTCCATCCTCCTACCAGCCTTGGTAGCGTCGCTACTGGCTGCCGGCGGGGCTTCCGTGCTCCTCGGATGGCTATTATCGCGGCGGGTTAGTTCTGTTGGCAATAGCGCCTTCTATGGTGCCCTGGTCGCAGCTGAGGGTGCTGCATCCCTTGAGGGACAAAGCAACAATTCGCCCGATACCGGTGGAACCACCATGTACGGTCTTGCGTTCTCATCTATTGTGGTACGTCAACACAATAGATTTCAGCTATATGGTTCTCACCGGGGTTAATAGACGCATCTGGTTTCGCTCACGACTCCGCTGGTTCTAGGTGTGGTCGCCTACTTGCTCGCCAGCATGTGGGTGCATGATCAGATACGTGGGCGCATTGGCTCGCTCCCGACACCTTCCCAATACGGCTATCTCGTTGAGCTGTGCGGTTCCTTCGGGATCCTGAGTCTGTTTGAGACAGCCAAGTATCTCTTGCGAGGCCGTAAAAAAGGACCTACAGCATCGAATACGTTGGTTGCTGCATTTGTCGCCGCGATGATTGCGTTGCTTCTAAACTATGCGCTTTCGTGAGTTTTCAACACATTTACCGGGGTTCGCAGGAAGGACTTGATGTTGTATTTCCAGAATTTCGGATTTATGGCTGCATACCACGGCCACAACATTCTCTTTTGAATACACTACACCCATCGCGGCTCCTTCGTTGGTGGCTGGGGGGAGTGTCATCAACACGACACTGTGCCCTGGGCCGGCACCATTCCTGGACCCGACAACCGGCGGAACCACATACAGTAACTGCCTGCACCGGTACGGTACCTCGGGGCCAGACCTCTTCTGGGGAAACCCCGATCAAATCAATGAAGGTGCTGCGGTCCTCGCCAACACCAGCAGTTCATCCCAGATACAATTCATCGGTAGCCTGGCGACCTTGCTCCCAAAGAACCTTCCAAAAGGTATTCAGAATCTGGTCTTCAGAACTTTCGCATGGAAACGACTTGCAAGCCAGTTACCGATTGTGAATACTCGGTCACAGCGCCCAATTCGAACACAACCTACTTTCTTTTCTGCCCCTCGTTCACCCCCCCATTCGCTATCCTGGACGAGAGCGGGATGTCAACGATTAACCAGTTTAACTCCACCAACAACTCCCTGATCTTCGAGTCCGGGACCCCTGAGAGCCCCGCTTACCACATAGGTCTCGATGGCAATTTTCAGGAGCCTGGATATTCGCTGTACTCGACACTCAATCCGGCTGGGGTACTAGTCTCGCTGTATTATGAAATGGGTGGAGTGAGCTTCGCCGTGCCGACTGACGAACCGGGGTGGTATTACATTGCGCCTGCCCCAATGTTCTACAGCTTCTATATCAGCGCCTGTGTACTGGATGTATGGGATGTCGAAGTCTCGTACAGCGCGCCGCTGGACCGCACATCGCCCAGCCTTATGCTAACCTCCGCGAAAAATCGCTCCGATTTCAACACAACATCAGGGCTTCTCGGCGCCCTCGATTCTGCGTACTCGGGTACTGTTGCGTCGCGTCTGGCCACGTCGCTCGAGGGATCCTTGAACTTCACTGCCGATATATTCAGTACTATCCTGGCGGGCAACTTATCTCAAAGCATTCTCGCATCCGCCGCGCCCCTCACCCAGCGGACCGAGTCCAAGAGGGGTGATGCGATACACTCGCGCACCGCGAGCCGCTACCCACTCGCGCCGCTAGGCATGGTACTCGCACTTTCTTATACATACGCGCTCCTCGCACTCGGAGTCGGCCTGACAGCCCTTGTGCAGCCGTCGCGCGAGACAAGCGATTTGCTGTGGCGGCGCCTTACAAGCGCACGTACGCGCATTGAGGATCGTTTCGATGGCCAAATTGCTTCCGATTCAAGGCAGGAATCCAGAGAGGAGCACATCCGGGACAGTCATCTGACGGGGCATTTGGGGGCGGGATTCGTCAGCAGTGCAGTGAACGTATATGGTGAATCGCAGGTCAAGCAACGTAATGGGCGTACGTTCAAAGTGGATATGGTAGAGAATTTACAGGACGAGGACAAACATACATAGTGTTTAGCACAGATTTGTCGTGAGTAGTTGAAGTTTATCGAGCAAACCCGTTTCATTCTTAGTCTCTCGCAGCCAGACACTTCAATAATACCAGAACTCGTACCTCGTTATAATAGTCCGCGCTAAGCAATTTGCTAAATGGTAAAGTGTAGAGTAGTTGAATTGGGAATACAGCTATCCGTCACACTTCCTATCCTACAGGCTCCAAAGAGGATGCCAATCTTTTACATTCAAAATATAGTCCAGAGACACAGGTAAAGGTGTCCAAGAGTGTTGAAAATGAAAGTGGAAATAACTTGAACGTGGTGACACGCCGTCACACTCTGGGATGTTTGCTGGCGTCGACGAAAGCCTTGTCGCTGGTGATGTCAAAGACGCTCTCGATGTGAACAGCATCATCTCCGCGCTTGCTACCGAACGTGTCTGTCATCCCGGATCGTTTGGCATTCGGCGTCCAGCGTAAGGGACTGCTAACTGGCATCGACTCCTCCTCCTCCTCCCAGATCGTACGCCGAAGATTCACGATGACGATGACGAGCGTCGGATAGAAGCCCGCCATCTGGTTTCCCATTGCACTAATGACTCCCCAGAGGTAGACCGCGGGTGAAGTCAAGGTGATGATGTGGGCGGTAGCGAAGAACGAAATTACTTGGCTGAGCTGGAATATCAACTCTTGGTCAAGAACTGTAAGCAAAGGGTCAGATTTTCGTACCCAGAGTAAACTGTAAATAAAGCCGGAGTCAAAAAGGATGGAAATTATTTTTTCTCCTGACATCCGGCTAGGTTTCCCCAGCGGTCGCATTATTTTGCGATGCCGTCTGGGCATTATATCATAAGACTCGTTTTCAAGCCCGAAAGAGATGCATACCGGGCTTTTAACCCAATGAATATCGTGCAAGTGATGTTGGTTGCGGCGGATAGGCCCCAGCCAATCATTCCGGCTTCATAGCAGACACCCGGAAGAGGCGCAGGGCCGTCATAGTTGCTGCACGCGGTGTCTATGATCGAGAAAACTAGAAAAGGAAAACAGGAATCAAAGTCGATACTGGATATAAGACTTTCAGGAGCTCACTGAACGTCAGTAGCAGGAGGGTACCTGGCACTAAGATTGCCAAAATCCTGCACTGAACTCTGTGCTGATAAACGGCCCAAGTGCGCCAAACGACAACACTGTCTCCAACGGCCATCTAATTGCTTGTTTAATAATCACGGGATGGCTGAGAACCTGCACAAACATTGAAGTCGAATATAGCTTCCTGTACTGCGACCACTTTGAGAATTGCCGCCTCTGCCAGCTCTGGTCGGTCCGGGAAAGGAACATCGGGAACCATCAAGAATCCATGGATGTCTGTGAGTGTAACCCAGACGTTCATGGCCCATTGAGCAGCGGATGCCACATATAGATACACCACAACCAGAAGCATGATGATAGCGGTCCGAGACCTCAGGCCTTTCCGACTGGAAATCGAATCCGTCAAGCATGAGATGGCTGACTTTTGCCGCCAGAGCTTACAAAATTGAATACAACGCAACGGCGAAAAAGATTCCATATGCGCCTAGAAAACCTTCAGCCAACGTGCTAATCTCCATGAACGCGCTCACTGAAAAAGATGGTTTGGGCAATCGTACCGGCAACCGCGTGCTGTATAAAGAATCCGACATCGACGAGCTCCTCAAGCACGGCCGCAAGCGGAGTTTGGCCTGAGTTGGAGGACATGATATAAAAATGACAGTCCGCCGGCGGACAAGAACTAGTCGCAGACTGGGGACTCTCGGAGCGGCGTGGGGTAGAAAGGAGGACGTATGCACTCTGTGAGATATATATACATACATCTATCCATATCTTATTCGCACGTAGAAGAAACGATCTGTCAACTCGTCTTTCCGTCAAGATGGTTGATAAGCCGGTATTCACCATACTGTGCTATTTCGACCAAATGTTCACTATTTTCAGATTTTCATCAACCGAGGTGGTCGATAATTTTTCTTTTGAATTATAGCGATTTTTAGGCACGTCAAAAAAAATCGGGTGTCACCGTCACCTGAACATTTGGTCAAAATAGTACAGTACACACGCCCCGCAGCATTGGATTTCGGTGTCATTTCTTGGATGCGTCCCTTCCTACGAGAAGATCAGGCACACGAAGATCATGGGGATCCACAGTTAATCCCTAGGACGATCACAAACCGCGTTTTCCACGCTGAGAAGCTTTCTTAGGTTGCTGAACGTGACGCCTGCATTGCTCTGAAGGAATGCCGTTCATGACAGCCAGGTTTCATCGGGTGTTGCCACGCACTTTTTTTGGCCGTTTCTGTTCCTCCAACTCGCAGGAGCATCAAAAACGAAGGAATCAATGTTGTCAGATGGCGTCCGAAGCCTCCGCAGTACTATACCTCCCCCGTTTCCATCCCCTTTGTTTCATCACCATAAACACATATTTCATATATTCTATCTCAAATCCCCTCGTCCCCTTGAACACTAAACACTTTATATTTCATATTCTCGTTCACATAGTTACTAGCATGTATATAAGCTGCAAGTGCTGGTTGAATATACTTACCTCTTTCTTCCCTTACAAAAATCAAGGGTTCGATGACTACTAGGATAGTGATCACCACGGGTAGGACTACCTGTGGCGGGTCGCGGGTACGGTTACCACCCGCGGTGACCTATCGGATTCCCAGGCAGTGATATCAGTAGATGTGGTTAAATTTCTCCACAAAATTGTACATCATCGAAATTAAATTTCTACACGACTTACTATGAACTTCCCAGCCGCCCAAAAAGGGTTCTCCAACCACCACCCAGATAGACGAGCCATCACAGGCACCGAGATTTATTCCGTGGAAAGCTGTGTCACTGGATTAATCTAGGTAGCGCCAGGGAAAAGGATCAAATTAAACACTCACGAATGGCTTGGGCGATTTAATCTAGAAGTAGTGAATCTAAGCAGGGTTTAGATCCGAGAGAATGGAGCGAGAGCACAGAGACAAACACCGGACGGCAGTGGTGGCACAGATTTAGTTTTCCGCAATTGAACAGAAATTAATCTGGCACACTGTCAGTGGGAACATGATGAAAAAATCAAATCACAAATCTGATTGAGGCTGCGAATGGGTGACTTCCCGTAAGATTTAAATAACTCCAAGGAATATTTTCGCACTTTCCACCGTGATGCCGCTGCCAACGACCGGGACCACATCAGTTGTATCACCCCGAAGCGGATGCGATTTATTTTTGCATCATTCGAAATATTGTGAATCTAGACGGGGGTAGGGACCCCCCGAATAGACTGTCGTATCTTGGAATATCCCATTTAGGGCACAACTGATTGACCGCCGCCTCATGTCAGACTCTCCGCGTCGACTCTGTCCTTCCTTATTGCTTCCTTACACTCATACCACTTGCATCACACATATCTTTCGGGTGCCGGCCAGTCCCCAAGTACTCCAAAGTACTGTCTGCATCAGGAAAACCGAAAGTAACTATGGGTGCTATGCAGTGCTTGATAGCACTTGACAGCACTTGACAGCACTGCATAGTGGCCATAGTTACATCTGGTTTTCCTGATGTGTTACGAGTACTTTATGTACTCGTTCATTTCATCAATCGGGAACCAGATTTTTGAGATGGCGAAACATTTATCAGTGTGTTTGAATGATGTAATGAAAATAGTGGCTGTGTTCATTAAGTTTTTGAAGTCTTTTTAACAGACCAATCTAATGAATTTAGTGATTATATATTCCATCAAGATGCAGCCGGTTCAAATCCGCTGTGTCAATTCCATTTTACATTTTTCTTCAAACACGTATATAGCTTATTTGGTGGTGACTCTGGGCATCCTTGATGTGTAGCCTCTTTATATGTATTTTTGGTAATATAAACTATAGTGCTTGTTGTTTAGGAAATGCAATTTTCATATATCCGTGATGTTCATTGTCACGTGTTCCACATATGTTCACATCAACCAACCACCTTTTTTGTTTGGAGCGTCTAGTTGCTATTTTGTCCAGTTTGATGTCAGCAACGGCCTCTGGGTTGGCTAAACAATGAGTAACCTGATGAGAACCCCAACCAGGATCAACCTGATAGACGCTAGTGGCTCGTGTGTTCCCCGAGCAGTAGGACCAGTCGTACAGCGTCCTCCCTAGGAGGCCGTATGTTGTAGGTCGGGATGCGAGGCGGAACCCGGAATGAGTTGAAGAGGGTGTGATACCCACTCAGGTATACAACCTGGGGTGGGGATACAACCCGTAGTACAATGTGGAGGAAGCAGGGCAGGGTGGAGACAATGCCTATGTCAAGCCAAGGTAGAAGCCTGAGATTAGATGAGGTAGAATCTACTGTACATGGAGATTCTACTGAGCTTATATAGGCTTCTAAAAAATTAAAGTGATCACGGTCAATCGCGATCAGTTCCTGTACCGCAGCATTAAGGAGTGTTAATGCTAATGCTCCTGAACTCCTCTGTGTCCATCTCCGTGGTGTCAGAGGACCTAGGAGACCCGACGTTCGGGTTTCCTAGTCCTGAATGTCATCATATCCAGTGGTTCAAACCCCAATCAGTTTGCAACCAGTTGTGTACTTCGTGTACACTTCTCGTCAGCTGTGGTGCATCCAGGGACTAGGATCTGCCTGTACGGGTTCCTGGTCCCTAATGTCTTCTGTATCCCGTGGCGCAGACTCCCCGAGTCTGCAGCTTTAGAATCCGTGGCCAGGTTTCAACCGTGAGAAGGTCACGTGGTGGCATCATGAGAGTCCCGTCGATTGATGTGCTCAGAACCTATATAAGAAACACACAAATAACCCCACTTGACTCGAGAGCGGCACAGAAACAGTCTAGAGACTGTTCCAACAACCAACCAACAAATCAAACGGCAATATATGCATGTTTCCAGAGATCCCAACGAGTTACAGCCCCTAGTACAGAGCCTTGTAAAGGTTGTAGGGAGAGGTTTCGTATCTCAAAGAGATGGTAGAGCAAGCTGCGTGGAACGTGTTTCTAGACACAGTGGAAACATTGAGTAGGTGCACAAACGGCCGCTCAACGGCCTCTCATGCAACTCAGCAGTGTCACAAGGTACATCAACATAAAGTGCTCCGCAAAAATTGCTCATGAGCAGGCCATGTCGGCAATATCGGTCGTATTGTGGCAGTGACATCACACAGTCGGCAAAGATGGCGTGAAGGATCTGGAGCCTGATTCCACCGACCTCCAGCTCTGAGCGCCCTAACTGCGTGCACAGCGATTGCACATCAAGTAGACCTAGGGAGGCCACCCGCGACAGACCATGCCGCCCTTGGGTCTGCCGCACTCGGCCGCAGCGCGGGGGACACACCCTCTGTCGCCTAGGGGTCTGAATTTTCAATGCAGTGATTGAGCTAAAGTATTTTCTGACCCCAAAAATATACACATACCTTGGGATGGCTTGAGATGGCTTGGAACTCACACAAAGCCTTCAAACAGCTTGAGACTGGTTCCAAGTCCCTCTGCCACACCTTGGTAGCACTCCAAAGCCGTCCCAAGGTCACATGCTGAACCATGCCATTGCAAGCTGAATGGCTTTTTTCCGACAAAACTTCCTCAAATTTAGCTGAACTGACGAAGTGACGAAGGTGGTATAGACTCCATGGCAAACATGGTCTTGCGGAATTGTCAATTACCTCAGAGCGGTAGGTAGATGGTAGTGATTACTTCTTCAGTGTTTCCAAGGTCGAATCTGGTCGACAAGACGGCGGGCACTTGGCGGCTTGACATGTCTGGATGCGCCGCAGGGCGGCCTGGGGCGAGAAAGTTCTTAGTTGGGACATCATTGAAAACCATGTGAAGAAATAAAAAGGATTTGACCTGAGGATACCCAGGTTCCCTCCGCCAGAATGTATGCACGGCAGGCCGACGCGCCAATGCGCTAATCATGCACACGTCTGGACTCCACACCAGGATGCAGTTCCACGAGACGGCGAGGCGGGATCGCACCCATTTAACCATATAGTACAGCTATCTTATGTAGATGAATCCAATGCAATTTATTTGCGTTAGAATGAGTGTTCAATCTATCCATTGGTGTTTATCCAGCAGAGCCCTTTGTTGCTTCTTGAATAAAGGCCTTGCCCATGAATCCTCCATTAAATTGAAGTGTCGCACTTGCATTAGCCGCCCAGTGTCGAACTTGGCATGTCGAACATTGTTGTGGTGTGTCGCATCTGATTTTTGCCTCCCGGTCGGCTTTCCCTCCCATCATTTGTTTCGTCTTTTGCCTTCTCAGGAAAACCTTGGCGACAACTACGATCCTCATCCGTTGAAACGACCTGCCCGTTGCCTGCCCGGCCGAAAGGTCTCAAAGGACGCTCATAGTCACTCCTGGCCAGTGGCGTCTAGTAACCCAGATGTTTCATTGGAACTGATTTCAGTCCTGAGACTGTGGGATATGCATTATATCCTGTATAACACTTACATGACACGCCTTGCAACATCCTCATTTCGCCGGTCTCCACCGGACGGGAACAATGGTCCTCATGCTCCCAAGAGCTGTGCCAACTGGCTCGCTTTTTGCACTGCCGGGATTTCTCAGGAATCACCCAATTGAATATATAGCAAAACTAGGCCCAAAAGGCCACCAGATGATATCTGTCTCTGTATCACCTGGTTTTCCCAGGATCCACCCAATTGAATAGGAAAACTAGGCCCAAAGGGCAGCTAGGTCCAGTTGGCTGATATCTATGTCTCTGTATTGTATGGTCGAGATACGGTTACGGCCGAATCAGCTTCCGAATCCGCAATGAACTGATCTTCAGTGCTTATGCCGGGGTCATATATTTCCGTGCCAATTAATCACCACCCCATTGCCATCCCGTCATCATGCACACCATGTTCACTCATTCTGACTGGGGTACACATTGGAGCGTCGTAAGTTGCCGCCTTTTGCTGGGTTAACATTGACGCGATAATCCTGGTAGCCTATCCCTGGAAGTGGACCACCCCCATCATGCTGGGCGCATTTCTTCTAATTTCCGCTTTCCTCGCCGCTTTGAATGGTGCGCCCTGGACTTCATCCTGTAACACCAGCTTATAACAACGACAGTCCCACTCTCTGCCTACAATATTGTGCCAGAGTTTACGTATCATCCCAATGACACCCTTCCCGCCATCGCGCTGAGCAGGCTGGTCCCCTCGGTGTTCTAACCATTGGATGCCAACAGCTTTACCCCACAGCTTCTGACAGTGGGCGATATCATCCGACTGAACAGGTCGCTCCTCGACTACACCATTGTCGCTGCTTTCAATGGTCTTGATGAGACTAAACCAGTTTCGTCTTTTTCATACTACAATAATCCATTTTCGGATGGTGGCGACGTGGTGCATGTCCCTGTGTTTTCAGAAATTGAGCAGTTCTAATTCTTCCTGGAGACGAATATCACTGTGTGCGTTGGCCTAGTACTAATGGGCAATTATTCCTGGTACCCCGATTATCAGACACTTGTGAGGATGGCTGTCATCATGGCTGCTGAGTGCTGAAATTGATGACACCTGCCGGCGCAGGTAGCCGTCACCTGCCGAATACCGACTCTCTTTCACCTGGTCTGGACTGCCGAGTAGCCAGAAACGGAACGATGGCATCGGAGAGCAAAGATGCGGGCATATAAGCAGTAAGGGAAAATGGGCGGCGGTGAACTTTGTGGCGGTAAGAAACAAGAATGTGTGTGTGATCGGTGATCCCTACATTGTTTTGATTGCTTTGTGGCAGATTCGATGGTATCACCATGGTTGGCCACTGCCAAACGCGACCTTTTTTCTTCCCACCAAACGGTGAACACCATTCTCCCATCTGGCGAAACACAATGTCTTTCAGATCTTTCAAACGTACTGATGGCCTGTGGTTTCTCGACGATATCCCTGTCATCCAAAAGATGCCATGGGAGTAGGGCTGTTCGCCGTACCGTATACAGTATACGGCCGTATGCCAACGGCTACTATACGGCTGCATTCCTGGCCGTAACCTGTACTGTGTTGGAGAGGTACAGAGGGTCGTACGGTATGGTACAGTACGGTATTACAGCCGTATTACGGCTGTACGGCCATCAAATCTTACGGTACAGGGCCATATATAAGCGAAATGATTGCGTCACAAAAAACCTATCTCCTCCTTCCACAAACACTTTATGATAATTATAAGACCACCAAACTATAGCTAGGAAGCATATCTATCATTCTATGTAGGGATTTCAGCTACTTTTTCCATCTTGCAGAGTTATAAGACATTCCTTCCAAAAAAGGTAATTGTGTTTGAAAAGCTTCCAAACTGCTTTTTGATGTGTTTGAGACGATGTTGTGAGAAAATATGTTCAACATTTGGCAGATGATGTAATCGTGCACGTGATACACGTGATCTTCCCGATGCGACACGACACGTTCAACTACTGACACGCCTGCCGACCGTCCAAGCGCAAGCTAAAACTCAACAGGTGAGCTCTCGCTGAAGGAAGGAAGGAGGAGTAAAATATATGCAAGTGTTTCAGGCTCCATTCGGTTGCCGGCATTTTGCGGCACTTTTCGTCACTTTCGAATCACTTGACGTTCGTCATTTTGATGCGGCACTTCCAAAGTGCTTCGGACCATATCCGATATAGCCGAAGCAATCCGATAAGTGTAGATTCGCCTTTGCTCTCATCTTTACACCTACCACACCTGTACCACGGAGCCCCAGCTCAATAGATCTTGTCCATGGCACGTCTCCCGCCACCTTCCCCATCAAAACAGCGAAAACGGCGCCGAGTTGCCGTTGCTAGAGTCGTGCTTGCAGCAGTTCTGGGTGCGGTGGAAGTCATGAAACCGAGGCTCTTTCCGGAGCCATATCATACCTCACTCCGCACTGGCCATATCTGGGTCAAAGAGCTCCTCAATGGGCATCGCGATCGGATGCGGCGCAACATGGGCATGCACAAACACGTCTTTGGCAAGCTCGCTCGCACACTTGTGGCAAAGACTGGCTTGGGTGACTCCAAGCACGTAACACTGGACGAGGCACTCGGAATCTTTCTTCACATGATTGTCACCAACAACACCACCGAACAGGAGCACGAGTGGTTCCAAAGAAGTCCAGATACCATTCACCGGTACGTTCTTTTGCTATTAATATACACTCGCTCTCACAAATCAAATAGCCATTTCCATCGAGTCCTCGAGGCTGTTGTCTCACCAGTCATGCGTAAGAGATATCTGCGCCTGCCCACCCGAGATACACCGCCATCTCCGTATATTACCGACAATCCAAAATTCTCTCCTTTTTTGGATGACGCTCAAGGAGCACTCGATGGAACACAGATCATCACATCTCCTGCCGACGACGAGTGGAAGGGCCGTTTCCGTAACCGGAAAGGCTTCCTCTCGACCAATGTTCAGGCTGCCGTGAACTTCGAGCAACAATACATCTATTTGCTCACCGGCTGGGAGGGCAGTGCATCCGACAGCGCAATATTCAATGTGGCAAGGCAATCGGACTTGGTCATTCCAGCCGGAAAGTATTTTCTGGCCGATGCGGGCTATCCTTCCTGTGATGTGCTCTTGGTGCCATACCGAGGTGTTCGATACCATCTTCGGGAATGGGGTGAGGCGGGAGAACGGTTTGAGCTCACTTTGTTCTAATTAATCTCGGACTGATGATGGTGATACAGGCCGAAGAACTACCAGGAACTGTTCAACCTCCGTCATTCTCAGGCTCGCAACATCATCGAGCGTGCATTCGGTTCCACTAAGAAGAAGTTCAAAATGTTCCGACAGCCATCAAATTTTTCCGTTCGAACCCAAGCCAGGATTCTCATGGCATGCGGTATCATTCACAACTTCATTCGAGAACATGACCCCGACGATGACGATTACGACTCGGATACAGATATGGAGGAGGATGAGGGGGCCGGTTTCCACTCTGATGCATTACCAGAGGAGTTGTCAAACGGTATTTCCGAGGACGAGACTCAACGGGCAGATGCGAAACAAGATAGGATTGCAAAAGCGATGTGGGCCAGCTATGTAGAAGAGCTACAGCATAGAGGGATGTAACAAGATTAATTATCAAGGCCCTGGACACGAGCAATTGCATTATTAAGCCAGACGCGGCGCGCAGACTCACGCACGAGAGGAAATTTTAGGTACTGATCAGCGAGCTTTGTATTGCTGAATACCTCCACTGCCGCAGCGAACTCGTTGTCGGATAGATCTTCTCCCTCGTTCTCCATCATCCGGTTCCAGGCCGTATCGCGTCGAGCGGGAGAATCCGACCCAGGTTTGGCCAGCGACTCTTCTTGAAAGGAGGCGGCAAGGGTCTCGACAGAGGCAGCAAGGCCGGCAAGCACGTCGGTTCCAGAAACACGGCCATTACGCGAGCGACGCAAGCCGACCTTCTTCACGGACGAAGTGCGGCTTTCGAGGGCGGTCTTGGATGGTTTCGAGAGAGGAGTGCATCGAGCAGTGCTCACTTGATTCTAGAAACTCGCTAAGAATGCTTTGAATCAAAAAGATACGGTGCACGTACCGATATGTCCCCGAGAGTAACACGGTCCTCGGTGACCGCCTCGTCATCCACATCACCCTCCCCATCGTCGCTTCCAGCATAGGAATTGCGGCTGTCCAACCCGGGCAAGCCGATGGATTGACTGCCCCCGGTAGCGCCGTTGGAAAAGGCATCCTCACCTGTTGCCATCACGTTGTCGCAGAGGAGGGCCATGTCGTTGTAATGGGGAAAGGGGCGGTTCCGGAAGGGGCGGTGCTTCTTGTGTTTCTGTCTCGCAGTCAGCGCAGAAGTTCACAAGGGGCGGATACACTTACACTGAGGTACGCCTCCCAAACTTCTTCGGTAGCCGTGACGAGACTGGCGGCTGCATCCCACCCGAAGCCGGAGAGCCCCCGAAGCTCCTTGTAGACCTTGTACTGGCCCTTGATCTAGAGACTGTTTGTTAGAGGAAGATGAGGACATAGAGCTCTGGTGCGCACCCGGCACCAGCAAGATTTGACTTGTTTGCTCGTATATGTGAATCCTGCGGTCCTCAGAGCCACAACAACCCTGGTATAGCTCTCCGAGGTCCACCCAGACTCCGCCTGTCGTCCCAGCTTCTTCTCTTCGAGAAGGATGCGGATGAGAACTCGGATGGCGGCAGCCGACCAATCCGCGCGTTGGCTGCCCTTTTTGGGCGCGTCTTCATCGCCATCCGGGTCGGGAGTCATGTCTTTGAGAGCCTTGGCCTTGGGCATGGTATCGGGGGCAAGGTAGCGGCAGTAGGCAGTGAGGATGGGACGCGATGGACGGGAGAACGTGAGAATAAACAAGAGAAGAAGGTGACGGTTAACAGTCATTTACAAAGTGACGTAGCTACCGAATATAAACAAGCCTGCATTTCACACACATGACAGGAAGTGACGCAAAGTGGTGGAAAGTGCCGCAAAATGCCGGCAACCGAATGGAGCCTCAACTTGCAAAGGAACCGTAAAGGGCACCCGGCGGCTGACTGGGACGAAGTGCGTAGGCGAATAAACTGAGGCAAAGCGTGGGCGGAGTTTGGGAGCAAAAGCGGAGAGCGAGAGCGGAGGTGAGAGCGCGAGTGCGAGCGACTTAAACTGCACAAAGTGGGGCAAAGTAAAAGTGATTTTTATTGAGAAATAAAGCCAGGTCTTTTATACACAAGAGATGAGTGAATGGAGTAAGATGAATCGAAATGAGACTCAGCAGGGACAAAGGGCTGAGGGAATGTAACGATAAAATTGAGAGTCAGGGAAGAGGGTAAGTGGTTGAAAAACAGGGAAGAGGTTGAGTCGGAAAACAGGGTAGAGAGGAAAGTAGAATTCTAGGGTGGCGGGGAATTGGATGCAGTTACCGAAAAGATACATATCAAGAGTTTTGAGGTATATGAATGCCAGGGAAATCAGTGAGGGAAAACAGTAAATTTGGATGTCGGTGGCGTAGTGCAGCCGGCAGATTGATATGTCAGGGAAGTTGGCAGAGTGGATACAGCCGTCGATACATATCTGTTCCGGGGAGATGGTGTCTAGAGGTGGTGTGAATTGTCGGGGTTGGAGCAGCGTGGGTTCGTGGAGTACAGGGTGAGAGAGAGGACCAAGAGGATGGTGGAGGTAAACTGAGTAAGCGTGTATAACTTTGTCGGATCAACAATACGAATGATTGACGTTGATTGACAGAGATCTGCAGTTCACACGGCAAGCGCGCTACCATGCGCGTCACTACACCTGCATGGTATCAAATTCCTGTGTCCTGGTTGATAAATGCTCTAACGAGAGGAATGTATGAAAGCTGTTCAAAATAAAATTTCCTTCCCCAAAACAAAGCTCCCCAGGCCCAAAATTTGGAATTTTTTTCACGCAAACCTCGAAATTTGGTGGGTGGCTGTGCAAGCGTAATGCTTACATAAAGGTGCTGGATCCGGGTGACGCCTATCTTAATTGATATTTTAAATGTACTGGAACATATAAGTAATGTCCCTACGAGCCATACGCAAACAATTTTTCACCAACATGAGGGTTCGAATCGTGTCCGCATGCAAGCTTGATCGACCCAGGCTGATTGTATCCCGACCACCAGAGAAAATGCACTCAACTGCGACAGCTGATCCTGCAAGTCCCAAATTAGATCCTGCTGTTTGACACTGAAGGAAACATACCGGGAATGGACAATATGTCCAACGCAAACCGGTGAAGCGAGAGGAACTGGTGGCGCCACGCAAACCACCATTCAATCGGGTCGCATGTGTCAAAATCCTCTGGCACAAGTTGGAAATATTGCACCAGTTCGTTGAAAGTACGCCATGAGTATAGAGACTGGATTTTGGAGCTGCTAAGATGTGAGCATCTGAATAAAGCAGTTACTGTAGTATTTCGTTCAATTCGTATGGTCACGCGTCACACAGCCAAAAAATCTACGAAAATTTTCGTAAGTCACCCAGTCACAGAGGTGATTTTGGGCTTAGCCAAGCTAGCCGAGCTTAGCCGAGCATTGCCGGCGGATCAAATTCCCTAAAGGCGACCGGTTACGAAAGGGTCAATTTGTACGATGGTGTCACACCCCAAACCGCCTTACGAATTGAATGAAATACGACAGTATCATGTACTTCACGAGCTGCAGGCTCTTTGATGTCGCGGACAGAAATTGTCCGCAATGAAGCAGGTATTGAGAGATAAAGAAATTACATTCACGTTGCGATATTTAGGCTAAGACAGCATTCCTTGACCGGAACAATGATTAGGTAGGGACCTTGTGAAGTGGATCAAAGCCAAGACATTGACACGCAAAAAGTTGAATATCAGGAGGTGGCGCAGGGGCACTGTGGAGTGGGCGGTGCGTAAAACGGACCCAAGTAAATTCTAGCTGTACCCAGAGGGGGCAGACCAAGCTCGATGTCCAAGGAACTCTGTGATTGAGTCAGGTTGGGCATGGAAATGAACAGAACGATAGGCGCGAGTAAGCAAGACATCGCCAGCAGAATGATAAGAGTGATTGCCGGTGAAGATACGGCCGTAGACGGCTCTGACGGTATGGGTCTGTACGGTATGCTGGCCGGGTACTTGCCGTACCATCGGCTGTTGCTGAAACTTCCCGTACGGTACGGTGACGGGTGCGGTATTTGCGGCTGTCTGTACGGCCGTATATACGGTGACGGCGAACAGCCCTAGCCATTCTGTGTGCGGAAGACTCGCCTTTTTGTCAGTAAATCACTCCTCGCCGCACGCTCGACGTAGTCTCTCTCAGACAGACACTTCAATACATTCTAAACTCGTACCTCGTACGCTCGACGACATTCTAGGCCATCTTTCAATTCCTCGAGCTCGCGATGGATCACGAACTTGAACCCTTCTCCAGCACCTCGAAACAAGCTCTCTGACAACCTGCACTACAAAATGGACCTCCGGTGTTAGATCTCGTGGCAATACCCATATTGCACGAAGTTGGAGCTACCTGGCTCCTTCCCCTCGAGCTCTATGCGGTGGGAACACATACGGGGAAAGAACTCATGGTCAGCGGACCTTGAGCTAACCTATCTGCGGCGACGAAGCAGACTTGCCTTCTTTTGGCTGGCCACCAACCACCAACTACGAGTGACGATGAAGATCAATTAATTCCTTACCTACAATTCAACCTGCCCATTCCGCAGATCGTGCAATTCAGTCAAGATGACAGAGGTGGAATTACATCTGATTCAGGACCCGGAACAGCACCCCCTCGCCGAGTGGCTCCCGGAAACTTGGAAAGACCTAAGAAGGCGGCTATGTAGTCAGTGCTACTCGCAAGCACGCGACGAGTACGAAGCGGTCGAGGAGGAGATATGGGATGAGCTGCTTGAAAATTGCGCACTGGAGGCTGGAGCAGCGGTGGGTGGCGATGGCTTGACGGACTTTCTGCGGCTCCGCTTTCTTGCTTGGATTCAAAGTTGTGCCCTTTGCTTATTCAAACATTGCGCCTTACACACCTCCTGTATTAAGCAGATCCCTCATATCAATATACATCTGTTTATTCTTCACACGCTACTGATTTCCGACACCGTCGCAATATTTCAACTTTCTCACCCTTGGGGAAGGGTATTGGAGGATATCCCGATTTTTCTCTCTATGACTAATTTTTTATGCTCTCGATCGTTACCTCTCTTCCTTTCTCCTTCCTCCGGATTTTCTCTTCACCTCCAGCCCCAGAGCCGACTTGACTTGACTGACAAGCTTCAACCGTGAATCCCATCCCACATAACTCCAGTCCGTTCTTCTCATTCTCAAGTTCTTGAGCCCATTTAAACTTTCATTCAACAATCCATCGTCGCGAGGAATGCAGGACGTGTAGATTGTTCATGTTTGGTTCATTTGGGTCAGTCTTGGAGCCCATCCTCATTTGACCATCCTATGATAATTGGCGAGAATTATGCAGTGTTCTGAGTAGAAAATTGAACGAATAGGTATTGATTCAGTCATTCATGCAGCTACTCTGTGCCCGATTTCCAGAACATCCTAAATTTTGGGTACTTGGAATCATCATTCATTTATGTATACTTATTTCACGTTCAACTTCGTCGAAATCGATTTCCCCTTTTAATGCTACCTACCTGCCTACCTACCTACCTACCACCCTCGCCGGAGCGTAGCGAAGGGTTGTCTTGTACTGCTTATCATTTTCCTTTATCACTCACCCTCGGTTCTGGTGCCACCAAAATTCCGACTCAGGCATTGTGACATGCGGAGTATGGGCATCAATGAGAAGAATTGTGGAATCCAGTGCAGCATCGGCTCATTATTTACCCATTTCCTCATACAAATCGTCATGAACTGGGAATCATTGAGTGTACAACTGAGAGTCCACGGCGCACACCACCTTCGTCACTTCATCAGGTCGGTGATTCCAGCGGAAATTCATCGCTTCGTGTAAATTCTACAAAAGTTTGTCAGTAGAGTGAAAGTTCATCACTTGCGCTGTGCGGATGTAAATCTTCGTCACTTGAACTGTCATTGGCTAGATCTCATTGCATGGGTATGTGCCATGAAGCACTGTTTCTCTTACTGCCACCATCATTTCCTACCGCTCGCTCGCCTGCAAGCCTCATCGACAACCATGTTCTCCGACAATGTTTGGATGGATAACGAGGGTCTCAAGTCCCAGATCTGGAGGAAGAAAGGAGTCAGCCAGGTCCCACCAAATATGTTGACAGCGGAAGTAGAGGACTTGGTGAAGGCAGCACGAGAGACTGCATTCTTGGGCAAAGGTATGATACCCGTGTCTTTGTCCGGAACTTCCTCCACCCTGGCTCTGCACGAAGCTCTTCCTGGCTCCCTATTTGTCACAGAAGGAGTTTCGGCGGGAGAGCGAGGCATCTTCGGCTCAAATTCCTCGCTTTTCAACCAGGGGCCTTTCGCCGAGACAGGGGAAACCAGTTGTAGGCGAAATGTTGGGGTGCCCGAGGTAGAGCGCTCCATACTTCTTGCGACTGACATTCTATGCTGACCACTTTCATAGACGTTCTTGGCTTCTTCGTCCGGGCGCCGAATTCCGCCCGCTGCAATGTCAAAATGCTTGTCCAGAAGAGTGAGGTAATGTTCAACCTCTGCTCAATAACAGATGCCGAGAATTTCAAACTCGTTGGCCGTGTAGTAGGCAAGGGGCTCCTCATTCCTTCCCAAAGTAGGAATGGTTGGCGTGATTGCCCTGAACATTTCAAACACCGGTTTAGCGCGTTTGTGGAAGTCGTTCAGGAGCTTCCAAAACACCTAGTACGTCGATTTCTGGGGACAGTACACATTTGTCTTGTCGAGAAGTATTGTTGTCTCAATCGAGGTGAGCAGTTTCCGAAGAATTCCCAACTGATCATGGAAGGTGCTCGTATGCATTTTCGGTGAAACGGTGCACTAGGGTGCAGCCATGAAATATAATGGATTGCCTAGTGAGAAAAGCGAACTAGTCACTCTACTCAAACAAACCAAAACCAAAACAAATCACTAATCGTAATCCTAATACTCATGTGTATGTGTTCGGAGAAGTATGGTACATATCACCTGTCAAGAGGGTGTGCAAGGTTGGAATAAGGCTTTTGTTTCAATAACAACTATGTGGTTTAAGGACGGTTATGCTGGGGTAGCAGGGACTTCACACCAACAGGATATCAAGACTCAAGTTAAACCTTTGACTGTTCAAGTCTTCAGTTTCTTTGTGAGTGGCAGAACCTAACACTACTGGCAACTAGCCAAGAAGCAGAAGGTAGGGCAGACTATCAACAGACAGATGCTACTTCAAATATCAACCAATCCTGCACAAATGGCAGCGGTATCAACGAAACAGGGGCAGTTGGTTGTATTTTTTCAACCACTCTTGTTCTCAAGATCTAACAGCTGTGGAGCCCATGTGAAAAGCCTTCAGCAGGGCTCCACCAGGGACCCGGACCAAAGTACATAACTCTGTTGATGACCCCTGGATTATTTCCTACTCATGTATATGTGCTTTAGGCTCCATTCGGGTTGCCGGCATTTTGCGGCACTTTCCACCACTTTGCGTCACTTCCTGTCATGTGTGTGAAATGCAGGCTTGTTTATATTCGGTAGCTACGTCACTTTGTAAATGACTGTTAACCGTCACCTTCTTCTCTTGTTTATTCTCACGTTCTCCCGTCCATCGCGTCCCATCCTCACTGCCTACTGCCGCTACCTTGCCCCCGATACCATGCCCAAGGCCAAGGCTCTCAAAGACATGACTCCCGACCCGGACGGCGACGAAGACGCGCCCAAAAAGGGCAGCCAACACGCGGATTGGTCGGCTGCCGCCATCCGAGTTCTCATCCGCATCCTTCTCGAAGAGAAGAAGCTGGGACGACAGGCGGAGTCCGGGTGGACCTCGGAGAGCTATACCAGGGTTGTTGTGGCTCTGAGGACCGCAGGATTCACATATACGAGCAAACAAGTCAAATCTTGCTGGTGCCGGGTGCGCACCAGAGCTCTATGTCCTCATCTTCCTCTAACAAACAGTCTCTAGATCAAGGGCCAGTACAAGGTCTACAAGGAGCTTCGGGGGCTCTCCGGCTTCGGGTGGGATGCAGCCGCCAGTCTCGTCACGGCTACCGAAGAAGTTTGGGAGGCGTACCTCAGTGTAAGTGTATCCGCCCCTTGTGAACTTCTGCGCTGACTGCGAGACAGAAACACAAGAAGCACCGCCCCTTCCGGAACCGCCCCTTTCCCCATTACAACGACATGGCCCTCCTCTGCGACAACGTGATGGCAACAGGTGAGGATGCCTTTTCCAACGGCGCTACCGGGGGCAGTCAATCCATCGGCTTGCCCGGGTTGGACAGCCGCAATTCCTATGCTGGAAGCGACGATGGGGAGGGTGATGTGGATGACGAGGCGGTCACCGAGGACCGTGTTACTCTCGGGGACATATCGGTACGTGCACCGTATCTTTTTGATTCAAAGCATTCTTAGCGAGTTTCTAGAATCAAGTGAGCACTGCTCGATGCACTCCTCTCTCGAAACCATCCAAGACCGCCCTCGAAAGCCGCACTTCGTCCGTGAAGAAGGTCGGCTTGCGTCGCTCGCGTAATGGCCGTGTTTCTGGAACCGACGTGCTTGCCGGCCTTGCTGCCTCTGTCGAGACCCTTGCCGCCTCCTTTCAAGAAGAGTCGCTGGCCAAACCTGGGTCGGATTCTCCCGCTCGACGCGATACGGCCTGGAACCGGATGATGGAGAACGAGGGAGAAGATCTATCCGACAACGAGTTCGCTGCGGCAGTGGAGGTATTCAGCAATACAAAGCTCGCTGATCAGTACCTAAAATTTCCTCTCGTGCGTGAGTCTGCGCGCCGCGTCTGGCTTAATAATGCAATTGCTCGTGTCCAGGGCCTTGATAATTAATCTTGTTACATCCCTCTATGCTGTAGCTCTTCTACATAGCTGGCCCACATCGCTTTTGCAATCCTATCTTGTTTCGCATCTGCCCGTTGAGTCTCGTCCTCGGAAATACCGTTTGACAACTCCTCTGGTAATGCATCAGAGTGGAAACCGGCCCCCTCATCCTCCTCCATATCTGTATCCGAGTCGTAATCGTCATCGTCGGGGTCATGTTCTCGAATGAAGTTGTGAATGATACCGCATGCCATGAGAATCCTGGCTTGGGTTCGAACGGAAAAATTTGATGGCTGTCGGAACATTTTGAACTTCTTCTTAGTGGAACCGAATGCACGCTCGATGATGTTGCGAGCCTGAGAATGACGGAGGTTGAACAGTTCCTGGTAGTTCTTCGGCCTGTATCACCATCATCAGTCCGAGATTAATTAGAACAAAGTGAGCTCAAACCGTTCTCCCGCCTCACCCCATTCCCGAAGATGGTATCGAACACCTCGGTATGGCACCAAGAGCACATCACAGGAAGGATAGCCCGCATCGGCCAGAAAATACTTTCCGGCTGGAATGACCAAGTCCGATTGCCTTGCCACATTGAATATTGCGCTGTCGGATGCACTGCCCTCCCAGCCGGTGAGCAAATAGATGTATTGTTGCTCGAAGTTCACGGCAGCCTGAACATTGGTCGAGAGGAAGCCTTTCCGGTTACGGAAACGGCCCTTCCACTCGTCGTCGGCAGGAGATGTGATGATCTGTGTTCCATCGAGTGCTCCTTGAGCGTCATCCAAAAAAGGAGAGAATTTTGGATTGTCGGTAATATACGGAGATGGCGGTGTATCTCGGGTGGGCAGGCGCAGATATCTCTTACGCATGACTGGTGAGACAACAGCCTCGAGGACTCGATGGAAATGGCTATTTGATTTGTGAGAGCGAGTGTATATTAATAGCAAAAGAACGTACCGGTGAATGGTATCTGGACTTCTTTGGAACCACTCGTGCTCCTGTTCGGTGGTGTTGTTGGTGACAATCATGTGAAGAAAGATTCCGAGTGCCTCGTCCAGTGTTACGTGCTTGGAGTCACCCAAGCCAGTCTTTGCCACAAGTGTGCGAGCGAGCTTGCCAAAGACGTGTTTGTGCATGCCCATGTTGCGCCGCATCCGATCGCGATGCCCATTGAGGAGCTCTTTGACCCAGATATGGCCAGTGCGGAGTGAGGTATGATATGGCTCCGGAAAGAGCCTCGGTTTCATGACTTCCACCGCACCCAGAACTGCTGCAAGCACGACTCTAGCAACGGCAACTCGGCGCCGTTTTCGCTGTTTTGATGGGGAAGGTGGCGGGAGACGTGCCATGGACAAGATCTATTGAGCTGGGGCTCCGTGGTACAGGTGTGGTAGGTGTAAAGATGAGAGCAAAGGCGAATCTACACTTATCGGATTGCTTCGGCTATATCGGATATGGTCCGAAGCACTTTGGAAGTGCCGCATCAAAATGACGAACGTCAAGTGATTCGAAGTGACGAAAAGTGCCGCAAAATGCCGGCAACCGAATGGAGCCTTACACATTGCTAAAAATCAGTTGGGGAGTAACCCCTTGTTCTTGCTTACTTCCTACTTAATCCTACAAGTCATCAATTACTTACTTGCCAACACTGACTACAATACCTGTGACTCCAAAGAACCCTCGCTCATGGAGAAGAATGGGAGCATACACATTTTGTTACTTTCCAGGAATCATCTCAGAAGGTGTTAGAACCATTGCCCAGGCTTGGAAGTGGTTGGAGGATTCTGAACTGTGCTTTGGAAGCCAGCAAAAGCCATTTGGCCATACAATGACTTGGAACATGTTCAATGCCAATCAAAGCCGAATAGGAATTTTCCGACAAATTGTCACCTCTTATAAATTTAGCAGATTTGGGGATTGTTTGTCAATTGGGACTCCCGGGTGTGTCAGTTCACATTCCCCGCTGTGAAAGTTCATCAGTTCAACATACAAAACACACACTGCCCTCACCCACCTACTTTGTTCCCCGACCACCATGTTCCCTCAACGAACCACCCCATTCTCTCGACTAACCACCATGTTCCTTTGACTAACTGCTACACCAGATCTGCAACACTGATGCTGGCCAACAATATCTGGGCCAAGATCTGGTGCTCGAGGCTCCAGTCAAACTCTTCCAGGTGTGTGCACATTTCGTGGCCTCAGAAGCACAAGAAGTCTTCCACAACCTGAAAGTCGGTTCCCAAAATTATCTGCTCACCTATCACTAAATATTATTCTGCAGAGCCCACCAATCCATCCAAAACTGCGACCTGCATCATAGACGACACATCAGGTATGAATTTTGCTTTCCGGTCTGTCTCTCCACTCACAAGTCCAGAGATTGTTGCTGCTGCTGGACCTTTAACAGTAATTGAGTGTCAGACACCAATATCAGCTCAGCCACCTCAGAAACGACACAATCTTGGCCCACTCAAAGGGTGGGGTGTACAGCATGATGGGGTATCCCTTAGCACTGTTGACTATGCTCAAATTACCGGGATAAATTTAACAAAGAATATCCAGAGTATGCTAAAGCAGTCCTGCCTGCTGTGTAAGGGCAACCTTAAGCTCGGCGCGGGGCGCAGAAACTAGCAGGGGAATCTGAAGAATAAATATAGGTACTAGAATACAGGAGTGGAAATACTACACACCTAGCGGGGGAATCCGAAGAGAAGAAAGGATGAGGATTCCCACGCTGGGCGAAACCTTATATACTAATTGGTAACTACCCAGTAGCACATGTCCGGAGGTATCTACAGTGATCGCAGCCCTGATCGCACAGCAGGTGCCAACGAGAGCGGACAGATGTCCCGGGTGGTTTGGCGGACGGATATATGGCCACAGAAGTATCTGGAGCGTCGGGCAGAAAACCATCCGAAGTATTCGGAGCCGGCCCGGATGGAAAAGCGTCCGAAGCACCCGAAGCACCCGAAGCATCTGGGGCAGGTCCGGATGGAAAACTCTCCGAAGCAGCCGAGGCAGGCACAGGTTGGTGAATATAATGGTCTGGGTTTCAATGCGCCCATTGCCAACCACAACTGAGCAAAGCAATGAAGCTAAGCAAGGAGTGAACAGCCATGCTTCGCCGTGTCACGGTGTGATGGAAAGGTTGAACTGACAAAGATTCACAGCAAGGAAGTGAACTGATGAAGATTCAGAGCCAGGACTCTCAAGTGACGAAAATTCACGGCTTGGAGTCTCAAGTGACGAAGAATACCTCAAATGTGCTAAATTTACACGGGGTGACAAACTTTCTCAAAATTAGCCGAACTGATGAAGTGACGAAGGTGGTGCGTACTCTTTGCGATGCCAGGTTGATGGACACTGAGGCTACTGACTGCCTTTGGCCTTGCTTTTGCATTGACTTCCGGATGTCCTAGCAGGGATCACTCTTCATGTGCGGGCCACTGCTTCTAGGTTGGCTTTGTCGGGGCAAGGGTCCAACTTCTACTGTAGTATTTCAACCAAATGTTCATGGGGTGTCACCTGTCACCACAAATGTTCACTAGAAATGGTGTTTATTCCTCGGCAATCATGGGAAAGTTACCATATATAGCAGTACAGCGAATGCCGGACCGAAAATTTTGGTGTTTTTCGGACTATTTGGGCCACAAAATTGCAAGGTCACCGTCACCTAGGCCAAAAATGTTCAGTTTATGACCCTCTGTCACCCGTCACCTGAACATTTGGTCGAAATAGTACAGTATCTTCGGGTACGTCGCTCTGGGCTCGCATCGCTAGATTTCTGAAAGATCCAGTATCGGTACCTTGCTCCGACGAGCGCGGTGTGGGGCAGGCTATCCACTACCGAGTCGATGGATTCGGAATATATATTAAGAATTAATGAGAGAATATTTTGCGGGATCTCGAGGCACGTCAGTTGCACCAGAATGCGGTATTGTCGATTCCAAAGGCCAAAAAAAAAGAGAAAGAAAGGGTCACCAGCTCTTTCGTTTCTTTGCGAACTTGGCTGCCGTCCCCCCCCCCCCTTTTTGTTGCTAGAACAGCCCTGTGCCTGATATATATACTGTGCTAGATTTCTGGTCAGCATCAGACTTCAGTGGCCTTACTGTAGTAACTGTGCGATTCTGAGAATCCCTCTTGAACATCGGCTTCTATATACATGAAATAATCAATCAAGCATACGACCACCAGTACTGCAAAAGCGTACATCTGGTTTCTGGGCATAACGAAAAAAGAAACGTGCTTCAGTCTCACAACTTGGGCCTGATTCGAACAGGCAGATCCACTCAAAGGTTCAATGTCTTACCAACACACACGGAGTGGGTGCGGGCCATCCGCCACCGAGTCATTAAATTCCTTGCAAGCAGAGCCGAATACCTACTGTTCAGAATGCATAGAAGGATATCTTGGCAAGGACATCGGGACTGGAGGGTAGCCACGGCACCGCGTCAATAAAGCAATTAACGATTAAGGATTAGCTGGTAAATACGCGGGGTGGACGAGGTATCTAAGCTATATACACAATGAGTGCGAGTAGGTTGTTCCGAATGCGAATGCACTGTATGTAAATGTGAATGTAAACTGTAATGCGAGCAATTCCATTCCATTCCGTTTCGAGACGAGACGACGCGATAGCAGATTTAACAATGCGAGAGGCGAGAGGGAAGCAGGAGAGGGAGTCGTGAGGGTCGTAAGTAGTCATCAGTGAGTGAGTGAGAGGAATAAACACGAGGGAGAGAAATAAAGATAAACGAGACGGAATGAATGGGTGGATAGATGAATATGGCGCGTTACGCGCCGCCGGGGAGGTAAGACCTTTTGCCTGCTACCACTTTTTAGCGAGCGAGCAACGCAGCCAGGGGCCCTGGGAATACGTCCTCACGCGCCCCACCACGCCGCCGCGACGATCATCGCTCCCCAATGAGCGTCACCTGCCCCGCGTCCGTCCCCTTCCCCTTCTCCGCCCTCTTCCCCTTCGCCCGCTCTGAGGAAAACGATGTCGGGTGCACCGCCGGCTTGTCCCTGGGATCTGCACCAACACCCATCACCCCATTGGCACTCGGCGTTTCACGATGCAGCCCCCACAGCGACCTCGCCGTCTTAGCGATAGGCGTCAGCACCGAGGTCGCCGTCGCCATCGCCGTCGAATGCACCTCCCCGCCGCGCACGCTCCCCTCTAGTGTGAGCAGCCCCCAGCGCCCCAGCACACGCGCGTCCTCCGACTCGTCGCTGCCTTCTGCCGCGTGCCCCGCACGCAGATACGACGAGGCGCACGCGTCCGGCTCAAGGACGACGAGGCATCGCTGGCATCCGCATCTGCATCCGCGCCGTGTACCTCACGCCTTTGCCTCAGAAGCCTGCCTCCGCTCCCGGCCGCATACGCACTCCCACCCGCTACCACCGTAGGAAGCGGAGGAAGCGCAAAGGGAGGCACCGGAGGCGGGAACGCCGCCGCCTCGGCGCGGAAGGCAGCCCACTCCGCCTGCAGCGCCGCGAGGCCTGCGTGCAGGGCCGCTTGGATGCTCTCGACCTCGTCGTCTTGGGGCTCGCATGGCCTCTGTGGCTGCGGTCGACGGAGGCGGGGGTGAAGAGGACAACGAGAATGACGGTGCGTAGGCCGGGATGGACGGTGACGGGTCGGGTGTGGGGAGCCAGGGCAGGGCGGACACGATAGACGCGGACGCAGATGAAGTCGCTACCGCTCCCTCGAGCGCGCGCACCCTCGCATCGAGCCCGTCTAATCGCCCTCCCTCCAGCACGACCATGTCCCCGCTGTTTTGCTCGCCCTCAGTACCGGCAGAGCCGCCGAACGCAGCAGTAGGCCAAGCCGGGCTAGCCTCCTGCAGTGCGCGCAGCCACCCATGCAGCGTGCCGAGCTGGATGGACAGCATGTCGAGCTGCGCGGAGAGCGCGGCGAGGTGCTCGGGTGCGGGCGCGGGTGCGTCTTCCCCTTCCCGCCCTTCCCCTGCTTCCCTCCCCTCGCCCTTTCCCTTCCCCTGCCCTTCCTCCGCTCCACCACCCTCCCCCTCGGCAGCACCCTTCCCTGCCTGCTCCTAAGCCGCAGGCGACGTCGACACATCATCGCCGACAACCCCGCCGGGAACCCCTCCTCTTCGTCCCCCTCCCCAGCACGGTGCCGCACAGAGCTATCAATCTCCAAATCCTCCAACAAATCTACCGTGCGTGCTTCGGCTTCGACTTCGGCTTCGTGCGCCGCGCCTTGCCCGTTGCGGAGAGCGCCCACCGCGCGCCGTCGTTCTCGTTCTCGTTTGCTCCCGTCTCTGTGTTCTTCTCCGCAGCCTAATGTCCACGCACCTTCTCCTCCTCCTTGCCCCCACCACACCCGCATCCAGCCCATCGTACGCCCCCGCCCGAATCGTCCGCGCCCTCTCTCTCTTCCGCTCCGCCCTCGCCGTCACCGTCCTTGCCCGCTCCCGCGTCGCTCGCGCGCGCGCGCGCTGCACCTGCACCGCGGCGGCCTCGGCGCACAGCGCGAGGGTCGATGTGTGCAGGGACGACGATGCGGAGGCGGGGGATGAGGGGGCCACTGTATGGTGGAAAGAACGCTGCGTCAGCATGGCATGGGCGGGGCAGAGTGAGTAGAGTGCGAGTGAGGTGAGGTGAGGAGGGGGGAGGGGATGGGGGAAACAAGGGAAGGGAAGGGAGCAGGCAGGAAGCGTACACCCAGACACCGAATCGTCACTCGCGGCAGACACCGAATCGTCTTCCGCACCCGCGCCCGCGATAGACGGCAAGCTGGGCGCCAACGCCCCTCGCCGCGCGCACGGCTTCCTCCAGCGCCGCCTGCGCCTGAGCCAACCCCGCGCGGAGCTGCACCAGCACGAGGGCGCTGACGGCGGGCGTTTCGTCGGCTGCTGCAGGTGCAGGTGTTGGTACTGTTGCAGAGGCGGCCGGTGCGGCGGGTGAGGTGGTGTGGGTGGCTGCGTTGGTGTTGGTGTGCGTCTGCGCATCCTCCTGCTGCTGCTGCAGCGGCGCACCCGTGCCCGTACCCGTACTCAGGCCCGGCGCAGGCCCCGGGCCCGGCCCCATCTCGGCCCCTCCATGTCCGCCCAGCGCGGATGTAGACACACCCGCACCCACCCTCCCGCAATCGCGCGAGGATGCTATCAAAGTCCACGCCGCGTGTGCTCGTGGGCCGGATGCGCTCTGCGCCCATGCCGCCCATGCCCGCGAGGTCCGTGGCGTGCTGTGGGTGCCTCCCTGCTCCTCCCCCACTTCCATTCCCTCCTGCGGTGGGACCTCCACCGGGGCCAGATGCGTTGTTGGAGCCCGGATTCGGGTACGAGTTGTTCGTGTTGGGATACGATGAGGAAGAAGAGTTGTTGGGATACCCATTCGGGTGCAGCCCCGAGTTATTGTTGTTGTTGTCGTTATTGGGATGGTCGGACGGCGGCGGCGGCGAGTACGCGCGCTGCTCGGTGGGCGTGAACACGCATGTGACGTGCGCGGCGACCTTGCGGTGCACGACTTCGCCGTGTTCGCCGACGATGTCGATGCCCAATTCCTGTGTGCGTAGGCATTAGCTGAAGAATAAGGCAACGGAGAGGGGAAGGAAGAAACAGATGGCCATCCCATGAGTTGGGATAATTGGCCTGCCTACCTGCTTGCATTCCGTTGACTTGGCCGAGTGATGTTGCAATTTCTGGTTCAAGGAATTAATTCAATCCGGGCCGTCACCTGTCAAAGAGTCCAAAGCAGCGGTGTTGGCTTTAGGCTAGATTGGAGGGAGGAACACAGTGAGCCAGAATCTTTGGCTCCAGGAAAATGTGGGAAGGAGGAACACAAGAGTCCGAAGACCCCTTGAAGACCCCCAAACAAGGATAGACCACCAGCGACTCGGGCCTGATTCGAACAGGCAGGTTCCACCGACACAAGAAATCACAGCGGAATATGCCAACATGATGTAAACGCGGACCATCTGCCACCGAGTCGTTCTCTTGTGCCTGCTTTCTCGTTGACCAGGCCGCGTCCAGATGAGCGTCGAGAGCAACCACCACTTGCTTGACGCTATTTAGCATCAGCTTCCCTCCCTTTCCCCATACATCCGTCCTGGCCGCCGCGTGTCCAGCACGATGCTCTCCGACGACGGACCCGTTCCGGGGCTGTACTTCCTCCCGCTCGACCCCCCTCCCGCCCCAATTCCGCGTCCGCGTCGGCCGCCAGCTGAACCAGAAGAGCGCCCCCAGCGCCGCGAACGGCCGTGTTTGAGAGCCGCGTGCTGAGACGGCAGCATGCAGAGGCCTGGGTCGAAAATGGGCGGGTGCGTATGCTGACTCCCAAGGTGGAGTTGCAATACAAATTGATGCTGGCTGGCGTTTGTGTAGGTTCTCATCCGAGACGTCAAGTCGTTGAATGGGACGTTCGGGAATGGCGAGCGCCTCAGTCTGGAAGGCGTCGAGTCGGACCTGTACGAGTTGCGCTCGGACGGTGTCCCTTTACTTCTACCTCGCTTTTCGACTTGCTTTTGCTTCTCCCTTGCTTCCGGCTCCTGTCAAAGCTCTTGGGATCTCTCATCGCCGTGGGCCGTCAGCCGCTACTGGGTTGATTTCGCCTGCGAGTCCACCTCTGGGGCGGGGTTCACTCGCGGTGGAGCCAAAACTCGCTACTCGCTGGGCCTTGTCTATATGCTCAGGAGTAAGTGCTTCCGACGTGGTGTCGACCACCCACACACGAGCCTTGGGCTATACGCTACCTGCCCCTCATCGTGCTCTGCCGCTAGAGGTTGGTGCCGCGCACGCCGTGCGGATGTCTCGAGTCCCGTCCGAATTCTACGTCGTCTACGCTCGGACGCCGCGCTCGGGCGGACTGTACAATTCAACCCCGCCTTTGTCCCGCTCTCTCGCTTCCCTTGTTTCCTTTCCCCTCCCTCCTTTTCTCGTTCTTAATTTCTTCTCCTCTGATTTTGCAATCACATATTCCTCGATAGCGACGAAGACAGAGCGGGAGCCGGATGCTCGCACGCAGGCAGGAGTGGGACGCGTGCGGTGTACTGCACTGCACGTCACGACATTGTCGTGCGTGCTGTTAGGCAGCTCTGCTTTTTCGATGCTCGTACCCGGCATTACCCGGGGGGTGCACCATCTACGCGAAGGCTGCGGATCGAGGACTCGTGCCTGGCTGAGGGCGCATGCACCGCGGCGCGCGGGCACGGGCAGGACCGTCTGCGCTGGCCGTTGAGGAGCGGAGCATTGCCCTTGCGCGCCGCTCGTGTTTTTGTCTGCGGCGCACGTCATCCCCTTCTCTTCTCTTCTCGTATCTCATCTTTCTCTTCTCGTATCTTATCTTATCCTATCTTTCTCTCCATCTTCGTCCTTACCTCTTGGCACACCTGCTCGGCGGGTTGGGGTGCGAGCGTGGGGCTCGGAGACCCGAGGATAGTTGCCTCCACCCACATGCGCGAGACTCCTGCTGCGCTCTATCCTGTGCCGAGGGATTATTGTGAGGACAGCGATAATAAAGAATGCTTGTGCACGCCGCTGCTGAGTATAGTAGGAATGTAGGAAAGAAATATATACCAACAGCTACGGTGTATGAGGACGGTAAAAGAGAAAAAAGAGTTTGCAAGCGTCATCGTCCCGCGGCTGGCCCACCTACAAAAGAGAACTTTGAAAATGGTACAACCTGCATAGATATAACTCAGGCCCAGGCAGTCTCCACTCAATGCAACAAAGAGTTTGCAACATGTTGTGGGCGCGGACCGTCCGCCACTGAGTACTGTAGTCTGTAGATGTGTACAGCTACTTTGAAGCAGAGCAGAATATGTGGATGAGAGAATATTTTGTGCGATTCTGAATACGTCTTGGTAACTGATAGTCTCACTTAACCAGACACTTCAACCACGAAACACGAAAGTAACTGAGAATCCTGTTCTGCAATCTGTCTGAGAAACTGGCGCATCTGCTTTTTTCGCATACCCAAGGTGAACTGGTCAGGTGTCTTCATGACTCGGGCCTGATTCGAACAGGCAGATCCACTCAAAGGTTTGGTATCTTATGATCTTACGAACGCGGTGCGGTGTGGGTTTGGGCTTTTCTAGGTGTGAGTGGGTTGAATGAAAGTTAGGTGAGTTTTTTTGGCGCATTCCAGGACAAAAGAGAATCGGCTGGAAAGGGTTATGACTCGGGCCTGATTCGAATAGGCATCTTCCACCCAAATGTCCATGGACTTTTCCTTGGAAACATACTGCACCCGCCACCGAGTCCTTGTATTGCGCTGAGGCTGAGTTGAATATAACTTACGAGAATTTTTTTGGCAGGATGTTGGTAATTTTTAATTTCCCCGGGTCACGGTTGTATCCGGGTTCAGGTCTGGTTTCGCGCCTAAGATGATGGCTTGAGGTGGAAGTAGAATCCAAATGCACTGTCCGTACTCAACGCCAAAAAAAACATGTACAATGGAGTCATGACTCGAGCTTGGTTCGAACAGGTTCATCCGCAATGACCAGAGTGCCCAACCAGCGTGGCGTTGTAGTGCTGCGGGCTGAGGGCGAGCAACTGGATACTTACTTTAACCAGCAATATAGGTTGGAAAGCGCTCATTGATTAATATATTCCGGTGTTGTTTTCAACGGTACACATTGGATTAAAAGGAGGGAGGCGGCCAAAGGCCGCCGATCACTTTGTCCGTCATCAGTGTCCGGAGGTGTCCAAAAAGATCAGAAAGAACGGAGAAGTTTGGATACCTGTATGATTATCTGCAACCAGCTCCCGCTTCACGGGAGAGAAGACACTAGGCATCGTTATTGGACTAGCGCACACTAGTTTAAACTTCAGATCTCAGCATGAATCCAACGAAGTCACCCAGATGAAACCACACTTCCTATATACCTCTTGATTTTTGCTCACATGAGTCTGGCATCAAGAAGAGCTAGACTATGGCCTCTTCGTTGGGAGAGGATAAAGCTAAGAAGGTGTGCCATCCAAGTATGAAAGGGGAAAAGTCATAGTGATAATGGTAATAGGTTGTACAAGAAGATGATGTATGCAACTATGCTAAAGACAACCCTCTACCACATCAATAGTGGCAGTGTTTCCACTCGGAACCTAAAGCAATATGATCAAGATGTAAACGGGTTTGCCCATTGCGGGAGATGCGAAGAATGCACGGGGGGATGAGCAGAGTATGTTGAAGCTCAGGGGGGTACCAAAACAAGCGAGTTTGGATAGGCTGATGTGCATGAACCCAGCCGTCGTGATCAATGGTCCAGTGAGAAATTGGGTGTGGTGAATGAATGAATTGTTGGTCAGAAGAGTCAGACATGATGCGTGTATGTCCCTTGAGCTTCTGCTCCTCGGTGCCAGTTGCTGCATCCCAGATGCGCACGGTGTTGTCTTCTGAGCCAGACAGGATCCGTGTGCCATCGGGCGAGAATGCCACCGACATGACCGAGTTACCATGTCCCTCGAGCTTCTGCTCCTCGGTGCCAGTTGCTGTGTCCCAGATGCGCACAGTGTTGTCAGATGAGCCAGACACGATCCGTGTGCCATCGGGCGAGAATGCCACTGACCAGACCGAGTTGCCATGTCCCTTGAGCTTCTGCTCCTCGGCGCCAGTTGCTGCATCCCAGATGCGCACGGTGTTGTCTTCTGAGCCAGACACGATCCATGTGCCATCGGGCGAGAATGCCACCGACAAGACCCAGTTGCCATGTCCCTCGAGCTTCTGCTCCTCAGTGCCAGTTGCTGCATCCCAGATGCGCACGGTGTTGTCTTCTGAGCCAGACACGATCCGTGTGCCATCGGGCGAGAATGCCACTGACCAGACCGAGTTGCCATGTCCTTCGAGGTTCTGCTCCTCAGTGCCAGTTACTGCATCCCAGATGCGTACGGTGTTGTCAGATGAGCCAGACACAATCTGTGTGCCATCGGGCGAGAATGCCACCGACAAGACCGAGTTGCCATGTCCCTTGAGCTTCTGCTCCTCGGCGCCAGTTGCTGCATCCCAGATGCGCACGGTGTTGTCTTCTGAGCCAGACACGATCCATGTGCCATCGGGCGAGAATGCCACCGACATGACCCAGTTGCCATGTCCCTCAAGGTTCTGCTCCTCGGTGCCAGTTGCTGCATCCCAGATGCACACGGTGTTGTCTTCTGAGCCAGACACGATCCGTGTGCCATCGGGCGAAAATGCCACCGACAAGACCGAGCTGCCATGTCCCTGGAGCTTCTGCTCCTCAGTGCCAGTTGCTGCATCCCAGATGCGCACAGTGTTGTCTTCTGAGCCAGACACGATCCGTGTGCCATCGGGCGAGAATGCCACTGACAAGACCGAGTTGCCATGTCCCTCGAGCTTCTGCTCCTCGGTGCCAGTTGCTGCGTCCCAGATGCGCACGGTGTTGTCTTCTGAGCCAGACACGATCCGTGTGCCATCGGGCGAAAATGCCACCGACCAGACCAAGTTGCCATGTCCCTCGAGCTTCTGCTCCTCGGTGCCAGTTGCTGCATCCCAGATGCGCACGGTGTTGTCAGATGAGCCAGACACGATCCGTGTGCCATCGGGCGAGAATGCCACCGACCAGACCGAGTCGCCATGTCCCTCGAGCTTCTGCTCCTCGGTGCCAGTTGCTGCATCCCAGATGCGCACGGTGTTGTCTTTTGAGCCAGACACGATCCGTGTGCCATCGGGTGAGAATGCCACCGACCAGACCAAGTTGCCATGTCCCTCGAGCTTCTGCTCCTCTGTGCCAGTTGCTGGGTCCCAGATGCGCACAGTGTTGTCAGATGAGCCAGACACGATCCGTGTGCCATCGGGTGAGAATGCCACCGACCAGACCGAGTCGCCATGTCCCTCGAGCTTCTGCTCCTCGGTGCCAGTTGCTGCATCCCAGATGCGCACAGTGTTGTCAAATGAGCCAGACACGATCCTTGTGCCATCGGGCGAGAATGCCACCGAGAAGACCGAGTTGCCATGTCCCTCGAGCTTCTTCTCCTCAGTGCCAGTTGCTGCATCCCAGATGCGCACAGTGTTGTCTTCTGAGCCAGACACAATCTGTGTGCCATCAGGCGAGAATGCTACCGAGAAGACTGTGTCACCATGTTCCTGCATGCTCACCAATGCACCCTGAGTGGTGATTCCCTTGCATTCAACAACAGGCACCACAGGGAAACAATTTTGCCATGCCATTAGGGTACAAGAACCCCCACGGGAGGACATCCCTAATTCTGTTGCAAGGCTGCTTATGTAGAGATGTGGGGTGGAGAGTGATGCCTTCCCATTTATGAACGATGCCCATAGCCTCTGACTGGCAGCCAAATATATGTTCAGCTCCTCAGCATTTAGAACCTACTATGATGTCAATATGGAGAACAAAAAAAATTACCATATGCACCTTCAACGCCCAGGTCCGAATGTGATGTATAGCAGGACGGCAGTCCAACTTTAGCAAGTTCATTGCTTCCATCCAGAAGAGTATTTTCAAGGTGCTAAACTCCAGTAGACATGTTGCCAGATGCTGCACAGCCTCATTCTCATGTCGCACTGATACCAGGTGTGCAGCCCAGTACTGACAAGCATAGCGAAGCTCTGTACTGATGTTCATTGTGATCCGCTTGGGCAACCCTTCATCTTCCTCATCGAGCAGGTAAGATGACCGGAGATTGCACATGTTGAAGTGTAGTGATTTGTTCATAATGTCAAAGCAGCCAAATGTTCGTTGGGGAAAGTAAGTAGTGCTGCCGATTGAGCATGTTCCGAGCGCTGAGGATCAAGGACAAAGTCATCAAAAGACTTGTGGTACGAGTAGATGCACCTGTCGCGTTTTGATACATACAGTACTGCATGGAGTGCATTGACACTGTTTTGAACTGCTCTCTCGTCAGCGTCTTCCGAAGCATCGGCAACTAGGGGAGCAAGATTCTGGACAGTATGAGGCTGACGCGCTGTGATAACAGCATATAGCACACGCTTCGGGATCTCCACCTCCTGCCCAATGTCTGGCAGGGCTTCAAGAAGGATGGTTTTATACAAGGAATCAATAGGCAAATCATCCTTGCCAGCCTTGACCAATTTGCCACTGTTGCGTATCTGCTGGAGCCGCTTTTTTTGCTGATCTGGTGACAATGAGAAATTAGGAGGGCCGAGGTGCCGTATAACAGTTGCAGCATAGATGAAGATCCCGGCTGACTGATCGACAATGTAATCCTGATCTTGTGCAGGCAAAAACTGCAATTCTGCACAAACAAAACGGCGGACATCTTCCCTGGCCTTCTCTGGCTCAATGTACTCCAAGCGATAGACACTACTTTCTTGAAGCAGGCAGCACTGTTCAGCAATGTCAGGGTGAGGGCGGCTGGTGACCAGAAACTTGAGTTCTTGAAGTGTTTTCCCAGAGGAGGAGAGTGACTTGATGAGATGCTCAATGAGACGAGCTCCTTGACCACCCTCAATCTCATCTAAAGCGTCAATGACGATGAGCCGTGATGGTTGGGGGTCAGTTTTCTGCTCCATCGACTGCAACCATGGGTGGATCAGAAGTTCGTCGACATGACGGTCGGAAGCAGGTACAACATCATCGAGATGGACGTTGCGGATAGCGTGAGCATAACGGGTGTAGACAGGGATGAGTTGCCGGACAATGGTGGGGATGATGAATGCACGGGAACGAGCCTTTTCGTCATTTCGGGAGCAGAAGAATGATGCCGCAAAGCGCTTGCGCTTGCGCAAGCGCTGGCACAGGGTGTAGGCAACAGTGGACTTGCCGGTACCAGCCATGCCACTGAGCCAAAAAATTGGGGAACTATCAGAGGATGTGTCGAGCGCCCAGTGTTCGAGTCTGTCCAGCAGTTCCTTGCGCGTTTCTGGTGTGCACGCCCGTCTTGACAACCCGCCAGCTGTTGTGTCCGCGTCAAACAGTGCTTTAGGAGCATAGGAAGGTAACATTGAGGCCTAGAACCAGTTTATCAACGACAGAATGGGAATCAAAAGACAGCGGTGTACCAGCGCAACCTCCAAGTTCTTCTTTATGTCTCGAGCAATGGCTTGAGTCATCCTTCGTCGTTTTGAAAATGCTTAGAAAATAGGCTACGTCGAAAGATTATTGGTTTACATGATGATCATCTGTCCCTCGCTTTAGGCGGTCCAGGCAAGCAGTAATTTGGTCAGCAATATCGCCCTGTTGGGGAATCTTCTTGACTGGATGTGATCTCTGTATGTTTTCCATCTTAAGGGCCTCCGCTACCACCAGCCTGGAAGCGATGGTCTCAGTGGTATGGTAGTTTCCGTATAAGCTGTGACATACCTTGCCAGCTGCTGGCTGCTTTCTGTGATATCGATATTGTAGCTGTCGCTCTCGAGAAGCAGACTGTTGACTTCGACAAGACGAGCTGAAAGCTTTTCAATCGCATCCTTCAGTTTCTCCTCGTTTTCGATGTATTTCTGGGAGTGCGTGTGATCATCAACGAAAGATGCTGCGGAAGAAGACGCACCGCCGCCACGTCTGATATGGCGTTGAAAAGTTCGAGAGGACCTTTGAAAGGTTCTGGAACAATGGGCGCTATTGTTTTTGTAATCCAGTCAAGTCCCTGCCACGTGCGTTTGGCTTTCTCGCAAATCGCTTTCTTCCATTGATCGTGAGTGTCATCAGAATGCGTGGCGGACAAGGTTGGTGCCGCATGGGTCGAAGCAGGGGTAGCTGCCTCTTTGTCGGTAGGCGCTGCACGGGTCGAAGTAGGGATAGCTAGCTCATTGATGCCTCGATCAAGTGTCAGGCGCACCCACAGCTTCCCCGCATGCTCTTTGCCCAATTTAAGATCCACCGCCACTGCTGCTTTGTCGTCAATCACAGAAATAACCAAGAGAGGAGAGAAAACAAACCCTGTTTCAGCAGTGGCTGGCTGGAGAAGATCCTCAATTGTATGTTTGCACTTGCCAAGTAGTTTATCCTTTCGGAGTCCGTCGTGAAAAAGTTGTATGGTGAGCTCCGTGGATCTCGAATCTGTCCAGCTTCACAAACCTCAATAGTCTTGATAAGTGGGACATTGAGTGGGACTTACAATTTGGACTCGAAGCTCCATTTTGGCGTTAAGGTTGACGCAGTCTTGGTCTTGAGGCCGCGGGAGCCGCCGCTGACCGTGACGTAGAGATTGGCATTTTGAAACGGCCTGGGCTTCCAGACAAGCTGATCTGCACTTTGGACTGGACGAGGGTCAGATAGAAAACTGTAAGGCGACGCTGCGGACTGACTGAGCAGGGAGTAGGTCTCAGGCATGGTGGTCGCGAAGAGACAGCAATGAGGTGTCGACGTGCACACTGCCATGCGGCGGGTCTCGTGAGATTGTCGTGGGATGCTTCTGGCTGTCAGATCGCTGTCGATTTGTTGCTATTTTAGTACTGTAGATACAAGAGGCGACAGATCGTGGACACTGGAGACCCCAGTGGTAGAATTTCCGATCAGGTAACGAGATCTCTGTGACCGCGGCGGACAGGATCACAAACTCTGGTGACCGCATTGAGGTCTGGCAGACTTAGGGGGGATTTCCATATTTGCACTTTGTCTCTTCCACCAGTGTTCCCGCAATTTTTTACTACCTGCGACACTCCTACGGGCTTCCTCTTCGCCGCAATGAATGCCATACTGGGCATGATTGATCCGACGCTTCTTGAAGAAGCGAGAAGCGACAGCCAGATGCCGTTAACAACCGATGGGGCAACGGCTTCTTCCACTTTCACCACCACCCCGTTCGCCTACACCTCCTTCACCGCCGCGTACTCGCCGTAAATTTACCAAGGACGAAATCGCCTCATGGCAACCCAGCAACTATGCGCCTAGGCGAGACGCGAACGAGTCGCGACTCGCGCGACGATTATGAGGATGACTGTATGTCCTTACTTCCTCCAAACCGACATTCTGTGCTAACCTCTCTGCAGGACACTCATAACGCGCCGGGCTCCGCTTTTCGAGGCGTGCAATAAGCTCTCAATAAAACCCCAAAGACAGCAGGCCTTGAGAGGCTTCTTCATGACCTTGCAAAGTATTGGTTCATTACAGCCTTCTCTTCCACACCCGTGTTGTAACATATCGCTCGTTTACAGGTTTAGCTCCCTCTCGAGCAGTACAATCGCACAATCTCGGCGAGGTGTACTGGTGGATTTCACCATGCTTCGGCACGCCACGGCAGGTTTGGCTTTGCCGAAACCTCGCCGAGCACCGCTTTCCCAATTTGGAAAGCCGGGGGAGGCGGTTTGTAACCAATTAAGAAATGAATTCACCGAGCCATGAAGGCCTACCCAAATGGCGCCAACTGGGCTCAAACTGTTCCCAGGATGCATGCCTGTCATGTGGGGTTCATAATCCGAGGATAAACCGCTAAAGATGGCTATTAACAGACTGAAATGTCTAAGGTGGCCAGGTTCCCAGTCACAAATCGTACCTCCACCTCGCGGCAACACTACGAGGACCGCAAGCAGAGCCAAATACCTACTGAATGCATAGAAGGATATCTTGGCAAGGATATCGGGACGGGAGGGCAGCCACCGCACCGCGTCGATAAAGCAATTAACGATTAAGGATTAACTGGTAAATACACGGGGTGGACGAGGGATCTAAGCTATATACACAATGAGTGCGAGTAGGTTGTTCCGAATGCGAATGCACTGTATGTAAATGTAAATGTAAACTGTGATGCGAGCAATTCCATTCCATTCCGTTTCGAGACGAGACGAGGCGATAGCAGATTTAACAAGGCGAAAGGCGAGAGGGAAGCAGGAGAGGGAGTCGTGAGGGTCGTAAGTAGTCATCAGTGAGTGAGTGAGAGGAATAAACATGAGGGAGAGAAATAAAGATAAACGAGACGGAATGAATGGGTGGATAGATGAGTATGGCGCGTTACGCGCCGCTGGGGAGGTAAGACCTTTTGCCTGCTCCCATTTTTTAGCGAGCGAGCGACGCAGCGAGGGGCGCTGGGAATACGTCCTCACGCGCCCCACCACGCTGCCGCGACGATCATCGCTCCCGCGCCCACCGCGCCAACGATGAGAGCCACCTGCCCCGCGTCCGTCCCCTTCCCCTTCCCCGCCCTCTTCCCCTTCGCCCGCTCAGAGGGCGACGATGTCGGGTGCACCGCCGGCTCGTCCCTGGCATCTGCACCAACACCCATCACCCCATTGGCACTTGGCGTCCCACGATGCAGCCCCCACGGCGACCTCGCCGTCTTAGCGACAGGCGTCAGAACCGAGGTCGCCGTCGCCGTCGAATGCGCATCCCCGCCCGCGCACGCTCCCCTCCGGCGTGAGCAGCCCCCAGCGCCCCGGCACACGCGCGTCCTCCGACTCGTCGCTGCCTTCCGCCGCGTGCCGCACGCGCAGATACGACGAGGCGTGCGCGTCCGGCTCGTCGGAGAGCGAGGACGACGAGGCGTCGCTGGCATCCGCATCTCCATCCG
Organism: Mycena olivaceomarginata; assembly: GCA_029378375.1. NCBI lineage: Eukaryota > Fungi > Basidiomycota > Agaricomycetes > Agaricales > Mycenaceae > Mycena > Mycena olivaceomarginata. The sequence goes on along the minus strand of JARKIC010000555.1, from coordinate 84,680 downwards.
CGCCGTACACCTCCCGCCTTCGCCTCAGAAGCCCGCCTCCGCTCCCGGCCGCATACGCACTCCCACCCGCTACCGCCGGAGGAAGAGGAGGAAGCGCAAAGGGAGGCACCGGAGGCGGGAACGCCGCCGCCTCGGCGCGGAAGGCGGCCCCACTCTGCCTGCAGCGCCGCGAGGCCCGCGTGCAGGGCCGCTTGGATGCTCTCGACCTCGTCGTCGTCTTGGGCTCGCACGGCCTCCGTGGCTACGGTCGACGGAGGCGGGGGTGAAGAGGACGACGAGAATGACGGTGGCGTGGGCCGGGATGGACGGCGACGGGTCGGGTGTGGGGAGCGAGGGCAAGGCGGACGCGGCAGACGCGGACGCGGACGAAGTCGCTACAGCGCCCTCGAGCGCGCGCACCCTCGCATCGAGCCCGTCTAGTCGCCCTCCCTCCACCCCGCCGTCTAATACACCCTCACTACCGACGGAGGCGTCGAAACCAGTAGTAGGCGACGCCGGGCTAGCTTCCTGCAGCGCTCGCAGCCGCCCGTGCAGCGTGCCGAGCTGGATGGAGAGCACGTCGAGCTGCGCGGAGAGCGCGGCGAGGTGCTCGGGTGCGGGTGCAGGTGCGGGTGCGGGTGCGTCTTCCCTCCCCTCACTCTTCCCCTTCACCTGCCCTTCCTCCGCTCCACCACCCTCCCCATCGGCAGCACCTTTCCCTGCCTGCTCCTCAGCCACAGGCGACGTCGACACATGCATCGCCGACAACCCTGCCGGGAACCCCTGCTCCTCCGAGTCCGCATCCAAATCCACACCAAACACCCCATGGCCGCGCATGCGCAGCGTCGGCGGAGCAACGAACGGCAGCTTGGGGGTGAACAGGTCCAGATCCAGCTCCGCCGCCTCCGCGCGGAAGTCCACGTCGTCCGTCCACTCTTCCTCTCCCTCCTCCTCTGCCCCTGCGCCTGCGTCCCTCCCCTTCCGCGCTGATGCTGCTCTGCCTCCGTCTGCCGTTTTCTCGTCATCTCCATCCTCCTCTTCTTCGTCCGACTCCTCACCCTCCTCCTCGTCCTCGACCTCTTCGTCCCCCTCCCCAGCACGGTGGCACACAGAGCTATCAATCTCCAAATCCTCCAACAAGTCCACCCCCAGCCTGGGCCGCACGCGCTTCGCCTTCGGCTTCGTGCGCCGCGCCGTGCCCGTGGCGGAGAGCGCCCACTGTGCGCCGCCGTTCTCGTTCTTGTCCGTTGCTCCCGTCTCGGTCTCGGTCTCCGTCTTCTTCCCTATCCCGCTGTTCTTCTCCGCAGCCCCATGCCCATGCCCATGCACCTTCTCCTCCTTCCCCTTGCCCCCCGCCGCATCAACCCCATCATACGCCCCCGCCCGAATCGTCCGTGCCCGCTCCCTCTTGCGCTCCGCCCTCGCCGTCACCGTCTTCGCCCTTTCCCTCGTCGCCCGCGCGCGCGCGCGCTGCACCTGCACCGCGGCGGCCTCGGCGCGCAGGGCCGCGAGCTCGGCGCGCAGCGCGCGGGTCGATGTGTGTAGGGACGACGACGACGACGCGGAGGCGGAGGCGGGGACGAGGGCGCCGCTGTATAATGGAAAGCTGGGTCAGCATGGGGAGAGCGAGGGAGGGGATGGGGAAACAAAATAGGGAAGGGAAGGGAGCAAGAGGCAGGAAGCGTACGCACCCACAGACACCGAGTCGTCGCTCGCAACAGACGGCGAATCGTCTTCACCCGCGCCCGCGATAGACGGCAAGCTGGGCGCCAACGCCCCCGCGGCGCGCACGGCCTCCTCCAGCGCCGCCTGCGTCTGGGCGAGCCCCGCGCGGAGCTGCGCCAGGGCGGCGGGCGGCTCGTCGGCTGCTGCGGGTGCTGGTGCAGGTGCTGGTGCAGGTGCTGTTGCTGGTGCTGTTGCGGCGGCGGCTGGCGGGGCGGAGGGCGCGGCTGCGTCGGCGCGCGTCTGCGCACCCTGCTGCTGTTGCTGCTGCGGCGCACCCGTGCCCGTGCCCGTGCCCGTACCCGTGCCCGTACTTGGGCCCGGCGCAGGAATCATCGTCCCCGGAATCACCCCGCGCGCCGCAGGCGCAGGCCCCGACCCAGGCCCCGTCCCTCCATGTCCGCCTAGCGCGGATGTAGACACAGGCACACCCGCACCGACCCCATCCCGCAACCGCGCGAGGATGCTATCAAAGTCGACCCCGCGCGCGCTCGTGGGCCGAATGCGCTCCGCGCCCATCCCGCCCATGCCCGCGAGGCCAGTGGCGTGCTGTGGGCGCCCCCCTGCCCCGCCACCTCCACTTCCACCTGCACTTCCATTCCCCCCGGGGCCACCTCCAGATGCGTTGTGGAGCCGGGATGCGGGTACGCGTTGTTCGAGTTGGGATACGAGTTGCTGGGGTACCCGTTCGGGTGCAGCCCCGAGTTGTTGTTATTGTTACTGTTGTTATTATTACTAGGATGGTCGGACGGCGGGGGTGGCGGGTAGGCGCGCTGCTCGGCGCGCACGGCGCGCGCGGCGTCGGCGGGGGTGAAGGCGCATGTGACGCGCGCGGCGACCTTGCGGTGCACGACCTCGCCGTGTTCGCCGACGATGTCGATGCCGAATTCCTAGAATAAAGACCGTAAGTAAGGTGATTCTGTGAGGAAGGGAGGGGAGAAGGAAAGAAAGGAAGAAGGGAATAACGACAGAAATATATACTCCATTCCGCAGATTGGGACGCTCATATGGAGGTAGGCCACACCCCACGTCGACACTGACGTGTAAAGCCTCCCCGGGGCGCGGAGACGAAAGACTCGTCGAGAGCACGGGCTCCAGCACTACACCACCTAGTCTAGCCCGCTGGAAACACCGCTCATCGGTGGTCGTGTGCCGGCCTATTCCGCCCGCATCGTGTGCATCCAGAGGGAGTCGAAGGCGTACAGTACCAGAGGTCCCGAAGCGTAGTCGTTAACATCTCCGGCACAGACCGAGCAACGTGGCAACCGCCCCATAGCGATCGAACCGCCGCCCCGCCAGAGACGCAGACGGAGTTGACCCAGTAGCGTGCGCACGAACAGCGATCCCAGGACGTAAGAGAAGCCGAGCCAGAAGCAAGTCGAAAAGCAAAAGCAAGCAAGCCAGAAGCATCGCGAAAGAGACCTACAAGGATATCGTCGGAGCGCAACTCGTACGGTTCCGACTCGACACCTTCCGGACTGAGGCGGTCGCCGTTCACGAACGTCCCATTCGACGACTTGACGTCTCGAATGAGGACCTATGTACACTTTCAGCATCACTACAGCGGTTGGAGCACACCACGCACCCGTCCGTTCTCGACCCAGGCCTCCGCATGCTGCCTACTTAGGACGCGGCTCTCGAACACGCCGTTGGCGGCGCTGGGGCGCTCTTCTGGTTCAGCTGGCGGCCGACGCGGACGCGGACCTGGGGCGGGAGGGGGATGCGTTTTGGGGGAAAGAAGGAGTCGTCGAGCGGGAGGAGGTACAGCCCCGGAACGGGCCCGTCGTCGGAGAGCATCGTGCTGGACACGCGGCGGCCAGGACGGATGTATGGGGAAAGGTGGGGGAGGCTGATGCTAAATACCGTCAAACAAGCGGTGGTTGCTCTCGACACTCATCTGGACGCGGCCAGGTCAACGAGAAAGCAAGCAGATATGCACCGACTCGGTGGCGTGGGTCCGCGTCCACACCATGTCCAGTTTCAATTACCAATGTCGATGGAACCTGCCTGTTCGAGTCAGGCCCGAGTCATTATTTCCTCGTGGTCTTTTTACCTAATGTGCCTTTCAATTTGGGCCTCAACAAGATCGAGCACCTTTCTCCTTCCCCTCCCTTGTTTTTGCTCTTCGATATTTGCATGTTTCCCAGACCGGAATCACCCCCAGGGAAAATCACGCGAACCATCCCCCTCGACTTGAAGCGATCTATCTACTCTGCTCCAAGCTCGCCCTATTCCACCGACTCAGTGGCGGGTGGCCCGCGTCCACAAGATATAGCGCATTATATTCGCGTTCAGTGGAAGACCCCTGTTCGAATCAGGTCCTAGTCACTGGCATAGGTCTTTGTTAGAAATCTTTTTCTCGTGTTTTCCAGTATGGAGCAAGGAGTTACACTAACCCCGCCAACATTTGGACGACCATAAGCCCGAAACGAAGTGGGGTCTGGGAAGTTTCTTGCAAAGCTTTCTAGTATATTCAACTCAGGTCCAAGGGATATAACGACTCGGTGGCGGGTGGCCTGCATCCACAAGATATAAACGCTATTGCCAGTCTATTAGTGGAAGATGCCTGTTCGAATCAGGCCCGAGTCATAGATGCTACTGGCCTGTCTTTGTTGCTTCAGGGGTGGAAAATTCATTCAGATTACTTCACTCTTAGATCAGATTGAACAAAAGTCCAACATTTACCTAGCTTGGATATCAACAACATCTGTCCAAGCCATTCCCAGTATTCAAACCAGGGCATTCCAGATGATATATATATATATATATATATCTTTATAAGATTACGCTGTCCGAGGCCTTTAAACTCTGCCCGGCAATTGGTGTTCAGTGATGCTGGAAGCATGTCATGCAGTTCTCTTTCTTTGAAAATTCCGCTATTAGGAGGGCGAGCGGGCCATGAACCGCTCATATATTTACAGTTTAGTGGCGGGTGCTTCATGATTCCCGTGGACTGGACTGGGAGACTTCTGAAAAATGGGTGAAGGCAGTCATTTGAAACCTTGCTTCTCTTCTTTCCTCCTCTCCAGGGTTTACCATGTAAACTAATGTTGGAGTAACAACCGAAACACCAATGCACTGCCTATTTGCCATGTGGTCACAACATGACATCACACATCAGTGGCCTCGTTCTGACTCGTTCTGACTCTTCTTTTGATATGACTCATACTGACTCGTACTGACTCTTCCTGACTCGGACAGAGTCATATTACATTTCTCCTTATATCTGTACAAGACATGCCTTTGCTTCGCTCCAGCAGGCTCCTATCCATTTGTTTATTCATGTCTGAGATATGTCTGTATTGCTTTTCTCATCTCACGTGCAAGCGTGAAACATACATATCAGAGGAGATACAGCCATAGCTCCTAACTGCACATAAGAAATCAATGGGTGTAATTAGTGAAGTAACACTACAGCTACTGAGTAGTCAAACTGAACAAATTAACAGAGAAAACAAATGTCACAAAGCTGCCTTTGACAGACAAAGTGCAGCTTTGTTGCATACTTTGTGCTCCTGTGTGGGGGAACAAAGCATGTGCCAAAGGCAGCCTTTGAAAGTCAAAGGTGCATTGTGCATCAAGTGCAGAACATATGTTTGACGCATATGAAGATCATATGCATCAGTGATTGCCCCCAGTGTGAATTGTAGCAGACTTGATTGGAGTGGTGCTTTCAGGTTTTTATGTCTAGGATGTAAACATGAGGCTTGATAGCGCTTTGCGGTGTTGCAGGCCCAGACTGTAACTGGAGTGAGTCTCAGTGGATGGTTTCAATGCTTGGACTGTCAATATATATGTTGCATAGGTAGCACAGGAGAAAATGAAGGGCAGAGGCAACAACGCAGTACCAGAAAGGCGGAGATGATGGGTGTACAACGGAAGAAGTAACACAACCAATATCTGGCCTTTTCAGGAATTGAGTGGTTGATCAGCAAGGTTGAATAGGCCAAGTGCCAGGGTGTCTAATGTTTTTCTGGAAACCAAGGGTCAGCTGAGGTAACAGTTAAGGTGATTTCAGCAGTACAAACATGTACACTCTGAATCGAAAAATCTACTTAATATATAAGTAATAACTCCTTTATTTTATATTCAAGCTATAGCTTTTGAATCGAGACCTCTGTGTGTTTGCAGAGGGTTCACTGAGCCCTGAGGGTCACTGTTTGATTGGACAGCTCAAAAACCAACACAAACACGCAAACATTCATACCCTCGCTTCCTTCGCACTCGCTGCCATTGTTCAGACTTTGTCGACAATTGTTGTTGAGCTCTTATTGCTGAAGTCCTTCACAACAACAAAGGCAGTTGAAAGCCCTCTTTGACGATAGAGGCAAAGTTTGAAAGTCCTTCACGACAACAAAGGCAGTTGAAAGCCTTCATGATGATGAGGTACCCCACCTATTCCCCTCCATTTCCTTTGATTCTTTTCAATTTCTACCATGGCTGTTGAAGATTGCTATGTGTTCCAACACATTGGGAACAACAACTTGGCCAAGTGGTTTTTTGCAGATGGAGGCTGTCTTGACAAAGAAGAATTTGTGGTCACTGATTGATATTGTGGTTCACCCAACCAAATCTGATGGGACCACAAAGACAAATGTGGAAATTGTAACAGAGCACAATGCCCTGATTGCTGCATGGGATACTGCAAAGATGGCAGAGGCACGCATAGAGCTTTTGCTACATATCAATTCTGGCCAGCTCTCCCACAAGACATCTCGTGACCCAATGGTCATTTGGCAGAGCCTTGAGCACATGCACCATGCTGCTGGTTTCGCCACCAGTCTTGCTCTTCGTCACCAGATCCTAACATCGAAGAAGCTTGACTCCGAGACCATGGAGGCATGGATTGGTTGTATCCAGTCAATGGTTCTTCACATGCGTTCAGCAAAGTCTTGGATTTCCCTGAACCTGAACCTCCAGTTGGGGTTCAGGTTCAGTAATTCGTCGAACCTGAACCCCGAACTTGGCGTTCAGTTCGGTTTGATTCAGGTTCAAACCGATTGTCTGAACTGAACTTTTCCATCACTAGTGACGCCCGATCATTTCTATAGAAACTTTAATAAGGGGACCAGCACTGAAGGATACAGTGACGTGCTGGTTGGGCATTGTGTCTCTGGGATTCGGCTGAGCCAGAATCTGGCGCATAGGAAGAATCCATGGCCAGTGAGTGAGATGGGCGTGCAGCGGGTAGACGTGGGTGGCCGTTAGAAACGACCCTTGGAATTACATAATTGTTCTGGATAACATTGACCCATTCAAAGTAGAAGTCGAGAGAGGCTTAATTTTATAAAGAGGGTGATTTTCTGTCGTGATTGGCGCCGGGCGCTGGTCTATCATTGAATTGTGTGATGCTTGTCACTGATCTAGTCTCTCTTGACCGACTATCCACTTGTAACCTCGTTCTGAAGTCTGTTAGTTACTGCAATCCGATTAGCGTTAGACAAGACTGACCTTCGCTTCGCTCCGGAAATGAATCAGAGGCAGGAAAAAGGAACATATATATTGACATAGCACGAAATACAACCGGGCCTAAGCCAAATATGGACCACAAATTGTGAATGCACAATAAGTGCCTAGGTATGCGATTGGTTCAGTGCGGTTATGCCGCCAGAAAAGACCAGAATCAAGATTGAGGGGCGCCAGGAGCGGAAAAATCCATGTTGCGAGTAGTCCGAGGTAACCGGCAATATTGGTTGAGCACCTTGTAGGCAAATATAGACAAACATTTTGAAGAATAAACTCAAGTGGATGCCCGTGCCAGTCCAAGCGAGAGCCAACAGAAGTTCACAGTCAAGCCAGAAATAAAGAAGATCCCCATAGCAGAGAGACACTGATAGATCCCGAGACGAATTGTTGCCGGAAGAATGTTTGTAATTCAAGTAATTTGAGGTGCGAGAGAAATGGGGGGGTGGGGAAGATGGCCAGGGTAGACACAGGGGAATGAGGCCCGTTATATCTGCGAAATAAGCCGGAGGTACATAGCTTCCCGGCCTGATTAAGCTGCACTGCAGGCTGCCGCGCAGCGGGAATTGATAGCATTCTGTCAAGACCAAACTGCGCGTCGATCAGCTGATGACCCAGATGGGGTTCTCAGCTGTAAAATTAAACTGCGCAGAGGATTGGACGCCGAGAGACGCCGAGACGAGGAGCAGGAGAGCGAAAGCCGGAAGGGGAGCATTGCAGCACAGTTGAATGGCTGTTAATTCGGCCACGGTGAGAATATCAACGACAAAAGGAGAAAGATAAAAATCTACAAATGCTGTGGGAATTGCGGTGTAGCTGTTCGTGGGTTCTTTGAGTGTTGAAATACGGCGCAAGAATAGAGAAAAACAGGAGGGGTTAGCGCAGATGGGGATGAGACCAAAGAAACACAAAGAATCGCGAAGGTAATCGTTAAAGAACGGTTAATCCCCTTATTATGGAATGATGGCGACGCATTCGCAAACAACGCGAGTCTGAGACGCGTTCTTTACGTGCCGTGGAAGCTGAATTGCACCCAGACCTCGGAATTGTCTTTCATATTCATTCATATGCCGTTCTGAATTTTCCCCCTGATTCCCAGCTAAGTTCGGAAGTGTGTGTTCATTAAAATGGCCTATTTGAGGGCATTTGATGGACAACAAGCGGTCGCCGGCGCTTCGCGCCGGCTCTCACTTGCTTGTGTCGGCCTTGCTAGTTTTTATTGAAGTTGAGCATGCATTTAAAAAAAATGAACTCAGCTTGACTGGGTTCTACTTCATCTTCTGTAGGTTGTGTCTTGACAAAATTTGAGATAAACATTCAGTTGGCAATAACGGCGTGCCTCGGGATTAAGCGGAGCTTAATATTAACTGTTCTTTAACGAAATGGCTCCTCGGCGGTGCAATTTCCCCATTTATGGTTGCTGCTTTCGTCTTCCTCTCGCAATCCTCTCTTTCCAACCCCTTTCATAACATCTGATTTTGTGGTGTTTTTGCGCAGCGCCGGTCAAGTGTCGGTCTCGTGTTTAACCACATCCCCCATTTGGCTCGAGCGTTTGTTAATTCCCCAATTGCGCTCCCACGAATTCTGCCTACCTCCAGTCAACTGACCCACCATTCGCAGCTTTTGGTTCAATTGCTGTCCAAAAAATCGTCCGGCTGACCGTTCTTTGCTGATAAACAACCAGCCGCAGTTGGTCCTCGCTGCGCCGCAGACATTTCCATTCTATTAAGTGCTTGCGGCCACTCACATCCCCGAAGTTTCTCCGTAGATAAATGAGTCGTGCCACTGCTATCCCACACCAACGCCTCGCCCACGTTTGCCGTCTTCAATCTCCTGCGCTAATATAGAACACTTCGAAAAGCCCCTGATGCCCTGCTCAAAATCTGGTGCTACTGCGGTCAATCTCTGTCTCTTGCTTTGCCCCTGCTGGTGGTTCTGGCCGGTCATATGCAGCTAACAAAGGGCTCACTCAACTTTTCTGCCATCCCTGATTTTGTTTTATGCTCCATCGTTATGACTATTTTCCGGAAGATTCTGCAAACTATATCTTTCCTCAGCCGTCGCGGTTGATGAACAAGTGAATAGTGCCTGCTGTGCCAACCAATCACTCTGCTGGATATCGTGCTTTGCGGCCCCATTTAACTCACAACGCTTCCTAGATGTTCGGTACCGTGCCATGACAACTTCGCCAGCATTGCGAACCGAAAGTCTAACGACATAACAACCTGGAACGCTCGCTGCAACTAGTGCTTCATCCATGTATGTTACAGTGTCTCATTTCTTTTCCTGATTTCCATCTCTCGATATCTTCCCCATATTTTGTTTCCACGTACACACCTTCCTACTTATACGTATTCTACTAATTTTAATCCCCCACCTTTGCTTGACTTAGTCTCTCTCACTCTCTTGCTCTCTCGCTCGTCGTCTGAAGATATACGCTTCGATCATGCTGTTCAGTGGGTGTTTTCTGAGCCGTTGCGCTCAAACGACGCTGGAGTTACATTCCCTTGGAATATTTCACTCATCCTTGCCTTCCATCCATTACGTTCGTTCAAGCAGATAGCAATTATAGTTGAATTACAAATTGTATACTGGCACCCCTTTTCTCGGACCTCATCGTCTGTATCTACTTCATGAGTTTCACTCCATGTTCGTCTTTGATCATTCGGATCTGCCGGAGCGAAGCGGCGGCACATCTTGTAACGATTACTTCATGCCGGTTGATGGATAACAGATGTCAGCTGTGCAATATAACCATATGGGGATCCAACTTCGGACGGACAGAAAGCTCAATCTTATAAAGAGGGAGATTTTGCTTTCCTTGGGTGGCCAAATTTCAGGTTGCTTGGGAAGTCCTCCTGGGGGTATTTGAAGGTTTTATCTGTCCTCAATTTTCCCCAGAAGCTCCGCTGTTCACCGCGACGCGTCCAAGTCACGTCGCCTATGAAGCACGTGGGTTCCCAAATGGTCAGCTTACATTAAGTACAAGGAGACCTAGTTACGTGGGCGTGGTAACCAACAGACTATCACTGATCATCATTCCACTTTCTTCCGCTATCCATCTACATCACCATGGACCCAGGACCAGTGCTAGAATCTGGGAGCGCAGGCGGGCACTCTGGGAAAGGTTCGCGCTTTTATCTCCAGGAAATGTTGCTCTCCTCACCAGACAACCAGGTTCAGTTCTACAGCGGCTGGCAACCGTCATCTCTCGGGCGCTAGGTCGACGTGCAAGTACTTCCAAATCCCCGGAGCCTGCGGTAATACCACCCGAGAAGTCGGATCCAGGTATATGCGAGCCTATTGGCAAGTCTACTTCCTCATTCTGTGTGCAGAGAAAGGACATTACAGCAACGCTGAAAATGAAGAAGCATGCGCAAAGATCTGGTCTATTTATGTCGGAGAGGCCGAGAGATACGACGCTGCGTTGGTGGAGAGCTGGAAAGCTGACATGGAGGGCATACTCATTTTCGTGAGTGGGTTTTCCTTGTCGACCTTTCCCGTATCTGACATGATGCAGTCTGGTCTTTTTTCAGCAAGTTTGACGGCATTCTTGATTGAAAGCTATAAGGTTCTTCAACCAGACTCTGGGGACCTAACGGTAGCTGGAATTGCACTCATTTCACATCAACTGGCTGCTATTGCGAGCAACACGACTTTCGTCTCGCCGCCGCCTTCCAATTTCACACCGACAGCTGCGTCCCTCTGGTGCAATGCGTTGTGGTTCATCAGTCTGTCCCTCAGCCTCACGTGTGCGTTGCTTGCGACCCTTGTGGAGCAATGGGCTCGTGAATTTCTTCACAAGACGGAAATGCGGCCGTCGCCGCTGCGCCGTGCAAGAGTTTTCTCCTTCCTCTATTTGGACTCAAGCAGTTTCGGATGCACACCATCGTGGATACGATTCCCTTCCTCCTACACGCCTCCCTCCTCCTTTTCTTTGCTGGGCTGGTCGCTTTCCTGCTCCCCGTCAACCACATTATGATGTACCTGATGTGCATCGTTTTGTTCGTATTCATCGTTCTATACGCCGTCCTCACTATCCTACCCGTGGTTCGTCTCAACTGCCCCTACCGCACCCCGTTATCAGCTCCTCTATGGTCCATGCTCCAGGGCCCCTTCGCGTTCTTCGATAAATCCAATTCCTCGCCACGGCAAACCATGACAGAAGCCGTCGCAGATGTAGCGCTACAGGACACGGAACCTCGGGACCAGCGGGCAGTCCAATGGACACTGGATTCCCTCACAGACGATATCGAACTTCTTCCGTTCGTGGAGGCCATTCCCGATATTATCTGTGGCCCAAATGGGTTTCGCCGTGCCAACGACACATTATTCAATGGCTTGCTCGGGACGGTGGACATGAATAGTCCTCTGGTTACGCGGATCTACGGCTTGGTTGCGGGAACGGAGGGCATGTTGCCAGAGGATCCACTTCGCGCTCGCCGACGCACTGCAGGCCACCGGGCAGTATGGGCCTTGTGCACGATGCCTTTGTCATGGGATCGGTTTATTTGACCTTGAGCAAACATCCTTCGCTAGGGTTCCAGGCGGCCTTGCTGCATCGACGAGACTAGCAGTAACATATCAGGCCCAACGATGGGCTCACAGTCTTCTGCGAACACTTCGTGATCTGCTGGTGGATTCTCATGGGTCAACGCCTCCACACGAGGGAGATCTCCCAGCCATCCGGAAACTCCTACAAGTTCTCATCACTCACCGGGACATCATCGCCTCTCCGTTTGAATCATTGTTCAGTTCCATTCCATCGAACCTATGCTTGCCTCTCTTCATGGAACTTGAGCCAGCATATCACGAAATCCGAGATTTAACCCCAACGGCCGCCAATCTGGACAACATTCGCCGCATTGTGGCTGCTTTGTATGACTCACACGACTGGGCACATAACAGTCTCATGTTCGTGGCAATGTTCATCAACCAGGGACTCAGTGACTTGCTCACTGATGAAACCGACCCTCCGTTCGAGCCGCTGCGTACCTGCTACAGCATTCTATCCGAAATTGAATCCAATCCTCCGAGACGCAATGGTGACAGATATGCCGATGACCTTCCCGGGCTTCCCCCCAATGATGCAGCACCTCGGATTCAGCCGGGATGCTCCGGCGCTAGCGGACACCTTGATACGGATCGTCTTCCGGATGCTTCCGTTCTTCTCATCCTGTAACATACGCACATATCTGACGCGAAGAAGAAATGCTGAAGCGATTCAATATGCACTCCAGGACTGTGATCTGACCAAATTGGCACAGACGCTTGCTCCTATATGTGACCCAAAATATCAATATCGCATCATGGAAGGAACCACCGATGAAATCCTGGTAGTCTCCAGCTGTCTCGACTCCGATTCTCTTGCAGTCGGATTTCTAGATACGGTCCTCAAGGTCGCACAGTGGTCACCACATGAGGAATTCGTGCCTCTTTATCTCGCAGTTGAAGCAGTCCGATTTCTACGGCGACTAAAACAGGTCAACAGAGAGCTCCTTGACCTATATGTTAGTCCGCTTCCACGAGCTGTCCAGTTCGCTCGTGTTCAGGAAGTTTGTCACCAAGAACTCTTCTACGAAATCTCTCCACTATTTCTCCCAAACGACGTTGATATCAGCATTGTGATCCAATCTTTACAAACTCATCTCGTCAACAAGTACATTTCGTCCTTGTCCGACTTCTTCGAAGCCCCGATTTCGGCCACCGCTGACATCAACCTCTCGGCATTCGATCGCTTTATCTCCGCCAGCGTGGACTTCTGGTGGTTTGTGGACCCAGAAATTCAAAATCGCTTCTTTATCGCACTTCTGGCCTACAACAAAGCGATTGCTGCTATTCAGCCCGATCACCATCCGATGTGGCTGCCATCGCCAGAAAACAACTGTGGGGTTCCGATCTATTTTGGAATCACTACTACTGGGAGGGTCGGACACCCAGTGTCGAAGCAATCAAAACATCTTGTCTTGAGCTTCTCCAAGAGTCTCTAGAGTTGTACCATGGTGTGGGCAGCGCACTCGCAGGAGAGCACGACATCTCAGTGGACATGACGAACTCAAAAGTGTTGTTGGCAGAGGTCCGAAAGAAGTTGTCTCAGGTTGTGCGACATGATGCTGGAAATGCAGTTGTCACAAATGAGGTGGGGGGAAGCGCCCCAAAGCCTATGGACGATATAATTGGGAATGATGACAGTGGGATTCCTGGGGAGAACAATAGATACACCACCGCTTGGCCCGCGACCTGGGAGCGACTCAGGAATCGGCTACCGTGGCCCAGCGAATGATTGACCTTGAATTGAGGCGATCTGGCCAACGTCTAATTGACTTCGATGATGCCCAACGTTGGAACGATGTTGGTCATCTCTCCCCATTTGGGAAAATTGTGACATGTTCTTTTGCGCCGTGAAATTTACAGTTTTCTGCATAACTGTCCCTGGATATAAACCAACTTGAGCTACCCATATAAGTCATCTCTGATCCATTAACAGATGTGTCCAAGAGAGTGCGGGGCGGGAAACCATTTTAGGCCACGATTTTGTCTGGAAATTTAATCAGTGAGGACCGTGAGGTAATTGATAATGATAAGTGGGTGTGTGGCTTGCAGATGTGAGGTAAGGTCTGAGCCCGATGTCGATACAACGTCGGGAAATTTTTTGAAGACCCCACGCTGAATCCGGCGCTCACTGATGTCGCGTTGGCGTCCCAGATCACATATTTGTTCACACCCATATTCAAGGTCAGTTTGGTATAATAATCAATATCAATATCAAGTCCCAGGACAAAATCAACACTGTGGTTGCATTAAATCAGGCCCATCTGATGCCCAGACAAGCGTGGGCCGGATTACATTGATTCGCCCATCAACCGGCAAATGGTGGTGTTGGATGCGCACCGAGCTCCGTGCAGCTTTTGGCTGTTGTGTGAAGCCACACACAATTTGTCCTTTCCAATAAGTTAAATATCATTATTGTATTTTTACACTCTTATTCGGTGCCTGGAACTTGTGCATAAGCTTGTGCTTATTAAAGCGCTGACCTTGACCACTTACTGGGGTTGACATGGGCCCCAACATCGAATGAAGCAGGCCAGCCGGTCAAGCAGGCCATTCACTTGCCCAATGATGGGATTTGAGTATAAAGTATATACATGCTGCTTGCAGCGCATAATGAGAGAATCTGATGCACTAAAAACATGTCTTATCATGTTGTTGCAGGGCTGGCTGCCCGGGAGGCGGATTCTTAAAGAGGGTTGGTGGCCGGTTGAATTTAGAGTAGGATGAATGAATATTATCCCAGGAAGATCAACCTGTCAATAGGCTGAAAAACCTGAGAGGGACGAGGGTATTGGTAGGCTGTGGAAATTGGCGAGAGCGAGTGAAGGCGCGAATGTGACGTAACGTGGGGATTAGCACGCCGAAGTGCGTACTGCGTGATTGAGTAGTCGACGAATGGGGACGTAAGGAACACGGAATTTGGGCACTAGCCCACACTGCCTCGCACGGATGAGGGTAAGACGTAGGATGATGATTCGCTGGCACCGTTGGTGCGTATTTACAGTACAAACAAAAATGTACGTAAAAATAAAACGTAACTTGTTTTAGAACCGAAACCAGTGTGTGGATGTATTTCCACACTCCGGCCATACAGCTCTGCAACAATGTGCTCCAGAACATTGCTGTCAATAGAAGCAGGCCTTTCATCAATATGTTGAACCTGGTTCACCTGAGATGATCTTTTGAAGAGTGGCTGTGCTGTGTTCCAAAGTTTGACTGCTTTCAGCAAGTCACTATGGCTATTGGAAATATCATCAAGTCTGAGGATACATTCTGCTCTGCTGCAATGAACATCCATATGGGTAAACCCCTTAAGGGCAACAGTGAACAAGGTGATGGCAGTGTCCTTGTCCTTCTCATGAAGAAATGTATCCCCAAAAAATTGTAGTACTTTATAGACTTGTAGGGTCTTTTTTTCCACTTGAGGGAATGTACTAGGAATGGTGTCGTCCATGTGACCATTGAATAATCAAACCCAGTAGCTGGCATTGCCCAGCCTTTCAAGACAACAGAATTTGATTTCGGCATCAAAATCGGA
Organism: Mycena olivaceomarginata; assembly: GCA_029378375.1. Lineage (NCBI taxonomy): Eukaryota > Fungi > Basidiomycota > Agaricomycetes > Agaricales > Mycenaceae > Mycena > Mycena olivaceomarginata. The sequence continues at coordinate 69,427 of JARKIC010000555.1, read as the reverse complement.
TTGGAAACATTTTTCAAATAGTGGCTGTGCTGTGAATAGATCCTTCTCTCTGAGGTGAAGAGCCCCCAGTATAGAATCACAAGCAGCTCTGGACAAGATGATCTCCAGGAGGCTGGTGCTTTTGAAGATATTCGCAGATGGGCATCAGTACCTTCAATCTTCCATGCTCATCACTGTAAGCTAGAGCAGTTGACTTCCACACTGTTTTGCTTTTAAGAATATTTTCAAGTGGAAGCTTGCTTTGGACGAGATCGAGATCTGTCAGGCCATCTGGGAGCATTGATAAGAGGCTCAAGAGGTCATGTGGGGAGCAATTTACAGGGAGAATTTGGCCAACTTGTTCTTGACTGTGTCCACTATCTGCAATATGTGCAAATATAAGTCGACCTGCCTCTTGATCCAATGGTTTCATGGATTCCAAAAAGGGTCGAGTGATCTGAGATAAGGTGAGTTGAGAGTATTATTAAAAGCTGTTTCACTTGCCATCACTGCAAGATCCTCCACACCTGTGAGAAGTGAGAGTAATTCTTCAAGGTCAACACGGGAACTTGCTGGCTCCCACAAGGCCTCCAGTTCATCTAGAATCAAAAGGCTTGGTGGATTGTTTGGGAAATGCTGCAGCACTGCCTGGGCGACATCTTTGCCAGGCTTTAGTCTGAGATAGGTTCCAATCAGGTTCACCAGTTCGAGTTTGGTTGTTGCCAAATTCCAAGAAACAAAGAACCTATTCTGTGAATATCTGGCCGCGATTTCAGGGCGGTGCAAAGAGCTCTTGCTAGGGAGGTTTTCCCCATACCGCCTGCACCCAAAATTGCTATTCTCGGACTTCCGGTGTTGAATACGTGAGGAATCTCCAACAGTTATGACTCCCGGCCGCAGAAAATCTTGGGTTCTGATGGTAGCATTGAGATTGAGTTGGAGCTTCAAAATCAAACCATCCAATAAGTATTGTACAATAACATCCTAGAGAAGCTGGACACTGTACCTACCGGAAGACCAAGAATAATGGCTGCTGATCTGTGAACCAGTGGGTGCTGTAGGTAGGTAGGTAGGTAGGTAGGGAATATTACACGACACGGTCTGCATTAAGAACACTGGTTCCTAGGAATTATCTCGATGTACAAGACAAGTAATTAAATCTTCGTCCCTGGACCTCCATGCCTTAACCAGAACAAGCTCGCAGATCCCATGAAAACCCATGCCCCACTGTAAATCCTGGCAAAAACACAGAAGTACGAGTTACAGCTAAAGTCGGAACCGAAGGCGCAACCAATTTTTTTCTGTTTTGGAACATTTTCAGAGAATTGTCAATATCTCAGTCATTTCTGCACCAATTTGCATAAAAACTAGATAGATTTACTCCGCTAATTCATGCGCAATTAGTGACAGAGAGGAATTTTTGAAAATATCATGTATTAGGTAATCTGTGTTTTTGGAGCATTTTCACGCCAGATACCGTTTTTTGCATGCCTAGAACAGGTTGCAGAGGCCCAATACTTTGTGAGGAGCAATATTCATACTGAGGAAAGGATGTGACAGAGCCAAAAATACAAATAACTTTATTACCATTCTTCCAGCTGCTTTGGAGGCAATCAGCATTTTCTTGCACCTGAAGATCCTGTGAGAATCACACTTCTGAATATTTTGTGTAATTTTGGCTCTGTCACCTCCTTGCCTAGTTACATACACTGTTGCCTGCAAAATATTAGGCCCCTGCAACATGTTCTAGCCATGCAAAAAACGGTATTTGGCGTGAGAATGCTCCAAAAACACAGATTACCTAATACATGATATTTTCAAAAATTCCTCTCTGTCACTAATTGCACATGAATTGGCTGAGTAAATCTATCTAGTTTTTATGCAAATCGGTGCAGAACTGACTGAGATATTGACAATTCTCTGAAAACATTCCAAAACAGAAAAAATTTGGTCGCGCCTTCGGTTCCGACTTTAGCTGTAATTCACCGTTGCGGTTCAAACCTCATGGGATTTAACTATACGCAAGACAGCGGCTCTGAGTAGAATAATTCCAGGACATCATGCATGTATTTTGCCACGCAATACAACAATTCAGTGGCAGGTGGCCCACATCCACAGCATATTTCCAAGGAAAGTCCATGAATATTTGGGTGGAGGATGCCTGTTTGAATCGGGCCCGAGTCATCACTTTCCAGCAGATTCGCTTTTGTCTTGGAATGCACCAAAAAATTCATCCAACTCATTCAACCCACTCACACCTGGGAAAGCAAAAACCCACACCGTGTTTGTAAGATCATAAGATACCAAACCTTTGAGTGGATTTGCCTGTTCGAATCAGGCTTGAGTCATGAAGATGCCTAACCAGTTCGTTCGCCTTGGGTATGCGAAAAAAGCAGATGTGCACATTTCTCAGAGAGATTGCACACCCACAATGACCTCGACATGGGATAGAGCACAGCAGCAGTCTCGGGCATGTGGGCGTGCAGGTGGGTGGAGGCGGGGAGAAACAATGCTCTAGGCCTTTATCCCGAAGTCGCCGAGCCGCACACGGGCACCCTGACCTGCCGCTGCATCGCCAGGTAGGTTCCAAGGGGTAAGGAGGATGGTAGAGAGAAACATAAGATAAGATATGAGAAGAGAAGAGAAGAGATCGCAGAACGACGTACGTGCGCCGCAGAGAAGAATACGAGCAGCGTGCAAGGGCAACGTGCTCCGCTCCCCGACGGCCAACGCAGGTGGTCTTGACCGTGCCCGCTAGCACCTACTCATGCACCCTCAGCGCCAGGCGCGAGTCCTTCTCCATCTGTGGCCTTCGCGTAGACGGTGAACCCTCGGTACGGTGCAGTACACCGTAGACGTCCCACTCCCGCCTGCGTGCAAGCATCTGGCTCCTGCTCTGTCTTTGCTATTATAGAATATTTAATTGCGGAACGAGAGGAGAAGAATTTAAGAAAGAGGAGAGGGAGGAAGGGGAAGGAAACAAGAGAAGCGAGAGAGCGAGAAAAAGGCGGGGCTGAATTGTCCAGTCCGGCCAAGCGCGGCGTCCGGGCGCGGACAACATAAATTCGGACGGGAATCGAGACATCCACACGGTGTGTGGACACCAACCTCTAGCAGCAGAGCACAATGAGTGGCAGGTAGTGTATGACCCACGGCTCGTGTGTGGGCGGTCGACACCAGATCGGAAGCACTGACTGCTGAGCATATAGACAAGGCCCAGCGAGTCGTGAGTTTTGGCTCCACAGCGATCGAATCCGCCCCAGAGGGTCAGTCAAAATCGACCCCGTAGTGGCTGACGGCCCCACGGCAACGAGATATCCCAAGAACTTGACAGAAGCCGAAGCATGGGAGAAGCAGAAGCAAATCGGAAAGCAAGGTAAACATTGGGTATAGGTTAAAGGGGCACGTACGAGAATATCGTCCGAGTGCAACTCGTACGGGTCCGACTCGACGCCTTCCGGACCAAGGCGGTCGCCGTTGACAAACGTGCCATTCGATGACTTGACGGACCTGCATACACATACGCCAACCAGTGTCAATTAGCATTAGCGAGATGGAATACACATCACAGTACACGCACCCGCCCGTTCTCGACCCAGGCCTCCGCATGCTGCTGACTCAGGACATGGCTCTCAAACACGCCGCAGTGGCAGCACTGGGGCGGCTCTTCTGGTTCAGCTGGCGGCCGACGCGGACGCGGACTTGGGGCGGGAGGGGGATGCGTTTTGGGGGGAAGAAGGAGTCGTCGAGCAGGAGGAGGTACAGCCCCGGAACGGGCCCATCGTCGGAGAGCATCGTGCTGGACCCAGCACAGGTAAAATGGGGAAAGGTGGGGGAGGCTGATGCTAAATACCGTCAAACAAGCTGTGGTTGCTCTCGACACTCATCTGGACGCGGCCTGGTCAACGAGAAAGCTGGCAGGTAGGCACTCGGTGGCGGATGGTCCGCGTCGACATCCACATGATCTTCTGCTGTGATTTCTTTGTGTCGATGGATTGAACCTGCCTGTTCGAATCAGGCCCGAGTCACTGTTCTGACTGCATCCTTTTTTTGGGGGGTCTTATAATCTCTTGTGTTCCTCCTTCCCCCTCATTTGCTTGGAGCCAAAGGATTCTGGTTCACTGCACTCCTAGGTCCAACCTAACATCACAGCTTCGGACTCTTTCACACTGACGGCCCAGATTGAGTTAGTTCCTTGAACCAAAAATTCCAACACAAATCGGCCAAGTCAACTGAATGCAAGCAGATATGTAGACACCGACTCAGTGGCGGGTGGTCTGTCTCTGCGCAAAATTTACCCAGCCCATATTTGAGCAGAAGATGCCTGTTCGAATCAGGCCCGAGTCGCTACCCAGGATTGAGGAATCTTTTGTGCCTTTCAATTTTGGTCAACGAATCCAACACCTTTCCTTCTTCTTCAACTACTTTATTAGCTTAACTTAAGTTCAGACTGAAAGTATCCCCCTCTATACTCATGAGTTTTGCAGAACTTAAGTTCATTTACCATACTGTACCTGCTACACTACCTGTATCCTATATAGAATTCAGTACTTAAATTCTCATATCTTGCCTTAAGTTCATACAGCACTTAAGTTTCGACAGAACTCAAGATCACATAAGAAATTATAAAACAAAAGATAATCAAGTACTTAAGTCACTGGCAACTCACCGCGAACAAGCACATTCAAGTTCCATGAAGTCTGGCAGGAACTTGCCCAAGACTCAAGTTGTGACTGGTCATATGTGCAAGTGGGTGCAGGTGGTGCAGAATGCAGGAACACTGGGTGGTGTGCTGAAAGGTAAGATAACTTGAAGATAAGCAAGAGTGCGATGCAATGGAGTGCCACCCACCAAAGAATCCAAGTCCTAACAAACTCAAGTCGTGACCGGTCATGGCGTGTTGAGCAAGCGGACACAGGTGGTACAGGGTGTAGGAACACTGGGTGGTGTGGTGAAAGGTAAGGTAAGCGAGGGTGTGATGCAATGGAGTGCCACTCACCAAAGAGTCCGAGTCTCCCCAAAATCTGGTGAGCTGACATCAAGTCTAGCTCTGGGACAGGCCGACATGAAGTCTGGCCGAGGGTGCACCTGGTGGTCGGCTCGTCCTGCCGGGGCATCGTTGTTGTTGTCGCGTGCGGGTGCAGAGGCTGAGGAAGGGAGATGGTGTGGATTGTGGAAGGAAAGGTGATGAGTCACTAGAGTGACTGTGACTGCATAGCATCATTTCCAAGTCCGCCTGTGCTCGCTTGGTGCTCACTGAACTCCTGCCTCGCTTCTCTTCCTTCTCCTCCCTCCCCCCTCCTTCATCCAACCGCCAACACCTTCTGGCCCAGACCTCAGGTCAGACCATAACTTGCATCCAGACTTCATGTCAGATATCCGTGATATTCCAGACTTCATGTCAGCTGTCCCTCTGGCTTGCCACCAATGTGCCAACCTACACAATCACCTACCACACTAGTACTGGTGAGCCTTTGCTACCGGCAGCCAACGCTGCAGACCTATCACCACACAGATTCTTCTGCTCCCGATCTGAAGAGTGCCACCTTGCAAATGTGAGGGTGGCACGACCCACCAGTCTCAACCATGTGCCCGGCATGGACATGATTGATGGTGGAGCATCCCTACTGTTCCTGGACGCACATGGAGAGGATCCGGATGCAGTGGCATATGACACGGACTGTGCCGTGGTGATTAGAAGGGGGCAAGAAATGACAGGTGTGTTTATTATTTCAATTTCAAGCACTGTGGCCATAATAAATATCCTTTCAGACTGTAGCTTAGATGGCAGGGTGCCAGATGGCCTGGGTGCCATCACCCTCTGCATTCTTCTGTCAGTGCAGAGCAGACCAACACTAGTGTGTTTGGACTGCCAACCACGTTTGTAGCACGGGACTCGAATTCTGGCATGTCACACTTAAGTTTCGCAGAACTTCAGTAAGTTTTGTCATAGAACTTGAGTTGTAGTGGGACTTGAGACTGGGAATAGGAACTTGAGTTGCGGATGAGACTTCAGTGGTGCAAGAACTGAAGCTGTGGCACTGTTAAGTTGTGCATGGAACTCAAGTGAGTGACACTTAAGTTCTGGAGCGGCTGGAACCATGGGTACCAGGGCGGGGGAGCCTCGGATGAATTTAAGTTTGTCAGAACTGATGAGTCTGGAGAACTTAAGTCTTGAATTTTATATAGGATATAGGTACAGCAGCAGGTGTACAGTACAGTAACTGAACTTAAGTTCAACGGAACTGATAAGTGTGGAGGGGGATACATTCAGCCCAAACTTAAGTTCAGCTCCCCTAGTTTCATTCCTCCTTCCCTCCTTTGTTTCGCTCTTCCATACTAGCATGTTTCTCAGGCCAAACCAGAATCACCCCAGGGAAAATCACGAGTTCTGTTGACCCATGTCCCTCAACTGGAAACAGTCTATCTACTTTGCTCCAAGCTCGCCCTATTCAACCGACTCAGTGGCGGGTGGCCCGCGTCCACAAGATATAGTAATGTATAGTGTTCCATTGGTATCAGTGGAAGATGCCTGTTCGAATCAGGCCCGAGTCATTGAATCTTCATGGATTCCAAGTTTCTTTTTGGTCTTGGGTACCTTCGGGTTCTACTTTATTTCAACCTCCTCTTGGATTGAGTATCCTCTTTCTCATGTTTTCCGATACGGACCAAGGAGTTACACTGACCTGCAACATTTGGACGACCATAAGCCCGAAACGAAGTGGGGTCTCGCAAGGTGCTCGTCAAAGCTTTCTAGTATATTCAACTTGGCAGTCCAAGGGGATATAACAACTCGGTGGCGGGTGGCCCGCATCCACAGTGTGGAGCCAAAACGGATCCGCCCATATTTGAGTGGAGAACACCTGTTCGAATCAGGCCCGAGTCGCTACCCAGGAATCTTTTGTGCCTTTCAATTTTGGTCAACAAAATCCAACACCTCTCCTTTCCTCCATTTTATTTTGCTCTCCGATACCTGCATGTTTCTCAGGCCAGACCAGAACAGCGCCCGGGGAAATGACGAGTTCTGGTGATCCATGTCTCTTGACTTGAAGCAGTCTGTCTACTCTGCTCCAAGCTCAAACTATTCGACTGACTCAGTGGCGGGTGGTCCGTGTCCACAAGATATAGCACATTATATTCGCGTTCAGTGGAAGACCCCTGTTCGAATCAGGCTTGAGTCATAAGTCTTACAACTTTTATTGTGTTTTTCAGTCGGGACACAAAACTTGCCAAAACCTATCATGTTTTTTCTTCAATGCAATCTGAGTTTGCAGAACCAAAACCACGCAACTAACCAGAGGTTCTCCGAGTCGTTAAGACACCCCTGAATATTCAACACAGCTTCGCAGTAATACATCGGTGGCCGTATCAACAAAATCTTGTCAAAGCCTTGCGACTCAGGTTCATTGTCACAAAAGTCCTTTTTGGGAGATAAGTCCATATAGGCTGGTAGAAGCCGGTATAAGTCAGTAAGGTTTTTGGGGGGCCTATACATTTGATTATGGCGCTATCCTGACTTACAAGTACTTACAGAGCTTATAATGGCTATAAGGTGTTACAGAGGTTATAACATCTTATAGCTCCTTACATTCGGCTGCACAAAAGCCAATACAGCAGTCTTTTCTTTTTATTCGGATCCGATCCTTCAGTTCGCCACAAGAAATGAAAATAGATATTTATTAACAATTTAAACTACAATACAGAATACTCCATGGGTTAAGCACTGAACTCGAACTGGTCAGACATTGACGTCGTAGAGATAGACATCGACGGATAGACATCGGCCGCCAGCGAGCAACACGATGCACAGCGAAGGTATCGGGACGAAATGAAGGGAGAGGAAAACTCACCTGAGAGCTACAGATGAATGTTGCAATGCACCAACAATCGATAGAACGGCGGGCCTGAAGATGGTTGTAGACTACATCCAATCAAGTGGATGAGAAAACGGAAGCTCACCTAAGAAACGTTGGCGAGCGTGGTCGTTCTGATGGAGTCAAGATCAGACGGCTGTCAGAAAGATAGAAGTAAGGACGCACCAGTACTCCTAGGGATATGGGTGACGAGACATTGGAGAAGTGGACGAGACGGCGGTGGTGGTTGAGAGGAAAGAGACGGAGTCACCGAGTCACACCTCTCATGACTTAAATATCAATTGTACAACATGACACACACATGACATCACTTTGCTCCACAGCTACCGGTACCTCTGCTACTTTGGAAGCGCTCTCCTCCCTACTACTTATTCCACGGCACCGCGACTCAGATACCACCCACGTCACCGACTCTAAGCCTGAGAGAGAGAAACAGCTCAATCACAAGCTCAGAAGGTTTGCCCCCTTATAAGTCCTCATACTTTGGTCATAATTTGTGTATAACGCGCCTGTAACAACCTGTAACTCATCTATAAGGCGGCTATAAGCCTGTAACCCCTTATAACCCAAAAGGGCTTTTTGTGACAATGGGATTGCAACCACTCGGTGGCGGCGAGTGGCCCGCATCCACAAGATATAGACGGTATTGCCAGGAGCTTATTGGTAGAAGATGCCTGTTCGAATCAGGCCCGAGTCATGACAGGGGTGATTCGAAACCTTTTTTTCCACCCTGGACACGAACCAAGAATACCACACTCTCATTTGAGGAGCCAAAAATCCTGGAAGCCCAGCCCAACGGTTGTCGAAAATATAATGTATTTGAATCCTGTTCCGGGCAATACAACGACTCGGAAGCGGGCAGCCCGCATCCATAGCACGTTCGAAGGTAGATGGATGTGTTCCTGCGGAATCTGCTTGTTCGAACCAGGCCTGAGTCATTAGTACTGGAACAGTAATGCATTTCTTTTTGGGGGGGCTGAAAACTCCTGAAACCAAGTGAGGTCTCCGCTGTTTTGCCAAAACATCCCAGATAAGCAGTCTATCTACTCTGCTCCAAGCTAGTCTCTTGTAGACAGACACTACAAACATAACTAACCTCATACCTCGGTTGTTTGTAGCTCCAAGCTCAAACTATTCAACCGACCCAGTGGCGGGTGGCCTGCATCCACAAGATATAATAATGGACAGCATTTATCAGTGGAAGACGCCTGTTCGAATCAGGCCCAAGTCGCTGCTACAAGTGGGTGGTCTATCCTTTTTTGGGGGGTCTTCGGACTCATGTGATTTCTTGTTTCCCTCACTTTCCTGGAGCCAAAGGATTCTGACCCACTGCATTCCTGGGTCCAATCTAGCTCAACACCGACACTGGAGTTCAAGAATTTTGATTGAAAGATTACTTCCGATCCAATAGTGACTCAATGGAGAAGAAAATAGTAATTCTGGCTACATCACCCTCTTTATAATGCATGTAAGTCTTCCCTCCTCAAAATTCGGTGCATTTGAACAAGTGCCCCGCCCTCCTAGCAGGTGCTGAACAGCAACAAAGCCCTCAGTGCCAAATGGAGAAATGAAATGCATTTTCGCGTTTTCCTTTACATCACTGATTGCGGACGAATTATTCTGGAAGACTGGTATAGGTTTCGAGGTGGTCGGACCAAAACTCAGAGACTTATGAGGGAATCGGTCGGCGCAATGAAAAACTTCCCAAAATGGAAATTTTTCGTTCACACCCTAATTCCGACATTAGCTGTAAGCATTCAACCTTGGTGAAGAGACCCATTAGACTTAGGATTCACTCAATTCAATTGTGAAGAACCAGTTTAGAATGTGAACTCATGTCTCGGATTAGAGTGGCCACCAGCAGTGTAAGAGTGAGCACACTAGCCCTGCCCTCACCATCTGTGTAACTGCACCTGCTTGTTGAAATATCCACTGCATTTTGATGGCTTCTCGACCCAAGCCTGCGCCGAGGTTGCTCAGCACACCTGGACACACTTGGACCTCGGCAGACCCTGCCGAGGTTTGCTCAAGGTATGCAGAGGATCATTTGGGCTCTAGCTGGACTCGACCATGCTATACGCAACTTGTAAGTAAGTGATCACAACACATGTTAGTTGTCATTGACGTGGGAAGGACGTGGTCGTGACGTACTTAACGGTGACAAAATGTTCGACTCTTGCAGTAATCCGATGCTCCTGTAGATTACCTCTCATCTTCAGGCAAAGCGGATGCATCCTCAAGTATTAGATCTCATACCTCCTGTGTAATCCTCTCTGACAGAAACTACGAGGACACTGGATCATATTGAGCCCTAATCGAATCCGTGGGAACCCCGCGGGTCGCGAGTCGTTTCCCACCAGCGTTTTGATCTGATTAATGCCGACAAAATGGGCAACGGCCGCGGGGGGCCTGTATTAGAGTCAAGTACTGAGGAAGGTGGCTACAGAAGGACACAGTCCGCTCAGGGACTCAGCGCACCTAGGTGGTTCGAGGCCGCCTCGCACGCACCTCGTCATCTCTGGGCACAGCCTTGCCGGGCAGACCCTTGGCAGACCCTGCCGAGGCGTCTCGACCGATCTCGGCTAAGGCTCGCCAAACCTGGACTCACGTGGCTCCAGAAGCCGTCAAAATGCAGTGATCCAGATCCGATTGATGAAATGAATGATTACTTTATTACATAAAGTACTCGTAAAACAGCCCCTGCCTTCGATCGTCATACGGCCTTACGCAGGCGAAAAAGGTATGATATGACACCCGAGAAGCCCTCGACCGCCCCATACCTTCGGCGTAAGACTCAAAAATACAAATTGCTCTGAACGGAGAACTTTGAGCGGAATAGATCGATTCTCGTGTGCTGCGACCACATCCACCAGCGGCTTCAAGGACAAAGACGAAAACGACTGCTGGGTCAGCGAGCCGAACTTGACGACCAGATCCTCGCGCTGCAAGCCAGCTTCCGCCGCGGGACTTCCGGGCAAGACATGGTCAACTTTGGCAAAAGGCTTGCTCTCCATGCTCGATTGAGGACGATCAGGAGGCGCCAAGGCCGGATCGTCCACGGATTGCAGCGCGAGCGAGAGATTGTTCATTACAGCCGCCAAATCATTGCGAAGTTCAATTATTCGTTGTTGGGCGTTCCGAACCGCGTATATGTCAATGTCTGCTCTCGGCAAGCCTTCAGCGTCAATCAGGGGCGAGTTAATAGTCGACCCGTTGTTCAATGAGAGTATCCCAGCCTGATATTGCAGCTGGGATTCTATGCTTTCTTTCTGCAGCATTATTTGCAGCTGCTCAAGAACGATGTTGTACTCCGTCCGCTGCTCCGCGGGGACGTCAATTGTAGGCACATTCGCCAGCATCCCTGTCAATGCTCTCAGCGTCTATCAAATGATAATAGAATATGAAACGCACGCTCAGGGCTGTAATCGCTCTTGAGCTTTGCGATGTGCACCATGGCAGCTTGGAGATGGTCCCGACTGGGCCGCGCGATGCCTGGTTGTTGCGGCTGCTGCTGCTGCTGATCGTCCATCGGGTTGTGCATCCCCGGATGCGGCATGTTGCCAAAGGGCTGTCCAGGCGGGATCATTCCGTTGTTCATCCCCGGCACATGTCCCGGCGGCGCACCAAACAGCGGCTGGCCGCCTTGCATGGGTCCCCTCGAAGGGTCTGGTCCCTGTATGAGCTGGTTGCGCGTCTGCTGCCGGAGCAGCGTGGAGCGGTTCGCCTCGATGAACTGGATAAGGTGCTCAGAGAGCGGAATGTTGGCGTACGCCATGACAAGCTGCATCGGCGACGGGTCCGCGATACCGTCTGGGCGTCCCCCTGGTCCGGGATTTCCGCTAACACCACCCATCTCCATTAGCGGCCGCTGTGCAGCCGTCAGAGCGTCGTTCTTCCGGCGCGAGTCCATGACCGTTGAAATGTAGACATTGTCGAACGCCGCGAGGTAATCCTTGTAGGCGTGCGCGAGATGCTGGGCAACCCCAGGACCCGACTTTGCGGGCTCCGTATCGGAAGCGGGGAACTGAACGAAACCCATCCGCCCACCAATCACCGACCACAAGTCCTTCGACGAGACCTATAAAACTAGTTCGTTAAAATGTGCACTAGTAACGAAACCAATAATTATTTAAAAATGGAATCTCACGTTCGCTGCTCCACCTTCGAGCATGACTTGAGTGTGCAGGTCGCACAAGTCCAACGGGCGCATCTCGATCGACATCATGTGCGGGTTGTGCACGACGCTGCGCTGCGTGCAAAAATTCTTGTATACGGTGTCGAAACGACCCTTTTCGAGCGGCGGGATCGGAGGGAAGTGCTGCCCCTCCCGACTCGCCGAGTTCTGCTGAAACGGCTGGTTAGGCTGCATCGGATTCCCCTGAAACTGCTGAGGGCTGGGCCCTCGAGGCGGTACAGTGGAATGGTACTGCATGTCGCCATTTTGATCTGCCTGCTGCCTACTGGACAGCTGGGCCTTGTTCGGGTTGAACGGCGGCTTCGAGGGGCCCGCCTGCATCCAAGGCTGCCCCGGGTTAGGCTGGGGCGGCAATAATATCCCGCCTCTCATATTATTCCTAGAACCATAAATAGAAATTCATTTGCGAGCAAAGGGATGACAAACATCTGGCCAGTCGGCTCCTTGTGTCCGCTGTTCCTGCCCGCCGACACACGCTGCGCCAGCGTCTGCCACTGGCTTATCATGCGTATGTCCGTGCCTGCAGTCGAACTCCTCGTAACGTTACTCTCTGACGGCTGCTGGGGTCCAAGTTCTGGGGAGAGAAGGGAGACGGCCTGTCAGTCAGGGAGGCGGGAAGAGGTGGGGGCGCTTACCCGGCAGGGCAATCTTCGACCAGGTTGCAAGTTCATCGCCTGAAGAGAATGACATTGCCTGGAGAAAGGTTGCTCCTGATGCGTAACTGATTAGTTGGACAACACCCTGACCCTGCCGTGGACATACCATCTTTCTCCACAACTTCATACTGTGCGTCTATTCTTTGTAGAAATTCAGGGACAGTGCGGATATGAGATGCCGGGTCGTCCTATAGGAATTTAGAAGCAAGTGTACATTGAACTGAGGGTAGACGTACATCTCCAAGGATTTCACCCCAGTCATCGTCGTGCGACATCACAACTGCTGCTCGTGGATGCTAAATTGGCGGCCGTAAGGCGAAGAACACGTGGGTCGATAAATTAACAACACCTTTTCAAGAATGTAGTTGTTGAGTAGCTGTCCAGGATGGCATATCTGTCAAGTTGTTAGTTCACAGTTCAGGATGGGGTTTGAAATGTCTTGCTTCCGAAATGGGAGGCAAATCCGATAAAACAACATGCCTTCTTGACCCGGCAATGTTTCCATCGGTTGCAGCTCCTCCACCGAAGAAGCCGAGAACTGGTGAGAACAGTGACGATCCTTGAGAGGACGATGTCGAACTTCCGCTTTCACTTCCCGATCGGGATCCGTTGTCGCTAATTTCGCGGATTTGAACACTTCCGAACATCCTGGCCCAGATTCCCGTTCCAAGGGAAATAGACAGGCCATGTATGAACGTTGTCTGATTGAATTCGTTCATAGGAGAGGGATCATGGTACTTTTTTCGCGCCGGATTGCCCCTCCATCGGTATTCACTGGCTTCAGCAGTCGGTTTGAACGAGAGCTGGAATGTATTGTCGACAGTGTGAAATGATGCCAGCCCCCACGATGAGGCTTTTTCACAGCCAGTGACAAGGTATAGTGAGCCATCGAGTCCACGTCCCTGGGCCATTTATGTATTTGAACCAGCTCTCTGCGTGAGCAGCAACGTATTTCCGTATGTTCTCAAGGTTTTCGAGCTTCTGGAGGTGCGAGCCATGTGGAAGAGCTAGGACGGCCCCTTGTGGAGCACGGCAACTGAGAAGGAAATCCCCACCCGGGAAGACACTGCATGAGAGTGAGAAGAGGCCCAGTTGTGGTAGTGCCAGCCAGGACTTACTCTGGATCGAGTCTTTGAACCGACGGAGTCGAAACATGATCTCCCGCAAAATAAGATTTGTTGTACAGATCCTTTGATCTGTAGCGCGGGTAACGGGGAGAAGTTTTCAGGAACATCGTTGTCGTTGATCGGATGGTCTGCCGGAAGATATATATTGAAGAAAAAGTCGAATGCCCCGTTTGGTGTAATCCTGCCAACATCGCCGATTGCGACGCCGCTCTGTTGGTACTCTTGAGGGAGAGTTTGACGGGGCTCTGGGTCATATAACGGAAAGCCCCGCTTCTGGCGCAGCAACTGGCTGCAATAGATCTCACTCTCTGAGAAAGTTTCATCCACAATGTGCATTGACATGCTGACCAGTCCGAGCTCAGGCTAATAGATAAATGTGTTGAGCAGTGATTCGGACTAGAGTGTGTATCTTTACTCACCTGTGGATAATGGTTGTGCACCGTGACATCGCCCGCCGCCGTGGTGAATTGCCCGCCGAGGATTGTGAAGCCGTCAGCGTCTTTAATGAGACTTGTGTTCAATGGTGCACCCATTGTAACCTTGGTCGATCTAGGAGTGGTTTAAACTTGTACTCGAGGCTTGGTCCGGCCCCGGGATGTCCGCTCGCCGAGCCATGGCCTGTGGCGTGTCCATGGGGAAGAGATAATCGCGGATGAGGCGACTAGAAGGAAGGAATCCGTTTATTGGGAGAGCTATCAAAAGATTTGAGGCTTTGGGTTCGCGCTTTTTAAATCTAGGTACGACCGGTGAGGAACACCGCGGCCCGCCAGGATGCTTTGTACTGAGGAGAGTTGGCGTTTCGACGGTGGGCGTTATGTGGGACGATACCACAGTGTGTGGAGGTGCGGTGAGGTCGTTGGGGAAAGAAGAATCCGGGGCGAGGGCTGTGTGTACAGCCTCGACAAGGCGGATGCAAACAAGATGCAAAGATCACGAAAAAAGGAAGCTTTGCAGACACTGCGTTCCGAGGGTCTGTAGACCAAAGGTTGGTCTACCCCCGAAGGTAGACATAGACAGACTTCGAGATAAACCAACTTTGTCCACATGTGTCGACACCCCTCACTGGCGGGTCGTGTTTCTCAGCCTTGTTTGCAGAACCTGTGTCAAGCTGTGTTGACTGAAATGTTGCTGTTGATGCTTGACAGTTGATCATGATGTGATCTCTGATGTTTGGCATTACCATCAGCGGACCGCGATCACCGCTGTCTCCGCTTAGCCTTGCGCAAGCCTCGTGGAGTCATGGGTGACTTTTGGGGCCTTTTGTCAGGGGAACCCCCGCTTCGGACGGTTTTCCATCCGGACCCGATCCGGATGCTTCGGGCCCTTCGGACACTTCTCCATCCGGACCGGCTCCGGACACTTCGGATGGTTTTTCCGCCCGGCATTTCGGATACTTCTGCGCCCTTCTATCCGACCGCCAAACCACCCAGGACATCTGTCTGCTCTCGCTGGCACGTGCTGTGCAATCAGGCCCGCGATCATTGTAGATACCTCCGGACATGTGCTACTGGGTAGTTACCAATTAGTATATAAGGTTATGCCTAGCATGGGAATCCTCATCCTTTCTTCTCTTCAGATTCCCCCACTAGGTGCGTAGTATTTCTGTTCCTGTATTCTAGTACCTATATTTATTCTTCGGATTCCCCCGCTAGTTTCCACGCCCTGCACTGAGCTTAAGGTTGCCCTTACACCTTTCTTTGAACATCCATGGCTGAAACACCCTCCAGCTGGCCCACTCAGCCCTCTGTTAGTACAGTCCAACCACGGGCCTCTTTAGCTGCATGGCGCGGCGGTTCAAACACATCAAGACTCCATCCCACTGCGACTGAAATTCTGTCTCAAGTGCTGCCTGGGGCTGCTCTTTCTGGATGTCGAGGACTATCCGGGGGACTGTCTTGCCCGGCCACGGGGATTTCGTTGTGTGGGCGTGGCACAGCGCCTGCATATCATTGCCCTCATGCCAGTCCTATATTGATCCCACCGTCTGAGTATGCTATCTCGATGTTTTAAGACTGTATTTTCATGTAAATGGGTCCACAGATGTAGCGGAATCCGCTCCCATCATCCCGCCAGCAGCTGAGAATTTAATTCCCCCACGGTACATATTCTGACAGCACAAGAGTAATATGACTTATTCTGATCTCAGAGTTCCGCCACCGACGTTTCTGAAGGCTCACAGACATGCCACAACACCTGTCAACCCCGAATACATGCCCCGCATTACGGCACGCGATCATCTCCACCCGCAATGGTATATCCGTTTCTCATGTACATGGTAGCCTTCCTCCACACAAAGCATCACATCACCTTTCGTGCTGCAGCTCTTATCCTGATATGCCTGAGCTTCATCTTCTCTGCATTGGTTGGTGACTTTACTGGAGCCATCGCGACGCCGTGTACCCTCAAAACGGTCTTTGCTAAATTTGATATCAAAGATAATTTTGTGGTGCATCCAGTTTGCTTTCATTGCCACTTCATCTTTGAGCCCAATACTGAACCGGAATTCTGTCCCAATTGCGATGAAGAGGGTCTTTCCAGGCCAGATCAAAACGAGGATAATAGTTGGGAAAACACAGACACCGAGGCAGACGAGCACCGTTCTAATCCTCCGAGGGCCAAAAAACGGAAGCCTTATATGGTTGCTCCCATTCAACTGCTGTCTACTGGTCTTCGCAAATTCTTTAAGCGACCGGGCATGGTTTCGGCTGTTGAGTCCTGGAGGTCACGCCCCCGAGTAGATGGAGAACTTCACAGCATGCAGGACACAGATGTATGGAGTTCAATGGTGGATGCAGAAGGTCAACAATTCTTTTTCGGTCCACATTCCGAGAAGGAGATTTGTGTTGGAGTCAGTTACAGTCTGGACTGGTACGTATTAATGCCAGACATTTAATTCTGACTTGACCCATATTTCAGGTTCAAGCGTTGAAACGCTGACTATGGGGCTGGCGGTGAAATAACCACAAAATAAACCTTGTAAATGAATACACGGTTCGATAATGCGACTACAACAACTCAAACACTATAGTCCTCATGCAAGTTCGGGGTTCCAATCCAGTATAGATTGTAGCAATTTGAACTTTAGTTCTCTTTAAGAAGCAAGACTTTACAGGCCTACAAGTCGTATAGATAAAACTTGCTCGAATCCATTCTAGGCGCAATCACGGATAGACAGACGAGATTTTATGTTCAACGGTTTTGTATGATGTGGGTCTAGGGTTGGAGATAGTACTCCAATGCGTAACACAAGTGATCCTTATGAATTCCGATTCCAAATAGTATCCGCGATTGCTAATCCTTGCGAGATTACAACCGATTGTCAAGTCCGATCCGTTTCCTTATGTTCCACGCGTCCGTTCCGTTTATCCAATATGTCCACGCGTCGCTTATAAAGATCCAAATCCAACACAGATAATATTCAAACAGGGAAAACAAACGAAACTTAGTATAGCTTCTGGGTGTCTCCGAATGAATGACTACTCTACCGGTTAAGCGTGAAGTCTAGTAACTTCGCGTCCAACAGGTGGGGTGAGATTCACTGGTGTTCCTCCCATAACCATCCACTTGAATACGTTACAGGATTCTAAATATAAACGAGACTGATACAAACGAGCAATAGGGTTCAGGGTATATGACTAGTGGTATGGCAGCTAGCCGATGAACTCCTGTCAGATATCAAGCGATTAGTAAAATTGAGAGAGATTTATAAGAAACATCAACGAGCCGAGCTTAGCGATGAGTCAAGATCTACATCGCTTAGAACGATTGTGATGGGATATTGTTGATATGTCAACTTTTTAGCCGACCTCCTCATCAGCACTCCATTACCCTCCTTGGTAATCGCACACTCAAATGGTTCCGCCTTGAACCACTTAAGTGATTTGTCTGAAAATTGTGATAGCCGCCGCTTCCTAGTACCCGAGTACAGTTTCTTAGTCAATTGGTAGATCGACCAAGTCCAGTCCTCTCTTGGCAGTTCTGGAGACATCAGATGATGCCCAACAATGATCCCTCTGGTTTAGAAGGATGTTCCCTCGTAATATGCCCTTAGTCAGGGATGTGCAGTAGCCCCAATCCGTTTCCAGGATGGTAAGGCACTTTCCGTGATTGCTCCATTAGCGACTTCCCACTTCAACCCTTTACCAGGATTGTCGACCAGCACCTTTCTAATGGTTCGTGACACATTATATCCCTTTTAGCTAACTGCTCAGGCCAGCAATAGCCCTCGTGAGATGACATCGTAATGTAGTGAAGTACATTATAGTATGTTGCAACTCGAGCTGATTTGAATAAATGCCCGGGTGCCCCAATACCAGGTCTGTCATCTCCCCTTTTCATAAATATTGAGTGTCCCCACTCAACCGGTCGCTGTGTGACCTTTTTCTGAACATGACAAATATTATTTTGTCATTGAGTGATCTGTTCATGTCAACACCCATCATTTGATCCTTCGAACTTCCGAGGATCGTGGGTTGTATCCCTTTTTAGTCTGGAGTAGACCTGTTCTTTGGTTCCCTGGACCTTTTCTCTTTCCTGCCCCCGCCCTACAACCTCACTGATGCTGATGTGTTGCCAACACCTGGACGCCCCTTCCTGACTGTCCATCCTGAGGAAATCGGTTTCTCGACGGTCCAAGTGTCCGAGGATTCCTGGAAGGCGCTCTACTTCCTTGCGCACCCCGCCATCTACCAACTGCTGCCTTTCACCCGGGTTCCAGAACATATTCGCCGCACGGACCCTGGGTACTTGGCGACAATTCTTGATCGTGCCGTACCTGTTTTCGTACGTTCCATATTGAAACCCGCTCAAACAGATAGTGTCTAACCAATCGCGATTGCCCAGGAAACCCTCCACCGCGCCTATCCACTCGTCCCGCATACGAGGACGTTCATGACGCTCCCCGCGGCGCTGGTCCGCTTGGTCCTTGTGGTGAGAGAGTTGGTCCGCAATTGTGCGCGAGATGATTGGCTCGCCTTCCTTCCTGAAGACGAATCTGCCTATTCAGAGCTTTGGGATATGGTATGTGGTTTACCACCCCCTCTTATTCACCTCCTCACTTTTTCAGTACCCTCCTCTTTCGTTTGGGTGGGTATTCCCATGTACTCAGGAGTTTCCCGAAGATCAACCTCTTCGTGATACCTTCCTCCTTACCGACCATGTGACTCTGCAACACATCGCCAGCCCCTCGTTCCACGCTCTGGCGGCTTTCCTTGCCAAGGGCCGGGTCTATGATGCCACCAGCTTTGACCACGTTGTCCAACTTCTCGACGACGCCATCACCCCCGAAAACGCGACTTTCGTGAGTCTTATCCACAATCACGATTCGACTCCTCTGGCACTGGTGGAGAAGGATCCAGGCGGGATATTCGCAACCCAGCGCGACTTCTTCCCCCCTCCGTCCCGATCCCCCAGGTTCGAGTGCGGGGATGTATTCCCCGTGCTACGAGCCTTTTACTCCGCCTGAACGCTCCACCACGCCTTTACTCGGCCCGGTGACTCCTCCACCGCAGTTGGGCCCTTCCGCAGTTGGATCTGCCAGTTTTGATATCCGCCAGCTGCTCGGCAGCGCAAAGAAGGATCCACCAACCCCACGAAAGCCATCCGTGATTGCTGCGTCGCCCTCAAGTCCCACCGAGATGCAGGTGGATCCGCCCGAGATGTCCTCTGCCAATGGCTCTAGCAATCACGGAAGCATTGGATGATCTCCCACCCCGTGGACGTTCTTTCCAAATCCTATTTATTTCCTCTTGTTCAAACCCTTTTTGTAGTGTGGACCACCCCGTACTGCTGCTCGAGGCAAGCAAGCCCCTCGCCGAGGTGCACCTCCCGTACATCCTGCACCTGCTTCCGTATGTTCAACTCCTTCTCTTCTTCTTCTCTTTTTCATTTTCCACAGCTTCGGGATAAAAAGGGACAACCTATGATCCTCATCAAGTTGTCCCAGAAATCCGTCACGCCGCCCGCCTCTGAAGCGTACAATGAGGAGGGAGAGGAGGAGAAAGAGGATGAGGAGGAGGAGGAGGAGGAAGATGAGGTGCCGCCGCGCCCTGCTAAACACAGACGGACTGCTCCTGCTCTTCCCAAGAGCAAGACTCTAGGGAAGAGTAAGGGCAAGGGTAAGGCGCAAGTCGATACGCCCGTGCCCATGGACACCTCATCTAGCTTCCCCATCCCCATGTGCAAGACCCGTAGGAAGAGCAAGAAGGCCGAGCTGCCTGCCTATGTCCCCCCCCCAACCGGTCCCATTGATGGATACGGTCTCTTTGGCTGCGGAAACACTCGCTAGCCAATGTCGTGAACCTTGGTGGTGAGTTTTGAGCAATTGTGATTGCTCAATCTCAGTCTTTCTCCCCCTTTAGTTCGACGCGGGATGCTCCAATTGCATCCTCTGCGACCGCGAGTGTGACCACGGTGCCCCACACTCCCTCTGCGAGCACTGCGAGAAGGGGCGCTTGTCCCACTGCAGCCACCGCGACTGCTCAATCTCAGTCTTTCTCCCCCTTTAGTTTGACGCGGGATGCTCCAATTGCATCCTCCGCGACCACGAGTGTGACCACAGTGCCCCGCGCTCCCTCTGCGAGCACTGCGAGAAGGGACGCTTGTCCCACTGCAGCCACAACTTTGCGGTTGCCGATCACGCTTGTGCCGCCAACCATCTCGAGCCGTATACTCGGCTCTCAAATGAGCGTAAGTACCTCTTTCCTTTTGTCTCATACCCAATCGCGATTGCTTATTAACAACCTGTCTACAGATGGTAACAGCTCATCACCGACCTCTCCGCTGCCTGTGCCGACTACGAGCTCGCCCGAGAGCAACTCTTCCGCGCCAGCGCGCGTATCTCTGTTGCGAGTAATCGCGTTAGCACTTGGATCCGTGGGGTGATGGGGTGATCACCAATCTGGGAGTATACGGTCTCCCCCGTATTACGGAGATCCCAGAGGCCCTTCGCCCTCTCTGGGGGCAACTCCTCACTGACGCCGAGGCGGAGTTGTCTGTTGATTACCGGGCCACGATCAAATGCTACCCGTTCATCAGCGACCCTCGCTGAGCTGACCTTCCCACCGATGAGGATCTCCCAACCCTCATCGAGTTCCTCACGCGCCGCGCTGCACGCGCTCATCAACCGACTCCTCCACCCGAGGAGGATTCGAACTGGCTGGACGAGGGTGAGGCGGGACCATCTGGATCGAAGTAACATGCTGGATTTCTTGGGATATACGAGTGAACGAGCATCCGCGATTACCAAAGCTTGGCAAATAATATACTGTACAAATTTTCATATACAAGTTTCTGTAACCTGCCGAAGAATTCGAGTAATTTTCTTGCTTCCCCTGTTGAGTGATTTCCTAAGTTCTTGATGAACCCTTCAATCTGCCCAACAGTGCGCTCTTGACTATCCGTATCCATCTCGTCTCGGATATATCTCATCATCCCACGCTACTACTCCGTTCTTTTGGTCCCTGATCGCCCTAGTGCTCGAATATGCATAAAAGGAGAGCAGTCGCGACTGCCTGCTTTGCCACCCCGTTCAACCTTTTACGATGCCTTGGCACCCAACGTGGATATCTTATTTCAGCTGCACCCAGTGTGTTGCCTATCAGACTAGTAATCGCGAATGGACCTGACCCTATGTATTTTTAGGACAGTCCTTGCAGTTCTTGTCTCGACGGTTCAACTTCCTGCACCTTCGTTTGCTGGAACATCCCTTGTTTCGCCTGCATCCTTCATTTGAACCACGAGCGCTGCACTCTTTGCAGTCGTGAAGCCTTCTGCTTGTGTTTGGCTTGTTATCGTGATATTAGAACTGCGCTTCTTCCTGATGAAGGTGCGCAGCCCCTTATTTCTTCTTCACTTATTTCTCATCTTCCGTGACAGATCGTGATGCTTGGGTTAATCAGTTCTATTCTGATTGCGCCGCCGCTTTCTATCTTTGGGACCACGCTCCCATTCCAGTTGGATCTTTCTTTACAAAAGGGGTCGCGGAGTTCATCCGACCTCTCTCCTTGACTCGTGCCTTAACCAGCATCGACTTGCTGAAGGAGATCTTTAGCATTCCGCCTCTTTTGATCGAAAAGCTCCATTATCTGGTTTACAAGCGTGCGCTAGAGTAGATTATCTAGTAATCCTACTCCTTCTGTCGCTATCATGTGTAGAGTTCAGAACACTGATCTATCGACCCGGAATTATAACCTCTTTCGAAGTTATTATCACCGATCTTAGTATTCGCAATTGCTCAATCATCATGATTCCCATCGGATAATCATGTTCCTAAGGTCCGGCCCGTATGCCTTCGTGGTCTGAACCGCTTAGCGCGCTTTTTTATCGCTTAGATGGATGCTAGCCGAGCCGGCTATTTTGCTAATGATGTGTTCCTTTAGCCGATGACCAACTGAGCTTACTTTGATCTTGCCAACTTTGGGAAAGCAATAGCAACGTAATGATCTATTCACTACTATTCCGTGCAGTTTTCACGACCCTGACAAAGCACTCTCCCAGGGCAGCGGCATCAAGTGATGAGAGCGATGGTGGCCGCCGCCCCTCCCGTACAATAACCTTTTTTGTCAGTGTGACTGCAACTGCTGAGGTGCTGATGTTGTGGCCGCAGCCGCGGTGCTCTTCTGTACGGAGAATTAGCATTATCATATGTGGGATCTCTGTTCTTGCGCATATACATTTTTCTTGTTGCTTTTACGGCAGGCATTGAGCGGGGCTGCGGAAACACTGCTTGCCGCCAAGCGAGGTTGGTAACCAAGATGTTCGGACCATGGTTATTTCTCGGGGTGGGGTGTGTGGAAAGAAGAGAAAAATTATCGAGGTGGAATTGAAGGAGGTGGAAAGAGCTTCGAGCTCAGAAAGCGATGGAGAGGAAGTGCTTAAACCGAAGTGAGGGTACAACTTTGGGCATTCATTGTTATGCCAGCTCTGAGATTTATATCTTTCCATACAGCGGGCGAGCGGTGCGCAAGGCCGTGGTATCTTAGGTCCCAACACGCAATCATGGACTCGTGCTTCCGAACAACTCCAATCCAAACATGCATTGGCCGCCTCGCAAGCGACCCGGGAGGTGCGCGTTGTATTGTTTGAACGGCCAAACCACAGAATTGGAAACAATTCGAATGCGCCACCACCGACTTTTCCTTCTAATCAAATACATGATCTAGTGGTAGATCGATTATCTGTCCAGTAGGAAACAATCTCTAGGTTCGAACAACACAATAGATGGCCATGAAAGGGACGTCAAAATGGTGCCGCAGAGCTCGCAAGGCAGAGGGAATCAGATCAGTGTGTAAAATCATTAAAACATCAGTATGTGATATCCCATAGAGCATTACTCTACCTCTTGTCGGGCACATTATTTGACGGATTTCTGGAGGATAAAATTGAGAACCCCGCTTAGAGTACGCAAAATAGCGCGATGGCTATCATAGATTGCATTTTGAGAGATTTTATACCGTGGAAGGCACCTACACGGTGAATGTGTATGGCACTGGGATGGACCCACTCGTGCGCCAGCCTGAGCATAGCGTGAATTTCATTGTGGATGGCAAGAGTGTTGTGACCCCCCTCTCCTTTAGGAGATACAAGCAGCTGCTCGGCCGCTTCTTGGCCTTGCAGCCTCTCACTGCCTAAGCAGTATGACTTGTGAATTTTGAATTGAAAGAGACCTTGATATAAAGAGAGACACTGCCAGATTTGGATCCGCAGGGTGACCAACCCCGGCCCCATCCCCGCCCCTCCATGTCCGCCCAGCGCGGATGTAGACACAGCCGGCGCACCCGGCCCCGCACTCGCATCGACTCCATCCCGCAACCGCGCGAGGATACTATCAAAGTCGACCCCCGCGCGCGCTCGTGGGCCGGATGCGCTCCGCGCCCATGCCGCCCATGCCCGGGAGGCCCGTGGCGTGCTGTGGGCGCCCCCCTGCACCTCCACTTCCGGTCCCTCCGGCGCTGCTTCCCGCGTTGGGACCTCCTCCACCGGGGCCAGATGCGTTGTTGGAGCCGGGATTCGGGTACGAGGGATACGAGCTGTTGGGGTACCCGCTCGGGTGCAGCCCCGAGTTGTTGTTGTTATTACTGTTACTGTTACTAAGATGGTAGGGCGGCGGCGGCGGCGGGTACGCGCATTGCTCGGCGCGCACGGCGCGCGCGGCGTCGGCGGGGGTGAAGGCGCATGTGACGCGTGCGGCGACCTTGCGGTGGACGACCTCGCCGTGTTCGCCGACGATGTCGATGCCGAATTCCTAGAATAAAGACCGTAAGTAAGGTGGATTCTGTGAGGAAGGGAGGGGAGAAGGAAAGAAAGGAAGAAGGGAATAACGACAGAAATATATACTCCATTCCGCAGATTGGGACGCTCATATGGAGGTAGGCCACACAGCACGTCGCCACTGACGTGTAAAGCCTCCCCGGGGCGCGGAGACGGAAGACTCGTCGAGAGCACGGGCTCCAGCACTACACCTAGACTAGCCCGCTGGAAACACCGCTCATCGGTGGTCGTGTGCCAGCCTATTCCGCCCGCACCGCGTGCATCCAGAGGGAGTCGAAGGCGGATAGTACCAGAGGTCCCGAAGCGTAGTCGTTAACATCTCCGGCACAGACCGAGCAACGTGGCAACCGCCCCATAGCGATCGAACGCCGCCCCGCCAGAGACGCAGACGGAGTCGACCTAGTAGCGTGCACACGAACAGCGATCCCAGGACGTAAGAGAAGCCGAGCCAGAAGCAAGTCGAAAGCAAAAGCAAGCAAGCCAGAAGCATCGCGAAAGAGACCTCCTACAAGGATATCGTCCGAGCGCAACTCGTACGGCTCCGACTCGACACCTTCCGGACTGAGGCGGTCGCCGTTGACGAACGTCCCATTCGACGACTTGACGTCTCGAATGAGGACCTATGTACACTTTCAGCATCACTACAGCGGTTGGAGCACACCACGCACCCGTCCGTTCTCGACCCAGGCCTCCGCATGCTGCCTACTTAGGACGCGGCTCTCGAACACGCCGTTGGCGGCGCTGGGGGCGCTCTTCTGGTTCAGCTGGCGGCCGACGCGGACGCGGACCTGGGGCGGGAGGGGGATGCGTTTTGGGGGAAAGAAGGAGTCGTCGAGCGGGAGGAGGTACAGCCCCGGAACGGGCCCGTCGTCGGAGAGCATCGTGCTGGACACGCGGCGGCCAGGACAGGTGAAATGGGGAAAGGTGGGGGAGGCTGATGCTAAATACCGTCAAACAAGCGGTGGTTGCTCTCGACGCTCATCTGGACGCGACCTGGTCAACGAGAAAGCAGGCACAAGAGAACGACTGGGTGGCGGATGGTCCGCGTCGACGTCCACATGGGCTTCTGCTGTGATCTCTTGTGTCGATGGATTGAACCTGCCTGTCCGAATCAGGCCCGAGTCGCTGTTCCGACTGCATCCTTTTTTGGGGGGGTCTTACAATCTCTTGTGTTCCTCCTTCCCCCTCATTTTCCTGGAGCCAAAGGTTTATGGTCCACTGCACTGCTAGGTCCAATCTAACATCGCAGCTTCGGACTCTTTCACATGTGGCACTTAGTGTTTTCCGGGTCGGGCCGGGCCTGAAAGCCCGGGGCTTGGGCCGGGCTTGGGCGGGCTTGGGTCGGGGAGAACCTCAGGCCCGGGGATTAGCAGTAAGTAATTATAGATATATATTAAACTTGCTTTGCCTCTTGTTTAATCATTTCTGAGTTGTTTCCCATGACTCTAGATCCATTTTGAAGGGATATAGGATAATACAGGCACAGGAGACCAAAGTCTTACCTTTTGAGTCAACCGCAGGGCAACCATGTCTCCTGGCTTCCAGAAACAGCTGGTCTTTGTTAGATCAGCCAGGGAATGCTGGAGAACGGTCGCTTTGAGCATGTAGTTGAAACCGTCAACCAACATTAACCGTTCTTTAAGATTTTGCTCGTTCAGCTGTGCTATATCCCCATATAACCATTCTCCTTTTGTTTTTCCTCTGCTCTTGCTCTTCGATTAAACCCTTCTGTCCTTGACTATCTCCGCTCTTCGACACTGCCCTCTCATTTGCGGTCAAACAGCTGACCCACCCGCAGCTTTTTCTTGACAGGACGCAGTCGATCACAGTCGTTGCTCATGATTCTATTCATCAGGCCGGGGGGGCACGTATCCGGCAGATGATACCTCGTATATTATCAACCATTCTTTAACGATTACCCTCGCAATTCTTTGCGTCTTTTTGGTTTCATTTCCATCCAGGCTAACTCCTTCCATTATTCTCTGTTCTTGCTCTGAATTTCAACACTCAAAAATCCCTTGAACAGCTGCGCGCCCAAGTGCCCGCAGCATTCCAAGATTGTTATGTCTTCCCTTTTATCATTCATATTCTCACCGTGCCCGAACTTAAGTCTCTTCCAACCGTGCCGCAGCAGTGACACTGTTGAATCTAGTCCATTTTGGGGTCTTCGAGATGAACAGCCTCATCAGAGTTTAAGTAGCTTTGTCGAGTTCCGGCCGTCTGACGTGCCGCTTGATCCTCAAAAGGGCCGCTGGTCAATTATCGCTTCCTTCTTTCTCCCCCATCACCATTGTGCACTTCTTCACTTTCGTCCGCCTCTATCGGCCTTCTTACACTGCTTTCTCGGGCGGTCCTGACATTAATCAAGTACTCACAATATTCAGCAATCCTGAACGAAGATCGAGATCTTTCACTCCTAATGGGCGGGGCAAATTTGTGCATGTGAAAAGGCATGGAAAGCCGTCAAGACTTGGGAAAACAAATAAAGAAATAACACGTACCGAAATTTGCCTTGAGGCTCGCGTCCCAATCAACCAGGCCCAGCGGAGATGAAACGGGGATGGGAGTTGACAGGGGCACGTAAAACCCCAAAACAGCTAGAAGCCGCGCACGGGGAGACAATGACAGGTTGGACATGTCCGCGGAAATTACGGCAACGAAAGAACGTGTACAAAGACGGACACGTGATCGTATGGCTTCTGGCGTTTTGGACATCAAACGCGTCCCAGATACCACGAGAGGGTGTTTCGGCAGGGTTCAAACGTGTTGACGGATAGCCTGTTGTCACAGGAGGGTATTGCATTGTTCAAAACAGGTTTCAAAGGCCTAAGAAGTAGGCAACACACTGGTTAAAGGAGTTGGTGGGAGATAATCGTTAAGGTATGAAGGAGGTGTATCCAAAGTTATGTGGAAACAAGGATACGGGGTGTTTCATGATGAAAGTTTGTGAAGGTAGCAATATATTTACAAAGTACAAACAACTGAGATATAAAAGGCGGGCGAAATGTACTATATAAAAACAGAATACCACGCCCAGGTTTTACCTGTGATCTTTCACTCGCGCTTTGATTTGACTATACGGGACGATTTTACGGGACTCTGTGAACTTGATTTTAAAAACGGGATACGGAACAGAACGATTGGACTTACGAATTTTGGATTGGATTGACGGAACGGTTTTGGAATGGGATTATTGTTGGGTTGAAAGATATATTGGTTTTGAAGAAGAACATATTGGCTATTGGATTTTGAACACACACACCTTTCGAACTTACACCAAATTCGCATTCGTGGTTTCTTCCACGCGAATCCCTGAACACACACAAAGGCCTACGGAGTTTTGTTTTGTTTTGGGTTGAACCTTAAATAAAGGTTTCACTCACAAACAGATTTCGATCCTTTCACTCCTGTAACCCATTAAATCAATGTCGGTGCCTAGCAAAATCAATCACGATATGCAGGATCTCAGGGTTGTATATTCCACGCTCCTCAAGCCCCTTAGCAAGATCCTAATGTCTTTCAACCATTCAATGTACGCAAGACCTCTCGCCTTTTCCTGCAAGACTCCTTCAAGACCATTGTCCAGTAGCAAGAAACTCGACGTGTTCAAAAACTCGATACGCAAGATCCCTCGAGTGTTGAAAGTCAAGTGATTGCAAAAATTTTATGCCCAGGACCTGTTTGGCATCTGACACAGCACGACCTTTCACGGCTTCTGATACATAGCCAGATCCGTAAGTTATTCAATATCTACTGTGACTGGGATTGAATCGGCTGAACAGTGCAACAGCAAATATTTTCCAAGCCCCCCTGACATCACTGATGATCGTCTTCATGTTCAATATGTAGCTGGAAGATGCGTAGCCCTAACCTATGGAATCCTAGTAACAGCAATAACAACAACAGCCCAGGGCTGCACCCAAACAGGTACCGCAACAACTCTTCTTCCTCATCGTACACAATATTTTGGGACCCATTCACCTGCTTTCTCGTTTACCCGTACACCCCATTCCCCGGACTTCTGACCCAACATTCTATCTACCAGCAGACAACTCATAGCTGGGACACCTGTCCTGCCACAGGACAGTCTACCTCCGTGATACGGCAGACAAGTGGCCCTAGTGTCATCACCCTGGCTACCAGTCACGGAACCCGCAACCGGATATATTCCTCACTTAAAACGGTGTCTGACTTTGATATAAATCTCTTCTTCAAGGTACTCGCCTCCATTGTCACCACCACATTCTTTCCCCCTGGTCCACCTATCTCCTCTTCAAACTGAATACTTCTTTGGAGATGCCTCCAGACATGCGAGCTGGTCATGTAGTGATTCCGGTGGTGTTTGTTCCCTGGTGGTGAGTGTATTCCATCAGTTTTCCCTCGTCATGTTCTGTCGTGCCAGCACATTTACATTCTCTCTGGTGTTTTTTTGTATGTTGACGTTTTTGTGTCATCTTGCCGCTACCGCTGGTGGCTGGCTGGGGTGGCGGTCGGTTTTTCAACATATTTATTGTTCCACTCAAACCTTGAGCTACTGTACTATTTCGATCAATTCGTATGTCACGTGTCACAGGGTCCAAAATTTACGAATTTTTTCGTACATGTCACAAGTCACCGGGGGCATATGAAACCCTCAAAAAAGTCACAGAAATGTTGCAAAGGGGCTCAAAAAATCGATTTTTTCGCCTCCGCACATATGTAGTTAGCCAGCGATGCCGCGGTGTTTTCACCAACTGTTAATTAGTAAACCGCTGATCGGGTCAAGATCGGGTTCTTCCGCCTTTCCTCTGCCTCTCACGACTCTACGTTGACCACAGTTCTTGACAGATGTCCAGTCGAGCCAACACACAGGATTAATCACTATTCAACATTGCTACAACCCAGGAACACAAGTATTGCTTTAATCCATTCTAAGTGTGCCTGGTGGCAGCTAGAAAACAAATTAGGTATATGTGAGGGCTTGCCTTGAATTTGCGACCGATTTACGAAAAAAAAAAAAGTGTCACACTCGCCCCGACCGAAGTACGAAATCTAAATTTCGTATCCCGTGGTCACAAGTCACAGGCCGGTTTGAAATAGTACAGTACTTGGCTTTCGAGCTACTTATTTATTTTTCTGGTGCTCGAGTTCGGCAGTCCGCATTCTGCACTTGGCTTGGTTCATTTTTCTTCCTTCTCCCTATATTTTCCTTCCTCTCTCCCTGCGGTTGGCGGTTCGCTAGATCGGGGATGGCCCGATCTCGATCGCGTACGCTCGCTTCGGCTCACATGCACCTTCGGGCTTGACGTCGTGTTACTGATGTGACCGGACTGTACATCACAGCTTCACTTCTGCTGTAAGGTCAAGGCTGTACGCACAGCCCTCGCCGAGGTTTTCTTTCTCTCCAACGACCTCATTATACTTCCGTACACTCTCTGCCCGGCCCCCGCATAACTCCCACCCATCGGTGCGCCAACTGATCTCAGTGGAAAGCATCTTAGCAGCTTTTGTACCGAATTGTACGTGGAGGTGCAAAAGCACGTGCTCCAAAGCCTCACGTTTTTGACAGCCTTCCGATAAACGGATTCCTTTGCACTGGTCGCCCCACCTGCGAGTTGTCTCCTCCCCATGGACCAGCCACAGGCCGTGACTCTGCGAGCGGACATCCCTGGGCCTGACCAAGCCTCGACGAGTTTGACCACTCCCAGGTCGACCCAGGTTACAATGGGAGCGCCATCGAACACAAGTCTCATTCAGGACGCTGATGGCTTCACAATTCTTGGCGGACAATTCACCTCTGCGGCAGGCGATGTCACAGTGCACAACTATTACCCAGATGTGAGTAAAGATACACATTTCAGCCCCAACTGTTGCTCAACATGTCATGAGAAGCCTGAACGAGGACTCGCCAGCATTTCTCCTCTGAACCTTATTGATGGAACCTTCTCAGAGAGCGAGATCTATTGCACCCAGCTATTGCATCAGAAGCGCGGTTTTCCATTACACGTCCCAGGGGTCCAACAAACTCTTCCAGAAGAGTACCGGAAACGCGGTGTCGCAATCGGCGATGTTGGAAGGATTACGCCAGAAGGTTCATTCAACTTTTTCTTCAATATCTATCTCCCAGCAGACCATCCGATCCACAACCGCAATGTACCTGAAGACTTTTTTCCGTTGCCGCTCTACGACACCCTTGATTTGTACGACCAGTCCTATCTTGCGGGACATCATGTTTCGACCCCGTCAGTTCAAAGACTAGATCCAGATCAAGAGTATTGTCGAGCGGAATCGTGTTTTACGCCCTCCCCATTTGCAGTATCCTCCCAGACGGCGATTTTGTCTTCCGCTGTCATAGCCCGCAGGGGGCTGTCTTGGCTCTCCCGCAGGGCTCGCACCTCCAGAAGCTTCGAAACTTAGAGTCCGTACGGACATATGCTGCTACCCACGCAGAGAGCTGGTTCAGATATGTAAATGGCCCCAGGGGACGGGGACTTGATGGCTCATTGTACCTTGTTACTGGCTCGAAAAAACCTCAGCATGGGGCATGGCATCGTTTCACAGTGTCCCCGAAACATTCCAGCTAACCTTCATGCTGTACAGTGGAGCCAGTGGATACCGATGGAGAGGCAATCTGGCACAACGAAAATACCATGACCCCTCACCCATGCAAGAGCCCTACTGGAATCAGACGGCATTCATCCATGGACTGTCGATTTCACTTGGGACTGGAGTCTGGGCCAGGATGTTCGAAACTGTCCAAATCCGCGAGATCGCTAACACTGAATCTCGATTGGGAGGCGGAGGCAGCAATTCGTCTTCGTTATCTCATGGATCGTCACTACTTTCACGGATTCTCGGCTTTTTCGGTGGAGGCGGAAACGAAGAACAGTCAAGGAGGCATATTACATTATCGGACTTTCCAGCGATCTCGCAGGTAAGATATGTCGAGCACCGTGCCAACCTGGAAACTAACACAACCTGTAGATAATGCATCCTGGAGAACTGATCAACAACTACATTCTTTCCAAGGTTTCTATTCATTATTTCAGACGCATTCATCGACTCATATCAATCAGGCCCCGCAAGCAACAGTCGTGATGTCGCACGACTGGGGATGGGCATCACCCGATTGATCCATGGCAGCTTTGTTCATGTTTGGTTCGCGGAGAGGGTCGGTTCCAACTTTGGCGGGTTTTATAACTTTCCTCGCATCCACTTTCAGTATGTGATTATATGGTAAATGTTGTTCGAAATCAGGCATTGAATAAAGGTACGTAGCGATATTGAATAAAAACCTTTCATGCACAGAATGGGTATACTGTTTTTGACTGTTTGAGCCACAGCGAGACATCTTAAACATAATATTGAGGAAACGGCTACGTAGCTGTATTGTAGGATTGATTACCTATAACCTTACCCGCGAAAGCTAAGCAATCTGCGGCACTGTTTCAACGTTATTAAGTCTGCAAGATGTCCTGTATTTGGCTGTGAATCAGCTTTGATCGCACTGATCCGAGGCAGAACTTCCAAAATTGATAGCGTCTCCGCAACAGCTTTGTTTCTCTTGCAGCCAAAGGAAAATTATCCGAAGAATGAAACTGTTTTGTTGGATGTTTTACTTTCGCCACACGTCTTCCAACCCGTACCAATTGATGGGGCCCATTGAGTACAAATTGAACATGGTTTTGAGAGGTGATTACACCTCCAATGTTTTTGTTTGAGGAATGAAATGCCTTGGAAATTTATTTATCCATGCTTCGCTGGGAAAACACAGAGTCCCATGCCCTACAGGTCTCAAATGGAGGGAGCGCAACCTCAAATGTGACACTGTCACGCTCGTGACTCCTCGATTCAACCCAGTTCAAACGTCGTGCATACAGCAATCTTCTGCCCAGAATACATCAAACTGTGAGGAATCCTTTATAACTACTCCTGTAACATACCAAGATGATTGAGCCTACTTCATGTCCTCAAAAATCTTCCATTTTGTGGAAGATACTGCTCAATGAGGTGTTTCACAGCACAAATCCATGGGTGGCCATCTGAATTGGGTGTGGAAATAGATGTTCTAGACCTGGTCACGCTCCCAGACTTTTTGTTTCAACTCTTTCCTCCAGGAGGCCTCACAAATGTGGGATTATCTCGGTGTAATTTTCGGACCGCACGGAGGTCAAGATAATTCATGAAAATTTGCTTGGAACCATATACTATAAACACACAGGAACATTTTTACCAGCCAAGGTTAGCCGGTAAAATGAGTGAGTAAGCCACAACGCGATGGAACATGGAGATCAGAATTTTACTTGAGAACAAACAAAGACAAATCTTCCATGGATCAATCGGGGGGTGCCCGTCCCCAGCACGATGACGATTGGCGTGACATCTTTGGAGAAGTAGGTTTCTATTGGGTTTGAGGTATGCTTGTATCTCTAAGCCTTTTAGGGTAATCCAGCGCAGACTATGTCAGATCTGCTACAAAGAATAGGTGACGAATATGTAATTGTCGAGAAGGGAGGTAAGAATAGGATCAGACTATCCTCATTAGAAGTATTTACTTACGAATATCAGGCGCGACCTTCCTTCAAGCAATGTCGGCCAGTTCAAGGAATGAGTCACATGAGTTGTCTGGCCCCTCCGGCAACCGCAGCCGCACTACCAGCAGCACCGTGCACACCTCCCTCCCCGCGGTCGACCATGGCGTTACCTTCAACCCGCTGCACCACTATTCTGCGCACAACACCTGGAGCATGCGTCGCCAGCGAGAGCGCGAAGGCAGTCTCGCGACGCTGAGGCAACAGAGCCGCAGCCTCGAAGACCAGGTCAGCGTTGGCGACAACAACACTGTGCATGCCCCGAATGTACTGTCGATGACGATTAGCATCCCCGAGAGCGACAGCGACTCGCGCTCGTTGAGCGTACAGGTGCCGGCACAGAGAGAGAGTCCTACGTCTATCAATACGCCCCCAGTCTTCACGGTGCCGACGTTGGCGCCGCCGGCGCCTGCCGTCAACCCCTCCCCGCAGAGTAATGATCATGGGAACGTCAGCAGCGGTGGGGGCTTCGACGGCTCTGGGCTCGACCTCGACTGGAGCGCGATGCATTCGGGGATTACAGACCTTGATATGTCCAAGGTCGCAATACGGTGATAAGCCGTGAAACGGACCAGGGGTGAAATAGCAAGGAATTTGCTGATTTCTACCTTAATCACGTAGCGTGCTGCTCCAAAGGATTAGCATAAGTCCAATATGGCTAATCAGGGCTTGATCCTGCATGAGGACCTTAATCAAGTCCGCCTGGGATGCATCAACTGGAAAGTTCATACTGGTTGACATCCATGATTAAGGGTTTAATTGCCGAGATTAAGCATCGCTGCTTAATCAAGGCATCGCGGGGCCCACAACAACATGGACAATATTAATCATCCTCTCTGATGATCTGGGGCACCACTGTGGGATCTTGATTAGGCGTTCAAGGGCTTTGTTGTGCTTGATTTACAGAGGGAGCCTTGCGCGACGGGTCAGGTGATTCGGGTTTAACAGTAACCGGTTACCCCGGCTGTGGTTGAACTTCGCTTATCAACTATCCGATCATTGTTGCCATCCTGATTTGGTTACTTGAACCAGGCCAGGACGGTAACTCGCATATCTCCACAACCACTTGGCGGTTTGGGCTGATTAAGGTACCGGCTCAGAGCCAGTACCTACGTCTACCTAAAACTGAAGGTCCTGAACGGGGGACAAGAGGATAGAAGATGAGACTGTCTACACGATCGGACAAGGAGCAGTCACACCAGACACACTCAAGCATTAAGGGGTCGACACACGAGGATCCTATATATTTACCCACACGTGATTAACTACGGATGCCTTACTCATATACCAGCCAGTAGACTAATCATCGTATTGTAAGCGTAATTGTACAGTATATAAGGAGGAGGTTTTGGCATGGATAGGCACTGAACTTTCTGTCACTAAGAGCATTAGCCGTTACCGGGTATTGCTTGATAAACGACGGAGATTCGGGACTTGTCACCCAGGACTGACTTCGTTAAGAAGTTTTGTTTCGTCTGCACGAGTAACTCAATATCAATTGTTGGATCGGGACTTTGGGATTGGAAACGGTTAAGAAGCTAGAGAGAGCTTATTAGGATTGAGAACACGGCACCGTACTACAGTAGCCTTGGAAGGCTTATTATTTGGAATTTGGAGAACACGGCACCTTGTTAGGATTGGGATTGTTGGCTCAAGCTTCTAAAGCTTTTAAACTCGATTTGTTGGCTTAGGCACTCGTTTGGCATTGCTCAAAGAGGTTTAATACTCTAAATCAAACCTTGCACTTCGGACTAGACCTCTTAAAACAGGCTTGTTCCTCGCAATCTCTGTTGGATTATCTGTGCTCCTTGAACCTTCTTAAAGCGTTCAAAAGACCCGTACTTGGCAGCACAGTCTAAACCATTCAAGGGGAAAGTAGTTAGGATTTGGTTAGTAGTTGTGTTTTTGCCTTAATCAAGCAACTCGCATTCTGCTCGTTGGGTCTTGATTAAACTAGTACTGCTGTTGTAGACACCGAGCAAGCATTTCAACGGTCTTCCTCTAGGCCCACCTTTGATCCTGCTACGTCCCACGCGGTGGTAAGAGGATGGGGTGGGGAGGAGTATGAGCGGCAGAGGAAGTATTGGACGTTCCGGAGGGATTTCACTAGTGGGACGAGTGGAGGGCCCGCTCGCGGAGCACCTCCGCCGTCTGGCAAGTCCTTGACGTGCGGTGCGGTGCTAAATCCCTTGCCCAGCATTAAGGGCGGAAGGGTGGGCGTGGGCAAGGGGTTGGCGAGGGGGGATTTGATGAAGGGAGGAGGGGTTGGCAGTGGGGGTGGGAGGCGAGAGCCGATTGTGCCGTGGCGCGGGATGTCGTTGAATGCGGAGGAGATATGGAATGGCTCGTTGGTGGGGAGTTTTAAAGTGCGGAGGAGTGAGTGTTTTTTTTTTTTTTTGCGCGTTCAGAGTTTCTTTCCCTGTTTGTCGGGAGATTGAGTTTGAAGGGAATGGCGTGGGCGAGTCTTGGAGCCGTGCACCCGTGTTGGAAGGGAGGAAGGATGAATACTGCGTGTGGTGTTGTTGCTCACGACGGACATTCGACACCGTCGCACTCCTTCGGTGTGCGATGGGCGGCCTCGGATGGGCACGACCTGATGTGGGGCCAGCAATCACTTTTCACGTACTTTCCTTCCTTCCAATTCTCTCTCTCTCTTCGCCTTCCAAATTCATACTAATTTTCAAATAATTTCTCTTTGCAGTCGAGTTCCGCTCCCAACAGCCTCAGCAGCGTGTCACCATCGAACCGTTCCAGGGGGCCGCACACGATAGGCCCGAAGCCGCCGCACGAT
This sequence comes from Mycena olivaceomarginata, assembly GCA_029378375.1. Taxonomy (NCBI): domain Eukaryota; kingdom Fungi; phylum Basidiomycota; class Agaricomycetes; order Agaricales; family Mycenaceae; genus Mycena; species Mycena olivaceomarginata. The sequence goes on along the minus strand of JARKIC010000555.1, from coordinate 33,966 downwards.
GGCTTATACACGGATATCCACAAGCAGTCGAAGGTGCTGGCATTCTCAATTCATCGCCATTACAAGCCGGCAATGGCACCGCCGCTTGGGCTTGATGCAAAATGGAGTTTTAGGTGATGTTTAACTTCAAATGACAAGATGAACTCAAGCTAATAGTATTGGGCGTGTAGTGTGATGGAAAGGCGCCCGAGCATGGCCAAGGAGACAGTCAGCGGCAATGAGCAGTGCGGAAGCGTGAGCACGGTTTCCGGGAGGACCAGCTATCCGAGCACGACGGCGAAAAGGTGGCCGACTGCGATGATTCTGCTGGCGCCGAGGCATTTGCAGGAGGTGTACACAAGCACGAACACGACAAAGGGGTTGAGGTCGCATGGGCTTCTTGATGAGGGGCCCGACCGTGACCGCGAGCGGGAGGGGGCGAATAATAGGGATACGGGAAGTACAGGGCAGATTGAGAAAGGGAGACAGAATGGTGGGAAGGACAAGGAGAACGGAAGGAAGGAGAAGGAAAAGGCCGGCAGCAGCGAGCAACAGATGAGCAGCACGTCGAGCCCCACGAACACGCATCACAACGAAATTATCGCCCCGCCGCCACCGCCGCCGAGCGTACCCTCGATGCATAATCACCCACTACCGACAGGCGCGCCGTTCGACGATCGTGATCCAAACTTTACCGGCCCGACGCTCGCGGTGTGGTCGGCGTCCTCGTCACAGAAAAGGAGGCGTGATAGCCTGGACGAATCGGACTTGGACTCGGGCTCAGAGCGTCTGTCATCGCGGACGACACACACAGAGGCATTCTCGACCATGGATGCGAGCTCGATCAACCAGATGATGCTTTCCCAGGACCCCGCAGTACGATAAGGGCTCGAACGGGATCCTTTCGCGCGTCCTCAAGCGTGCCCCCGCTCATCTCAGGGGACCCGCCACGTGGCCCCAGGTGTACATACTGCCGTGGGTGACGCTGAAGAGCCGCGTGCCGCAGGAGCGGAGGAAGCGCCACGATGTGCTGACCAACTCATTTGAGGACGTGGGGCTGCTGCCGCCGAAGAAGAGCGCGGGTGGCACGCGTGCGAAGAAGGCACCTGTCGGGGGCGTGGACATCTTTGCGCAGGTGCCATCTGACGCGCTATTCATGCTGCTGCCGCTGTGGCCTGGGTCGACAGACCCGGCGAGCGAGCGCAACGCGCCTAAGCAACCGCACGAGATCCCGACGGAGCAGAGGCAGTACCTGCTGGTGTCGTACAAGCCTACGAACAAGCGCCCACCGCCGCACTCAAAGCACGACAAGGAGGACGGGCAAAGCAAGAAAGAGAGCTCGCAGAACAGCCTGACGAGCGGCGCGGACGAGGGCACGGACAAGGGGTGCAATATTCTGTTGACGAGCTACCACATCTGCGCCAGTCTGGCGTCGCACGCGGACCTGCAGGGCTCGGGCGTGCGCTTGCCGGACGAGGGACTTCCGGTGGTTGGCTCGTGGCACGAGGCGTGGCTTACTAAGCCACAGATTGCGACGCGCGACTACGGCTTGCTTGTCATTGGGATGTGTGCATCGCGAGACGCCGGCATCGAGTTCGACCCTGAGGGCCTCGTTAATTTGGGTCTGTGCATCCCAGTGCCGCTCGACACAGCTTCTGACGAGCCGGGGCTGCGGGAGCTCACGCCAATTGGCAAGGCCGTGTTGGAGATGGCGTGCATTGGGGGCATCGCTGTGACGAGCTTTGGGCCAGCGGGGTCGTCTTGAGAGTAACGACGAGATTTATGGGAGTGGAAGTCGGCTAATATTCGGCAAAGCCATCATTAGTGGGACTCGGTCCCCATCATTAGTGGGACTCGCGATCATTAGTGGGAGTGAAGATCGCAACAATCAATATGTCCATCAGCGCGTGAGGATACCATTCAAGCTCCGTGATGCTTCATCAGCCGGCCGACGATCGTGATACCGGCTGTTCCGGTCTCGCCCGTACCCACCGACTCGTGGTCCGTCCGGACAGCTGACATTAATATCTTATTGTGACACATTCGCCTTAATATTCCACCTCACCCACTCCGTAAGTGCCCACCGACCCGTGGTCCGTCCGGACAGCTGACCTTCATATTTTATTGTGACACATATTCCCCTTCATTATATGCCTCATTTTCCCTTTTTCAAACTCAACCTCGCCGTAACTTTCATTTCTTGGCTAATATTCAATGCTCTACTATTGTTCCTCTATTGTTTTCTCTAGTTCCTGACTCCTGATTAATATGATTCTTACTTTGTTTTCCTCCATTTGCTCCGCTTTCTATCTGTATAAATACTGAAGTTTCTCTCAATACAGCTCAGCTTTTAACTGCCCACATTGTGCATTGCCTCTGCTACTGCCCTCGCTCTGCGAACTCGTTCTCACTCCCGTTGTCTCGCTGTTGCTCTCGCCATCGCTCTCGTACCCGCCCTACGTTCCCGTCTCCGTCATCGCACCTCCCAGCCATTTGGTCTCGTATCACGGCACCAGACTATATTGAAAACTCGCACTTTTATTATTTCTGGTACCTACTTTGTGCAGCTTATACTTCATTGTTAGCTCACACTTAGGCTGGTAGGCACGACACGGCCTACCCTCTTATCTTCCCCTCATCTCAGCCTCATCCTTCCCTCACTATGTTTGAGGAGGCGGCTGATTTCACCTCTGGTGAAATAAAGGCCTACAGGAAATTTGTGCGTTACCTACTATAAAAGATTTATATGCCAACACTCTGCCTCATGGCTCCTTCCAGGTGTTTCCCGATGCACTTGCGGCACCAGACCATGACCCATTTTTCTCCGTCGAAAATGCACCCTCCTGGATCACATCACTTGGATTTCAGCTCTATCTGACGTACGACGACGACTCGGGTGATTCCAATTCCCTCTGGACATCCGACATCGCATCGACCATACAACTCAAGGCATATCGAAGCTATGTATGCCTTCTTACACCTTCCTGTGATAAATTCTAACAGCAACAAAAAGATCCTCAGTGATCAATATGTGGGGCATTCTTATTTTAGTCTGGAGAATCCGGAGAGCTGGATCAATCCCTGCCCGTTCGAAGCATACATGTTGATGACCTATGGGTCATTCGAGGATTATCGTGGTCGGCACCAGGATTCTACCCCCTTCAGTTCTCGTGCTCCGTCTCGAGCAGCATCCTCACCAGCTGGATCTCGAGCTAGTAGCCGTATTTCCTTCATTCCATCTTCTCGAGCAAGCACACCTGCCTCTTTTGCCACCTCGGATGTGATGTCCCGTCCAGCAAGTGCCATGTCGATTTATAGTTCCATTGATGGTCGCGAATCGGATGAGGACTTTCCTGGCCCCCATGATCTGCTCACAACCTCAACGGTTCCCGCACAGTCTGCATCCCCTCCAATCGAGCATCAATCCTCAGAAGGGTTAAATCCCAGGCCGAAAGGAAAGGGTAAAGGAAAGCTCAGGGGAAGCATCAAACTAACTCGACAGGAGTACGTTGATGTGATATTGGATAGCTCGAGTGTGGAATCAACCTGGAGCGTCCCACGCACTCCCACTGCCATTCGTGTCGACCTGTCGCAATCTATGGATAAACTTAGCTTATCAAATGGCCGATTTTTAACACTGGACGCATTCATTCGGTTAGAGGTAAGCCGTCTCTATTGTCTTGCTGAATCTCTTTGACCTAATATTTATGCTGCAGGACCAGGATTCGTGGGGCGGTTCAAGCGGGCACACGAAGGGTGATGGCAAGGTCTTTGGATTCTTCCCCGAGGATCTTGGCAAAGCCATTGAGTGCCGCCGCTGTCAATTCCCATGCAATGGCGTTGACGCCTGCCAATTGCTCGACCCAAATCTCTTTGCTGGTTGCGAGAGGTTCACACCAGACATGGAGGGAATGCAGGAACTATGGCACCGCGAGCTCGATTCGAATGAACAAGAGGCGGAGTCGGCCACTGCCATTATTGCACGGTACGGCGGCATTTTATTTCTTTGCTGGTTCTGGGGTTGATTCATATTGATAGGTTTTATACTCGAATTGTTCATTCAAAGTGCAAAATCAAATGCGATGGGTTGCCCATGCTCGTTCGCCTTGCAAATGTCAGTTCAATTGTTTGAGTTTTAGATCAGATTGTTGCTGACCCGATAGCAGCCTTATGGTGGAAAAACACGCTTTGTTGGGTGCTCAAACTGGTCACGGCTCCAAAAGGATAAGCACCGTTACTGGCCGATCCCTCACAACGTCAACCAGACGGAGCTGCAATTTATTTTGGAACATGATGGTCTTCTGCCGGCCACGCATCAAAGCCCAAACATGAATGAGACATGTATTTTCACGGTACACCCCCGTATTGGATTGAAACATTGTCGTATGTGCCATGCTTCTCATCACGGTCGGTGGTTAACTCCTTCCCACAGGCTTCAGCCATGTTGTCAACGGTAAAATCATACCTGCGAGCATGCAGTCTCGACAGTGCCCCACAGAGATGATTGTTTTCATCCCAGTGGAGGCTGAGAAGACGCCTGCTACCCGGTACAAGGCACTCGTCATTCTGCGAAATGCGCACAATCATCCAATGCATCCAAAAATTAAACCCAGTAGCGAAGATCGGGTTAAGCTCGGGACTGCAGTTCGTGCCTTTGGCCTTACTGGTTTGACACCCATGAGGCTTCTTAACGGTGAGTGCGAGGTTATTATTTGTGGTTCATCTGGTCTTATAAATTTCAGCGCCATCAACATCCATTGTCTACAACGGACATGAAGTTGCAGAAGAGAGTCCAGCATTTACCGACACTCGGAAGGTTCGCGACTTCATCAGTGCGGAGAAGAGAAAAGAACACCCACAAGGATTGGGATGGGATGGTATTTGAGCCCTCAAAATGTTGAACATGAACTGATTCTTCCCAGGCGTACTCCATCGCATGACAAAGGAAATCCAGCTTGTGAAATCCGAACAGTATATTCACACGGTCATGAATAAGAACGGTTGGAAGCTCGTGGTCACCCTGCACCCTCAGATTGTCATGCACATTCACCGAATCCTGTATCTGGTCATCGACTACACCTTCAAACGGATTGAAGGTTCAATGGATGAATGGGAGGTAGTTGGGTTTCTGGATCGAGCCCAACGCCGTCAGTTTATAGCTCCGGCATGTCTGGGAAAATGCTTATCTATTTAACAGGGGTCACATTCGGAAGCCTATATTGCGACACCAAAAAAACAGAGGCGTTTGAACAGCTCTTTACTGAGCTCTTTGCAACGGTCAAAAACATCACGGGTGAAACCTTCAAACTCGCACCGTTTTTTCCAGATGCGAAGTGCCGCATCATCATGCTGGATGGTGAGGTGGCCCAGGCGTTGGGACTCGGTGATTTCCTTGTGAAATACAACGACCCGAATATTAGCGGAATTTACACTCGCAATCCTCTCAAGCTGCTTTCTTCATGCCTCAAAACTTGCACCAACCATTTTGAACGGTACGAGCTGCGGGTTGACCATGCATATCCTGCAACTGACCTCGATTCAGCCACATCGATGATTTGCCCGTCGAGATCTCGAAAGCCATAATTCTGAAACTCAAATCGATCATGTGGCTCACAACACAAGAAGAAATCGACGAGTGGCACAGATTTGCCGCGGCTCAGACTCATTCAGCGATACACAGTGAGCTGGTTTTAGCTCGGGCAGTCCTCTTAGGCACTTATTAACCGCCCATCGAGATTGGTACCTCCAGAAAATGGCAAACCCATGGATCCTTCCTTCCGTCAATAAATTCCTTTCAAAGATTAGCAACAATAATTGGGACATCACCCCGAACCATTCCAACCTTGTTGAAACTGCCCACGCAGGCCGCAACGCAGAGACGGCAATTGGAGTAGCACTTCTCACGGGCATTATGCAGTTTGTTTTCCACGTCAACTGTCTTTCTCAGTTCTCAGTTCTCAATAGGGCCCAAGAGCGCGACAACATTATAGCGGCAGAGTTGAATAGGCTCGACCAAAATGGTGTAATGCGTCACCGGTTCAACGGTAGCGCTGAACGCGAGAAGTTGTCCGCTCAACGGAAGGTCTGGAACATGCGGAAAACAGCTGCGCGAAACGATCATATAACCGGGTACGAAGAGCTCAAGACTGAGCGCGAGAATGGGTTGTTGGAGAACAAGGCATCGCTCGAGCGAGAGGGCACCCTCCAAGCGCAGGTCAAATCGCTCCGAGACGCTATTCAGCTTGACAAGCGTCGCACTGACTTGAAGGAAGAGCTCAATGAAGTACGCACGGAAATTGAGCAAGAGAAATCCGGACGTCGTGAATGGGTGCTTCGTCGTGCTGAACTTGACAGGCAAATCAACGAACTACGCAGTGGCCCCTTGGCGGGAACTCGTATCAATGGTAGACGCCTTACCGAGCGCCCAACAGGGGAGATCGAACCTCTGGCTCCCTTAACTCAAGATGTCACACGAAACACGATGGATGAAGGAGTGGTGGATAATTCAAGTGTGTCTCACTGCTTTTTATTGTCCTGTTCAAAGGCATTGATTTGATTACAGACTTCGGTACAACGGTGCAAATGGAGTGCGAGGAGCCCGAATATCAACTCGAATATGCGGGCTCAAGATATGAAGGCAATGAATAGTTTTCTTTGACCCTTTTCTTACGGCTACTAAGTTCATTACAGATCTTGTTCCTGCCGCAGAGTACGAGGAGCCAGTAAATGAACTTGAATATACAGGCCCGATATATGAACCTGGTAAGTGATTTCTTTTGACATTGCCAATTTCATGCAGTCAGCTTACTCTACTTCTGAGATTCTGGTACCTTTCTGTCCCAGGAATCTGTGTTCAATGGCACTACCGCTCCGCAAGTCCTAATTGACGGCAGGTTTTCCTTTCATGAGACTGAATCACCACTAAATACCTCGTTAGATTCCTTTGGTGTGCCCATGGAGTATCCCCCAAACCTCGATGCTGGCCCAGTTGATTTTTCTAGTGACGTTTTGGTCAATTCAATCGAGAGCGCCGCTGGACTAGACGACTTCAACATGGGGGATTTCTTTCCAAACTTTGACCCTCAGGTGTTTGATTTCGGCAGTACATATGATCTGCCCCCGTTACCTGCACCCCCAGCATCCTCCCCCTCCCGCACCGTTGGTCACGGAAGGGATGCAATCAACACGGAAGCGTAAAACGAGGGAGCCGGAGGTCGATGTACGAGACATCATTCCAGAAGGCCAAGGTCGTGCGAGGTTCAGGGCTCGAGTCAGAGCGGAGGGTCTAGAATAGCTGGTTGAGTCCCCCATGCGTATCGGAAGAAGTGCACCCTGGTTTTTTTTTTTTACTCATTCATGACGACCACTTACAATTACAATTACCTGAGTACTTACAACCGATGTTCTCCGTTCTCGATGACAGCGGATCAATAATTATTGCCGCTGATTGCCTTGATCGCCGCCCCGCGTCGCAAGCGGAGTTGACAAGCGAGTCCCACTATCAATCACTTTGTTTATGGGACTCGGACGCCGGTAGTGGGAGTGGGACTCGGCTACTACCTTTATCCGAGTCCCACTCCCATAACTCTCGTATATACTCTCGTCTTGAGGTTGAGGCGATAGAGGGGCTAATCTTATCGTCGTTAAGGCTCCAACCGTTTCCGTTTATAAATCAAATCTGTTCTGTTACAGCTGTACCGTCTCTACGGAGCAAACGAACTTATTTCAGCAGTGTCAAAGTTGAAGGTGACCAGGATGGTGTCCCGGAAAGGGTGGGGGGAAGCTGATGCAAACAGGGGGAGGGAGATACCAAACAATAGTGATGGCAAGGTTCGGTTCGGTTCAGTTTCAGGGCCTTTCGCCCCGAACACTGAACCTAAACGCGGCGTTCGGTTCGGCCTCCCGCTGAACCTCGAAGCTGAACAGAGGTTCAGGTTCGGGTCGGTTCGGCGTTCGAACCAACCTGAACGTTTTCGGCCTTCTCGGGCGCGCGAAATCTCTCTCGAAACAGGTGGATGAGTTGTTGGTGCTCTGGGAGGCATGTGTGACATTGTGTCAGTATGTATTTACATCCGGACGATAAACAATGCCCACGAAAATTGTGAACAAGTCACCCTACGGCAAACTTCCACCAAAGGACCACAATCTCGATAGGAAGTTCATCGGCGGCGAAGTAGGTGTGTTCAGAGTAAATTAAGATACGCTCTGATGCATATAAAACTTGTAAACCTCGGTGCAAAGCAACTCCCGCCATCAATCGCGGCGATGATTCCCAATTAGGATACCGCCCAGCGCCGCCATTGACCTCGCCACAACCTTGTATTTTGGCCCAAAATTCAATGAGATCAACATTTCTCGCCATTTTGAATCTCGTTGAGACCCAAACAAATTCTAATCACTGTGTTCAGTTGGTCGGTTGTTCAAAACTGTTTGAACTGTTTGTTTGCTAACTGTTTACCGTTTGGCCCAGCCAGCAAATCAAACGAAAATAAAAACGGTTTAAAACCGTTTGAAACTGGTCTCAAACGGAAACGGTTGGAGCCCTTGTGTGTCGTGGATAGTAGTAATGTGATCCCAGTAATCTGAGTAGTGCGTGTGAGATGGGGGCGGGTCTCGGTGTGCCAAATAAACTTACCAAGCATAGCAGAGCTCAAGGGATTGGCACGTGAGAAATTGATGGTATCATGCCGGTCGGTCGGTCCCCCCGAGAGATCCTTAAAAAACTTTTTTGGAAGAAAGTTTGAAGAGCCTCCTAGGACTTCCAGAAGTCTCCAGAATCACTTACTCACAAGTTTTTGACCTCGCGCAGCCTCTGTTGAGAGTATAGTCCCGAAAAGGAAATGATTGACAGGTGGCAGTGCTCAGCTTGGCGGGCAAAGCAACCATTTGAACCAAAAATCCGATGTGTTTAGCAATGAGTTGAGTACAGTGAGCTATAAACCATAGACTGAGACTACATGTAATGAATACACATTCATAAAAGATTCTGTGTGGGGTTTCAAGCTCATAATGCTGATGTCTTCTCTAGCTAGCTACACCAAACACCCCGCAAACAATGTCTGACATGTCCAAGCTGTCCCACCAGTCCAAGAAACATTATGGTGGCTCAAAGAAAGCTCATATATTTGGGCTCAAGCCACGTAGATCGCAATTTGTGCCGTATGCGAATTGAACCACGTGAGAAATAGCCTTACGGGGAGTGATGACATCACGCGGTGATTGCCGTGGTCGGTCAGTCCCCCTGGCCAAAGCTTAAATACAAAATTCGGCATGATATCCTTAAATTTTTTTTTTGCCAACCCTTTGGCAGAACTACTTAATATTCTAGCATGTCTCGACATCCTGGAAGTGCTCAGAAAAATAATAAGTGGCAGCACAAAACACGCACCTTACACCCGTGAACTCTGCCACATCTGCCTCATTCTGGCCAACTCTTTTCTTGAATGTCCTGTGCTTGAGGCCAAAGTGAATTGGGATGTGCTCCCCGCTAAGCTTTCTGAGAGGGGGAGTCACAGTGAGGGGAACAGGGTGTGACGTGGAGCAGTGAGCTTTCCCCACTTTCCTGTATGCACAATGTCTTTCATCTACCCCTTTATAAAATTAGCGTGTCTGTCTGTCTGTCTGAAGCCTATATCCCAATAAGTATACTGTAGAATTTCATTCAATTCGGCACGGGTTGTGACCCGTGACCCAAAATACCGATTCGGCACTTCGGCAACCAACAAAAATTCGGCATTCAAGACGAAAAATTACGAAAATTCTGGTTTTTTTTGCACCTCCAAGGGAGATTTGGCCCCAGTGTCACGCCTTTTACATTCGGCACTGGGCGCCATGATCCGTGGCCGAGACCAAAATTCATCGCGGCACAGGGGGTGCGTGAAGCGTGACCGCCGAATTGAATGAAATTCTACAGTATATTAACAGCTCACTGCGACAGGTTCGGCATAACATCAACCGAATCAAAAGCGGGAGCCGGCGCGAAGCGTCGGCGAGAGCTTGTTATGATTTATCCTTATTTGAATAAATAAATACAAGCGGCTACTCGGCCGCTTTGCGGCCTCGCACCCCCTTCCTAAGCTCCTGACAGAGCGAAATTTTGTCGCGAAAGACCCAATGGAGTAACAAGGAAAGCGATTAAATAAATGTTTGAGGACTTTGAAGGAGGTCCGGCAAGGAGCTGCCGGAATGATAGATTAAAAGCGGAGTTTAAAAAGCTTCGGACGGACACACGTAATTTTATAAAGAGAGTGAAAAGAGAGTGACGTGACGAAATCTTTGTCTTCCACATGTGGGGTGATGCGGGATAGCTCCAGTAGTTTCAGTAGCCGGATAGCAAGCATTCTACCAGGTGCTACGGGCTGCTACCTGCTGCTGGCTTGGTTGATACCAGCTGCTACCGGGAGCATTGGCGCAACATATCGGGGGACTTGTCTACCGGGCTACCCCATCTACTAGTGCTGCCGGGCGCACAGTAGCCAAGTAAGTTTTCCCTGATGGAGGTTGTTCGCGGCATAATCCGCTTTAATGGCCCCTTTCCCGCCGCTCCTCCATGACGGTGGCGCCATTGTCCAAAATCTTGGCCCTTCCTTCCGACCATAGTGGGGTTCTATTTGGTTTTTAAACTCCGGCTTGCCGTGAATGTCTCTGTCGGGGCTGATAGGGGGGACTGGAAGAAGCTGATGGCTCTCACGACGTTGCGTAAAGTTATTCATTGCGCAGACGAAGAATCATGAATTGAACCAAGAAAGTACCGAGCTGCAAAATGCCTAACATCCGTTGTCGTCGGTCGAAGAATTTTCACAACTATATATGCGCGGCAAGGGTTTAACTTCTTTGCTGAGAATACTAGACCTCGCAGAAGATGTTTCTCTCCCAGTCCCTGCTGATTCTAACTTTCCTCCTTGGAGATTGCTTTGCAAAGATCTACGAGGATGTCTCTGATCTTCCCAGCCTTGAATATGACTTTGTGATCGTTGGAGGTGTGCTTGAATAAAACCATACGCCAAGATCCTTGTTATTAAACATAAACTAGGAGGAACCGCAGGAAATGTCGTCGCCAACAGGTTGACTGAAAATCCGAACTTCTCCGTGCTTGTTTTGGAAGCCGGGGTATCGTGAGTCATATGCAAAATGACATTCTTCAGTCAGATTGATATCTGGATTTTCCAGCAACGAAGGCGTCCTAGACTCAACTGTCCCCTACTTCGTGGAGAATTTGCTCGCTGCACCAGGTATTTATGGATGGAATTACACCACAACACCGCAGATCGGATTGAATAATCGGGTCCTTCCTTACCAAAGAGGTGAGCTATTTATGGTGGTGCACAATATGGGGTTAATCCCTTCCATAAGCGCATATCCTAGGTGGATGCAGTGCACACAGTAAGACCTTTTTCACATTGCGGTTCACTTCATTGATCTTTGATTGCACGTTAGACGGAATGGTATATACCCGCGGGTTCCGCCGAAGACTTCGATCGCTATGCGAGTGTGACTGGAGATCCCGGATGGTCTTGGGACTATCTACTTCCGTATTTCTTCAAAGTACGCGAAATGTTTTCCGTCCTTATGCCAGAAACCCACGCTTTTCGAGAACGAGAAATGGACACAACCCGCGGACCACCACGACGCGCGAGGCCAATTCAACCCAGCTGTGCATAGCACTGACGGAATCAACTCCGTCAGTCTCGACGGCTACCCCTGACCCATCTTCCAAAACCATGTCATCCAAACCACGCGAGAATTCCCTGAAGAATTTCCCTTCAATTTGGATTTCAATTCCGGTTAAATGTTGGGCGTTGGTACGTTTGCGATCTTCAATTGTTGAGAACCTTATTTTTAGTTGCTACAGGCTGGCTTCAGTCCACTATCGGCGGTGGAAAGCGAAGCACATCGGCGACATCATACCTAGCGCCAAATTTCATACAACGAAACAATTTGCATGTTCTGCTTCACGCACAAGTCTCCAAACTCGTGGATCCGGGCAAGACAACTGAAGGTGCCGTAACCTTTGGTGGCGTGGAATTTTTGCAGGGGTAATATGTTCTTTTTTTTTGTGGCGAGCCTCTCCGGTAAACCTTATACAGATGGCTCCCTTTTCACTGCGAAAGCTACCAAAGAAATTATTCTCTCAGCCGGGTCGGTCGGGACGCCAACGGTCCTCATGCACTCTGGAATTGGCGATGAAAAGGCGTTAACAGCCTTGGGTATTCCTTCTGTCTTGGATCTCCCCAGCGTGGGTCAAAATGCGACCGACCAGCCCTTGGTTTCTGCAGGGTGGTTGGTCAACTCAACCCAAACCATGGATTCCATTACAGAAAATGCCACACGCTACGCCGAGGCGTATGCAGAGTGGAATGCGACCCATACGGGACCTTTTGTTGAACTTCCTGCGACGCATCTTGCTTGGATGCGGCTGGACGTGGACTCGCCCATCTTTGAAAACGTGACAGATCCCGCCCCTGGGGCTAACACACCGCATATCGAGATCATACTTGCAGTGAGTACAGACCGTTCAGTTGCGTCCCCTTATGCTTGGAGCTGATGTACTGCATCAGAACGGTGTAGGGCCGTTTAGTGCAGGCCCCCAAACAGGAAACTTCATAAGCTTCGCCTTGGTTGTCCTCACCCCAACAAGTCGTAAGCATTCCATCGCGTGCCAGTCTTCATGCGCCATTAAACAAATTTCAGGCGGTTCTGTCACTATCGAGAGCAATAATCCCTTCGATCCTCCTTTGATCGATGTGGGAATGTTGACGACCGATTTCGACATTTTCACCATCCGGTGTGGAAGTGCGACATGCCTCGCACGTCGTCTTCCCATCTCGAGACCATTTAACATGTGCATTCAAATATCCCACCAAAATGTAGAATACAGCTGCCTGTCTGCGACTCAACACATTTTACGTTCATACTACTTGATCCGCGACTCAACACGAACTTTTGATTCCACAGTAAAAAACCTTTCGTTATGTATTTTTGAATGCTTGGACCGAGTTCTTCATCTTTACACTCACCCAACTTATTTACCTACAGAAACACATCTTTCCTCTCTACGTACCGCCAACGCGACGAATTGGACCAGGTCTCGGGCATCTCGGGCTGCGCCGGGGATGATCTCGAAGGGGATTGGGCACCCACCTTCGGCGCTGAGCGGGGCAGCAAATATCTCCCTATTCGTATTTGCGCAGTACCTGGATTGCTGGGTGAGGTTCAATTTTAAACTGCGGCTTTGCTTTGCTACTATGGCCATTCTTACATACTTGGTTTTGACTCAGTGTACTATATATGTCGACATCTTACGGCATCGTTTCTTTGTTCTTTACTTCCGTCTTACCACCACCACCCACAACCTATACACGATCTTCCTGAGTATCTACGAGCAAATCCGAGTTAATCCAACCCCGATTGAGCTAAGTATCCCATTACATTTGTACTACTCACCACTTTAAGCTTAGTTCAATCTCATTGCACCCACCATCGCATTTCCTCCTGTACGACTCAGCGGCATCGCCCGCACGACCTTGGCCTCCCTCAGTCCACAAGCGGACTACCTATCTCTTCCTTACCGGGAGTCTATCAAACGTGCCTATCGATTTGTTCAAGCTCCAACGTGGAAAGATTACATTATCTCCCCCATCGTGGACTTGTTGAATATGTCGACGGATGCGCTGGACGAGTACATGCGGAATAATGCAGGCTTTTCTTCGCATCTCGTTTCGACTGCGGCGATGTCGGCAGCGGATGCATCGTACGGTGTGGTAAATCCGAGTCCATCACACAGGTCTCCCGTGATGCTCATCCTTCTCCATGTGATGTAGGTGAATCCTGACTTGCTTGTGAAGGGGGTCACTGGGCTCAGCATCATCGATGCTTCCATTCTGGTGGGCAAAATTTATGTCCGCTGGTGAACAAAATTAAAAACGTGCTAGCCTTTCACTACACTCAAGCTGCGGCTTATGTGGTCGGAGAAAGAGGTGCATACATGGTCAAACAGCGGTGGAAATAATTCTGAATTGAGTTCGGTTCGGAGATATGCTATGGGTTATCAACCAGCCTCCAGGCTCACTGGACATCAATGATCCGGTTTGATTTGCTTGCATATTTGATACTTGCCACTCGGAATATGGGGGTGGTTGAGGCTCCTACATACTTTGTTCAAATATTGAAAACGTTCGCTCTCTTCAAATGTCCGTCGTCAACTGTAGGCACCTGTGAGCGCTCATATGTATGGTAGAGCAAACACACCAATCTGATTGCATCTCTCTTTCCATCTCTCTGCTTTCAGAGTCTCAAGGTAACGACCCTATTGGCTCAAGGATTATAGCAGAATATTATTGCGGGTTATTCGGTTCACAGGTCATCCAAAAGTGCGTACATTCCTTTGAAGCAAGCGATCAGAGCCTAGCCAACCTCGTCTGGTAACAATGAGTTGCAAGTTGGAGAGCTGTGACCTGAGGACGGGACCGCACACAGGGATGAATTATTGCGAAGTGAATATTATCAGGGGAGGTGGACAGTATGTCATTTCTTTGACACAAGCTTTGAGGTTAACTGGTGCTATATCCATTTCCCGGACCCAGGCCCTCCTGGGGATCTGATATATCATCGTGCTCTGGGGAGAGATCAGACGTGATATATCAACGTCTCTCGCCCACAGATGGGCTGATGTATCACCCCAGAGATGCGTCCCGTTTCGGCTCCCCATCACTCCCTCATCACTCCGCCTGCCCACGCGCGCGCCCCGCTCGCTGCTTGCCCGCCACTTGCGAGCGCGTGGCTGTGCCTCCCGCCGTTCCAAATTTGGCCGTTGCCCGGTTTTTTTTTGGCTGCATGCGCAACCAGGCTATCCGATAGAGCGCAAACATACTTACCTGCCTCTGGAATCTAGGCTCTTTCCACGGGCTTGGGGCGGTGAAATCGGCCTTGCGAAACCGGCTTTTAGGCGTAGGGATCAGATGTTTGCACCTGTTGAATGGCCCTGGCTTTGCATTCGCACCTCCCTCATCCCGCACGCTGCCGCCCCCTGTACCCCACCCTTTGGTTCCAATCAATCCCAGGTGCGCATGCTTCAATAGCATTCAACCGTCGGTATCAAACACTCCTAATTCCAGCACATACATCGCCTTCGTCATCCGCCTTCCGCCTTCCACCTTCCGCCTGGGCCGGCGCCCAGCGCCCCCGTTCCGCCCCTCCCTCTGCGGCAGCGCTGCCGTCCTCTGCCGCTTCGCCCCCCGCACCCCCGCACCCCCGCACCCCCCGCACCCCCGCACCCCCGCACCCCCCGCGCCCCCGCCCCCGCGCCCACCGCCCGCTGCATCTCCTACATACCTCGTTATCCATCCTCTTTCCTCTTAAGCTATCTACCTATCTCCAATCCACTCTTCACACACCAAGTCTCGAAGTCCCCGCTGTCTGCAAATATTTTCTAAGTCCGTGTTACGTATGATGTCATTGATAGCATGTCTTTCATCACGTCTTATGATTTCACTGTAAATATCTTTTCCGTCTCTTCTTATCTCTTACTTCTGTTCAGTTATCGAAGAACAATATATATATTTCCCTCTTCGTGAACGCCGTGAAAAACATTAATGGAAGCATGTAGTACGGAACTCTACGCAACAGTATGAGGCGAAAATGGAGCTACGAGACAAGACACAAGGACGCCGCGGTGGTTGAGCACCGCACGGGGATAGGCTAACTAAACAAAAAAGAGCTAGTTGAGCAGCTCTCATTTTGCACGGTTTTACGACTTCCGCCCGCGTTTCCTGGGATACGTGGGTGAACTCGTGTCAATGAAAAACACCGAAGGAACATACCGTGCTGGGGCTTTGCTCGCGTCACCTTCCGCGGCTTTGCATTTTCCTTGTCGCAGCCTGCTGTCCAACTCCTCATCACCGCGCGCTTGCGCGGCGTCGAGATCAAAGCTACCCCCGAGACGTTCTCCCCCGCGCAGCTCCCCCCGTCTCCCTTTCACGGGACGGATCATCTCCGTGCCGTCAGCGTTCAGCAACGCCTTCGCAGCACGTTTGGGACGCTGCACGACGAAGACACCATCGTCAGGGTGAGCCCGCTTCTTCCCCGCCGCTGCATTCTCATCCATCGCCATCTCCCGGCTTCGCCGCAGCTGCTCAGCTGTCTGCTTGCGCAGCGCCGCGGCCTCCTTGTTGATCCGCGTCGTCTCAGCCCGAGCAGCGGCAGACATACCTGACCCCGTGCCCTCGTTCGCCCCAACCTCGTTCGCGCCGACGTCAGGCGCGGGATTCTTGCGCGGTCGGCCCCGTTTTTTGGCGGTCACCGGCGTGGCAAACCGGCGCAGCGAGCGCATGGCCGTGAGGGGGATTTCCCATGGGGCGGGAGTGCAGATACACCACTGGCGCTGGGGTCGGTGTTGCCGGCGTAGACGAGGACGTGGTAGGGCCAGATGGAGTAGCTGAGTCGGGGGTAGAGGTGACAGCGGCAGAGGTAGAGCTCGGCGTGGAAGGTCCTGCTGCAGGAGTAGCCACTGTTGGGGTGACAGCGGCAGCGGCGGGGGTAGAGCTCGGCATGGAAGGTGTTGCTGCGGGAGTGGCCACCGTTGGGGTGACAGCAGCAGGCGTAGAGCTCGGCGAGGTGAGAGTGGCTGGCGTCGCTACAGCGGGGCCTGCGGCCGTGTGCACGGATGGGACGGGGCTCGCATGCGCTGCCAAAACGGCATTGAACCGCGCGAGCACACTTGGGACTCGGGGCTTGGGCTTGGGACGAGTCGGGAGAGAGACGGTGTTTGTCCCCGCCTGTGTGCCCGTTGCGTTGGCAACTCCGGGGAACACATCGTGATCTGCTGATGTGCTGGATGCCCGCGGCTCGCCCGTGGATGACGCGAATGTAAAGGGAGCAGAGGCCGGAGGAGTAGCCCCAAACTCGAAACGCGGAGGCAATACAGACGAGGCGTCTGCAGCCGCCGTCGAAGTTGAGGAGGACGCCAATGAGGCGGAAGTCCTTGAAGGCGTGAATGCCAAGAGTAGCTCGCTGGGAGGGAAAGCATGCAAAGCCGGTGTGTCGCTGATGGCGTTGCTGAGGGTCTGAGAAAAAACAGACGACGTGTCGCTCACGGCGTCAGTCACGGGGGGATTGTTACGCGCCAGGACGTCGCTTAGCTCCACCTCGTAGTCGAAAGCAGCACCCTCCCGCAATAAGTCCTCGGACGTGAAGTCGCGACTGACGAAGTCGCCCAAGTCGCCCAAGTCCCCGAAAGATGCAGGTGAAGACTCAGGCGCTGCCGTAGAGTCGGTCGGAGCCGCGAGCGGGTCGGGATTTGCGATGAGGGCAAGTGCAGGTGTAGGCGCAGCAGGCTGGGGCACAGACGCAGGCGCTTTAGCTGGAGCAGACACAGCTTTGCCTTTACCCTTGGATTGCGAGCGTGCAGATGCGGCGGGACTACGACCTTTGGATGACCCAGCTTTCTGGTGCGACGCATCTTCTTCTGGCACCGGATCCATGGTGATAAGACCATCTGGGAGTTGGGGGAGCTCGTCATCATCAGATTCGCCGTCGGTCTCCTCGTTTGTGATGTCTTGGCCGTCCACAGTCTTCAACATCCGAGCATCGCGGACGTCGTGCGCTGTTCAAGTTCCTCAGTAAGTCAAACTCCTGGCCAAATTAACAAAAAACTCACTGAAGACTCGTTTCAGCCATTGCACGAATGGCACCTTGATTCTCGTATCAAAATCAGGCAGAGCTGCTGAGAAGTAGTTGCCGTTCGCGGATTGGCCGAAGCAGATCCTGTCAACGAGGTGAGAAACAACATAATAAGTACACAGGCGCCCACAACACGCCCATAACATAATCGAGACACTTACGTCTTCGTTGATACCTCCCTTTTCGCCTCGGCATTGGGCCTCCAAGCATCGTGAATCCCATCCAGCCCGTCTCCGCCAGCGTCATGTCGTGGACGGTCGTGAAAACAGCGCCAATCTGATCAATGGCACTACTTCCAGATTAGACTTGTTCGGCATGAGTGGCTATGTGGCTTACAACTGGTACGACTCCGGCGTTTTCACGACCTCATCATTTGGCGGCGCCACGCCAACCCCACGCTTCACATTCTCTTCACTCGTCAATCTCTCCATCTCTTGTCTCACCTCCTCAGATTCCTCAGCGTATAATTCCCGTGCCGTCGTTTGCCACATCGACATCCGGGCGGCGCGAAGGGCACGTTTCCGCGTTTTGCTCGCCGTCTCCGCTGCTATCATGGCCCCCGCCATCCCTACCTCCTCCACCACGATCAGCGACACAGGTTCCTCGTCACCGTCGGCCAGGCCTTGGTATCCCCGCGCCATTACTGCGTCCTTGATCTTGGCGTGGTAGAGCCCCTGGTACAGTTCCACAGGCCGCAGCGCCCGTGTCGACTGCTTGCTCAGGAGCTTGAACAGGCCTTTGTGCTTTCCAGCCTTGCGGGTCGCAGCGGGGCGGGTGCGAATTCGATCCTGGTACCGCATCCAATGTTTTAGGCGCTACCATTCCGGTATTAGTTGAAATATTCACTCCACAACATATATAATAGCTCACATCTTTCGTCAGGGAGGTCTTGGCGCCTACTACGGCGAGTTGTTCAGCCGTCAGCGGCTGCAGGGGCTCGCCCTCCACGGGAGGGGGGAGATTGAGCATGGCTTCTGCTGGGAATTTCGCAAAGAAGATAATCTCCAGCTGGTCCCAGAAGCGTGTCAGAGGGACATCTTCCTGGTTTCCCTTGGCCTTGAGGTATGGCTCTAGCTTCGTGTGCAGAAATTTCTCCTCCTCGGGTGTCGTCCATTTTGGTGGAGCCATCGTACAATTTTAGCGGGGGGAACTTGGAGTAGAGGGGAGTAATTTTTTGGGGCAATCCAGCGAACTGGAAATCTTTTCACCAGGTGCGATTCTTTCGTTGTTGCGACCCGATTCGTACTTACATCCGTGCTGATATGTGCTCATGCGTTTCTCATATTGTTCTCATCTTTTTTTTAGGCGGCTCTTCACCACACCGGCGCAATCAATCAGTTTCTATCTCCATCGTCTTGATCTCGTCCCGATACGACCTCCTGACCCCATTGGTGCGTATTCTGTGAACGCTCAATTCTCACATTTCTCATTTTCCCCCTCTCCCCATTTCACAGACATGCAACCACCCTTTGCTGCGGCTGCGTCCACATCCCCTGACCCTCGCGTTGCGTTGCGGGAGGCGATCGCGACCATCGATAGGTTGCTCGCGTCCGCTGCGGATCTCACCACCCAGGCAAAAGCCCTTCAGGGTAAATTGCTATCGCCGCTCTCTGAACCCCCGTCCTAATTGCCTTCAGACCAACTTCCTCACATTCTCGACCACTTCAATGAGGAGGCCGCCGCTGATCGTAGGTGATTCCATTCCCCCCGCTTTCTCTTACTAATTGCGGTCGTCGCAGATGTCTGGGTTCGTGCAGTTGCCCGCACGCCCGCTCAAATCGAAGCTCAGCACGCTGGTGTCCCCCACGGTAGCCGTACTTGGTGGGTTGTCTTTGTCGGCCGTGAGCCCGGTCTGTACACAACCATGTATGTGCTTTTGGTCTCTGTCATTTCTTACTCTGTCTTGGCTCACGCTCTATTGGCCTTTTTTTAGCGAAGAGGCAGATCATATGGTGCGGGGCTGTCCCAGGCAGCAGATTCGTACCAAGGCGAGCAAGCGGGAAGCCATGGCGTACTATCGCGAAATGTGGGAGACGCAGATGGTCGAAAAGTGGGTCGAGCTGGAAGACAAGTAGATAGCTCGCTCATTGCATCCTGTTCCTTTGTGTTTCGTATCGTACGCGTGCCTCCAATTCGATGGCCGGATTCTCCTCTCCTGCTTTCTCATCCGCGTGCCTCGAATTGGGCATCAGATCGTCTGAGTAACGTGGTTCCTTCGTCTGCCTTTTCAACGATTCCCTCGTGGTTCAAAGCCCGATAAAAATGTGTGATATAAAATACATGTACAGCGGAATACATACTTAGCTAAGAAGTGCCTGCCTCGTCATCGCTGAAAGAAAGTGGTATAACACATAAACCTCGGTAAAAGGCGGCTAGATGTCTGCTTACCTGCTAGAATAATCCGGGGCAAGCGCAGCCCATGTACCCGCAATGCCCGACTCATGTGAATTTTGGGGTGCGACGGGAGCAGGCACGGCTACTCGTGATAGCGAAAGCAGCGACTGGGCGGCGGCATTCTCCGGAGCCATGTGTGCATCGGCGGACGAACTTTAGCGAACCGTTAGCCAATCGCATTAGGAATTTTGCCACCCACCTATCGTGGTCGACTGGCTGGTTCTTGCACCTGCCGATTTCTTTGTGCCCATGAACTACAAACGAATTGTGAATATAGAAACGAATCCGAAACAGAGGGCAAATGAATAAGGATGGGACGCACTTAGCATATTCTTCCATTTTCGCCCTTCTGGCGATTCTGAGCTGTTCCTCGGCACTGGGCTCTGGCCGTTCATCGTCGAGATCGAAATCCTCGTCCTCATCCATGGTGTCTGGAGCGGGAGGACGGCTGCGTACTTGTCGGGGAGGATCCCACCGACGCCT
This sequence comes from Mycena olivaceomarginata, assembly GCA_029378375.1. Taxonomy (NCBI): domain Eukaryota; kingdom Fungi; phylum Basidiomycota; class Agaricomycetes; order Agaricales; family Mycenaceae; genus Mycena; species Mycena olivaceomarginata. The sequence goes on along the minus strand of JARKIC010000555.1, from coordinate 13,434 downwards.
AGCCTGTTTCTTGGCCGCACTGGGGAAGGAAATATCAGCTCCCAAATACCAGTCGTTAGTCTGTGAATCACACACCGTGCTGCCACCATCTTCAGTCGCTTCTGTTCCTTGACCTCCGGATGCCTTTCGTAGTATCGGGCAGAGGCTGCTTTCCATTGATTTCGTTTGAGTTGTACTTTCTCCGCGTTTTGCGATTCGTCGAGTCTTGGGCTAAGCAATGCTGTCAACAATACCTTCAGACCGTAGGCACATAGAAGAAACGTACCAGCTTGTGGCACGCGCAGAGTTGCTGCGGTTCTGCACGTTCGACAGCGGAACGGAAGTATCGGTCATGGGAGAATGCAAGTGAAGTTGATCAACGCACGGAGGTGTCAGCAATTCCATTGATTACAGTGTTTATTTCATATCTCAACGCAATTTCAGCCATTTCCTCTCAATTTTTGACCATGACGTTGAGTATTCTTAACATTGTAGAATTGGACCATTAAACTGACCTCCAAAATCTGCATCTTGTGGCTAAGTCCTGGTCAATACCGAAAGTTCACTCGCTTACTGGATACCGTCTTTGGGTTTTCCAGTTTGAGTTTGGATCCGGGTATATTCCGGCCATTCAAAGAAACAGTGAGAGGTCCTGAGGAGACCTGTGGTGTCGAAATGATAGAAATCCAGCTGCGTGTTCCGCAATCAGCAAAAAGGTTGGTGCTCATACATACCTTTGAAACATCGACTTGCTATTCAGGTTTTATTTAGCCGCTGGAATAGACGGTTGGATTCCCTGAGGAGATCTGCGGTGTCGGAATAGCGGAAATCCAACTGTGTGTTGCAGAATGAGCAAGAACATCAGTGCTCATACAAACTAGCGAAACATGGACTTGCTATTCAGGATCTGTAGAGCGGTTGAATGAGGCGGTGACATGTCCTGAAGATACATGCAGTGTCAGAATGAGGGAAATCCAGCTGTATGTTGCACAATGAGCAGAACGGTCAGTGCTCATTCACGCCAACCTCGCCGATCCGAAATGCCGAACTTTGTGCATGTAGTGCACGTGACTGCCATCTTCTCTCGCATCCACTGCCACAGTGCCACCTCATTCGCTTTCTCTCTCTCATTCCATCTGGATTCTGTCGGCGGGCTGGTCGCCGTCCCTTTGTCTCATTCTTGGTAAGCTCCTCCTTCTATAGCTGCCCTGCTCGCACACCAGCACCTGCCTATGACTCACACCTGGGACTGAGCAGTTTTGCTGGCGGGCGGGCAAGGCGGTACCTGTTTTTTAACACCGTCCAGTCATTCACTCAAATTCTTGTCCTTCCCATAGGCTTGTCTGACTTTCTTTACCTCTGTCTCGGCTGCGGTAAGCCTTTCGGTTGCAATCAGATTTCAAGTACTTACCAACGATCTCGGCCTTTTTAGCCATCATGTTTGCAAACTGATTTTCCGACACCTCTCTCCTCCCACCACCATGCCAAGGCTGGTCGCCGTCCCTTTGTCTCACTCTTGGTAAGCTCCTCCTTCTATAGCTGCCCTGCTCGCACACCAGCACCTGCCTATGACTCACACCCGGGACTGAGCAGTTTTGCTGGTGGGCGGGCAAGGCGCTGCCTGCCTTTTAACACCGTCCAGTCATTCACTCAAATTCTTGTCCCTCCCACAGGCTTGTCTGACTTTCTTTACCTCTGTCTCGGCTGCGGTAAGCCTTTCGATCGCAATCAGATTTCAAGTACTTACCAACGATCTCGGCCTTTTTAGCCATCATGTTTGCGAATTGATTTTCCGACACCTCTCTCCTCCCGCCGCCATGCCAAAGCAAATCTCTGACCGCCGCCAGCGTAAGCCCTCTTCTTTCTTTCAATCCCAATCTCTATCATCGCCTAACCCTTGCCCTTGCCTCAGGAACCCGATATGTATGCCTTCAGCCCAACGCATTCCGGCCCTGGGCGCTCATGGTCTGTACATACAATACTACTTATTGCCTAATTCTAGACTGATTACCAGCTCCAGCCGATGACGAGGTGGAGCGCTTTGCGCGCGCTGCCTTGCGCGCTGCCTGGCGCGCGCGTAGGCAGGCCAGCGAATGGAGGACGGCGCCAAATGGCTGGGGCACCCTCCAGCCCCCGGTCCTCGGCGCCTGGGGAAACGCCGAGCCAGGTTTCGGCGGCTGGGGAACGACGGGGTCTGATTGGGGCACGGGAGGAAGCTGGGACGACGAACTAGGGTCCTGGGGTTCAGGAACCACCTGGTAGTTTTAGGTCGTGTTCTGGCCTGAAGGGTACCGACACTCCATTCGGCGCTCCATTCGGGGAACATCCATGCTTTCCAAGGCGATCTATCGCTCACCTGATGGGCGGATTCCCGGGCCCGGACGTTGCCGACAGCTTTTAAAACATTTCCTGTTCTTATGATCAACAACGAGCATTTCCCTTACCTTCTTCTATGACCGAGCCAACTGGTACGCCCAAATCTGTGACATGATGCTTGTGATTGACTTACACATGGCACAGCCGTGTATCCGCACAACCCCGCCCCGCATCCCCGACTGAGGGTTCAGAGACTCCCAATGACATTGCGAGGTACATTCCTTGCCCGTCTGCGCGTCTATCGGAAAGCTGACCACCTTACATAGGTGCTTTTGTCGGCATGATCATGGGGAACGACGATACAGGTGCTTTTACTTGGATCAGCATGTTTACGGGGATCGACACCAACTTTCGGCTCAAACGCCGCTCGCGGTATCCCTGAATCGGGGGCCGCCTACGGTTGCGGGGCCCGCGCGATTGTTCTTGTTTGTTAGCCGACCAACAACTTCAGACGAATTCTAATACATGCGATAGATAGTTCCATTTGTACTGGAGGATCTCAATATAATGATTTGCTCCTCGATACCGCATGCAACCTTCATGAGCGAGACATCCCGCCCCATTGGCAAGATCCGGGAGTTCAGTGGCAGGAAACGTTTTCGTGGTGAGTCTCTAGCTTTGTAAATCGGCGATTGAACAGGCATCGCCCAAGGTCCCCCGTCTTTCATTATTCGCGACCTGCCGGGGCCCCACACGCTCTCAGAGATTCGCAAGCGCTACGCAATCATTAACGAGCAGCGCGCTTTTCTGGAGGAACAGGGTGGGCACTCGCGAATGGTCGGACAAATCGCGATGTTGTGGGAGATCGAGGCATATCCCGCCTGGCGAGAAGCGCGGGAGCAAGCGGAGAAATCAGAGGAAGAGAAAGCTGTCGAGAGGCGCCGTCTCAGGCGGGAACTCAAGGATGCGGAGGAACGGGTGCGCTTCCTAGAGGCGCGCCCTGTACGCGTGCAGCCTCCCAGCATTGTTCGACGCCCGGGTCTGCGGATCAAGCGTGAAACACCTCTATCAGAGGCTGACCTTTATCTCGACGACACACGGCCTCGATCCATCAGCGCGCCGCCGATCCTCCTCACCTGCACGTTATGCTTCAACCTCAAGTCCCACCCCGTCTCGTGCGTGTGTTTTAATATCATTAAACTGTGTTCATTGCTGACGCGGCGCCTCAGATACAAATGCGGACACAGCCATTGCTATGTCTGCATTCGCCTCTGGTTAGAGACGAGTTGGGAGTGCCCCACCTGCCATAAGATCATTGCAGCCGCCACCACATAAGGCCAGATTAACCTGTTAACGGTTGGAGGTTGCCACAGGGCTTAATACATTATTGTGTGGGTAGCCTAATATAGTATAACATAAGCATAACATGTTATCTGTGGGTGACTATATAAGGTAATATGTAGTCAGGTGATCTCCGGACCCGGAGGACAAGAGGTCAGGTGATCTCTGAGCTGGCTGAAAAATGTAACAGGTTATAATCGGGAAATAAAAGAAAGGCACTAGCAAGGCTTGAACCCAAGGCCTTCAGCTGATCTTACATAAGAACAGCACCAGGACTCTAACCACTAGACCAAAGTAGTTGTATATCACAGGAGGCATTGATCTCAATATATGTTGCCTCTCATGTCCCAATATTTATTGATTGGTGCTGAACTACTTGAAAAATTGTAGTGAATAGTGTCAAACAATTTTTCTGGCTTTCTGATGCTTTCCAATGCTATTTAATGCCTTTTTATGAAGGCAGTTTTCTGGTTAGGGGCTTCATTGGCCTGCAAAACACAAAATAATTTCCCAAACACAGTGCTTTTTGGCAACTGAGTAGTAAATTCCACAACCAGAGCACCAAAGGGTAGCTTGTATGCCATAGGCTTGGGATATAGGCAGCTAGAGGTATGAGGTATGACAGAACAATAAATATTGGGAGGTGGGAGGCAACATATATTGAGATCAATGCCTCCTGTGATATACCACTACTTTGGTCTAGTGGTTAGAGTCCTGGTGCTGTTCTTATGTAAGATCAGCTGAAGGCCTTGGGTTCAAGCCTTGCTAGTGCCTTTCTTTTATTTCCCTATTATAACCTGTTACATTTTTCGGCCAGCTCAGAGATCACCTGATCTCATTTCCTCCGGGTCCGGAGATCACCTGACTACATATTACCCTATATAGTCACCCACAGATAACATGTTATGCCTATGTTATACTATGTTAGGCTACCCACACAATAATGTATTAAGCCCTGTGGCAACCTCCAACCGTTAACTGGTTATTCTGACCATATGAGCTGCAGCCGCGCCCATCCCCGAGCCAGACGACGAGACGGCAATCGCGGTCGACTTTCCGCAGTGGGATGAAAGTCAGGTGGCGTATGGATGGGAAGGGCTGCGCTTTCCTCGCTCTGTTAAACGCTTGAATTTTCGCACTTAACTCACCGTCATTATCTATTCTTTTGGTACTTACTGCACTGCACGCGGATGTTTGCGAGTCAGTCAAAATTCAATCATATTGTGTGCTTTGTGGTGTGATCAATTACGCTGCAATCCCGCCCAACCCCGTTCGATTGACTCCCCATCTGCTGTCCCCGACAGCAATCGACTATGAAGAAGCCACTGACAGGAGACGTCGTAAGACATTTGCAGTATTGGAGGCTCAGATTGAAAGACAAAGTCGAGGGAACCATGTCGTTCTCCGATCTGCAAGGAGGAGGAACGCGGGCTGTTTTGCCTCCTGCAAGATGTTAAGTCGCGGATGCTATGATCAGAGCGCTCCTAGGAATGCACCGGTTATGATTTCCCGACGTTGTGTAGGCAGCCCAAAATTGGTGAGCAGGGTCAATGTAAATTATCACGGTGCGGTCTATTTGTCTGTTATTGCAATAAAAAATCGGAGGAAACAATTTCTTACCTGGGTTGGTGGTGGGCGCGGACATGATGGTATTCGCTGAGGTTGCCACGGTTGTTTAACTTGTTAGGCGCCTTATCATGTGGTGTTCACATCACGCGACCGTGATGCAAAAAAGGTCCCACGCGGGCGCTGTCTCTAGCTCGACTCCTCAGTTAAAGTAAGTCGCTTCATTTGTGCCTTTGCCCAGTCCGTATGCCTAAACGAAAAGCTAAGGCTCACATTGTCGACGACGACATCAATGACGGTAGTGGCTCCGACGATGAGCAAGCCGGCTACTTGCCACGCGTTGCCACCCAGCGGCAGCAAGCTCAGCGAATGCACGTAGTCCCGGATGAGGCGATTTCTGTCGGCCCCAGTGGACAGCTGCGGTCAACAGTGACCAAAATCGTGGTCCCAGCATCGCCGTCCAAGAATACGCTCACCCCTCTCAATGCCGACATCGCCCCACCACCCGACTCAGAGCCCGAGCTGTCCAACGAGTCATGGGCGGCACATTTCTCTGAGTTCGATGCCGAGTATGGGCCCGGGCTGGAGCGCGGACCTCGAGAGCAGCGCGGGTCGGTAAGGTATCTTGCTCGTGCTAATTCAGTGCCATTGACCCACTTTGGACAGGACAATCCCAATGAGCAGTGGGCGCACATGGATCACGAAACCTTTTTAGACGAACTCCTTCGACAGGACGGCCGGGGTGACTACATGCAACAATTGTGGTGTGCAGGTGACGTGTGTACCTCCACCAATGTGTTATTCCGTTGCTGCGGGTGCCTAGCTTCTTGCCTTTATTGTGAGAGCTGCGTGCTCCGCATGCATCGGCAGATGCCTTTCCATCACCTGGAGGTATGTTGGCCGGTTCCTTTGCTTCGTTCTCATATTAATGCGAGCGCTCCAGAAGTGGGATGGTATTGGATTCAAGCGCTGCTCTCTCAAGTCCTTGGGGCTACGGATTCAGCTTGGGCACCCACCTGGGGAGTTTTGTCCGAATCCAGCGGCGTCCGCAGGGGATGATTTTGTTGTCGTGACCACCCACTCGATCGACGAGATTAGTCTCGACTACTGCAATTGCGGTCGCTCGCAGCCGCGCTCTATTCAGTTGCTGCGCATGCGTCTGTATCCTGCGACTGGGACAAACCCGCGTTCTGCCGCAACATTCGCTGCGCTGGAGCGCTTCGATTTGCTCACATTGGAGTCGAAGTGCTCCGCGTACGAATTTTATAACAGTCTGCAGCGTGGTACCGATAATACGGGACTAGTGCCAGTCCCGGTACGTCTTATCTAGAAGTCCCTTTTACTTGCTTCTGACACCAGATCCACAGGAACGATATGAGGAGTTTCTGCGGATGACTCGCCAGTGGCAGAACCTCCATCTGCTGAAGCGTGCAGGCAGGGGTCACGACGCGAGCGACGACCGAATCGCGGCCACGAAGCCAGGCGAGTGTGCGCTGCTCTGTCCGGCATGTCCGCAGCCCGGGAAAAACCTGCCGCCTGGATGGGAGCGTGTGCCCTTCGAGAAAGCGTAAGTCCCAGCTTGTGGAAAGAACGACGATCTGATATGTATACAACCAGATTTCTGTACGCCCTGTTTGTGGCGCTCGATGCCAACTTCCGGCTGAAACACCGTGATGTCTCCTCCGAAGAGAAGGACCCCGGTCTGGCAACGGGGGTGGTCGTTCTTCGGGGAAGTGAAGAAGTACATGGCGCATCTTGATAAAAACTGGGACTATAAACAACCAGTGAGAGCTCTACGGCTACCTGAGATGGACGACTAACATTGGTTTTCTCCCCAGCGGAGCACCTGCGTTGCCCACGATGCGGTCGATAAACCGGATCGCGAGTCGCTGGGGACGGCATCATCGGGAATTGGCACTGTCGACTGCGCCCGGCACAACATGAAACGCCCGCTGGGCGTGGGGGATTTACAGAAGGGAGAACGGCAAGTGGAATTCGCTGGAATGACGACCTCGCCCGCTGACGTTTGGTCCCACAGATATATAAATATGGATTACATGTTTTTCATGAGTCTGGCGCATAGCCCACTGCTGCGGCTGTACGTCTCGTACGATATTGCCTGCCAATGGCACAAGAATCTATCGGACCGCATGAAGCTATTCGACTCCGAAATCCAGTTCAAGGACGGGGAAAAATTTATCGTGTTCCTCGTTCCGAAGTTCCACCTTCCCGCCCACATCGAGCTGTGCAATATCCTCTTTCTTTCAATTTGACGCCGTTTGTCGGTCGCACGGACGGGGAAGCACCGGAGCGAGGCTGGGCGGATGCAAATCGATTGGCCAACAGCACTAGCGTGTCAGGGCCTGGCACTCGACAGGATGCGCTCGATATCCACTTCCAGGATGCAAACTGGAAGAAAATCGTGAAGCTCGGTGAGTAATTCGAGTTCTTGCTCGTTCCTGCTCGTGTTAACAACTGCAGGGGACGTCCTCCTCGACAAAATTCAGAGATATGTCCCGCTCATGCTGGACACGCGCGCGGCGTGGGTAGATGTAGAGGCATCGTTCTCTCCCGCCGTGATCTCGGCTTGGACTGCGATGGCTGTTGCGTGGGAGGCCGATGTGAGCAACCCCAACCCATTCCAGTCGACCGTCCAGTACGAAAGCCTCCGCGAGGTGAAGCGCCAGCTCGCCGACGTTGCGGCCGAGGATGTAGAGCAGCTAAATGTGCGGGGCGACATGCACGAGACCGAAATGCTGTCAATGGGATTAGAGCTCGAGGAGCAACAGTACGTCGTCTCTGTCTTCATGTAAGATATCGTTCACACTGATCGATAAATAGGCGACAGCTTACCACCCACGCCAAGCATGTCGGCGCTCACGAGACACCCGACCAGGGACGGAGACGAGTCGAGCGGGAGACCAAGTTACGACGAAAGATCGATGCATGGATAGCTGTCCAGCAGCTCTTCATTCCCGAGGTTACCCTTCTCAGGGACCGCGAAGACGCAGCGCGGAAACGAATCGCCGCTACGCAGCCGTTGCCCAGAGTGCGAGCGCAGGAGGTGAAGCTGTGGATGCCGTCTGCTATCGCCAGCCGTGTCCAATGCGACGAGTCGCTTCAGCGCTACGAGTTCGATCTTCGCAACGGGCAGGCGTTTGCGGCCCTCGAGACGATGAGGAACGGGCTGATTGTGCGCACACACGAGTATCAGTATCGGGATGGGTCACTCCACGGCGTCAAGGCCAAAACACGGTCGGCGACCAGGGTGAGCGCTATACAGGCACGGGTGGACCGTGCTGCCGACGAGTATAGGGCGGCGCGTGCGGCACTAGTCTCACTGGGAGCTCTCCTGAAGCGTCATGAGTGGGAAGCCAATTGGAAGGTCTTGAAGAAGGAGGACGTCCGGGGGAGGCCGTCGGCGGTGTTTGGAGACGAGGAGAGACGCACGAAAGGGCGGAAGAAGAAGAAGGCGAAGCTGAGTCCTGAGGAGGAGGCACGTCGGATGACGCAGACGGCGGAGGACAAGCTGGGCATGTCGTGGATTTGGAAGGTGGAGGGAAAGACGGGGGAGGAGGGGGACGTAGTCCACAATGAAGGTAAGCATATTACAACGAGCACATTCTATATCTGATGTGCGTCCCAAGCTTTGCGGATAGACTGGGCAAAGACACGAGCGAAGGCAATGCGATACGCAGAGGAGGTGGAGCTTGTGGAGGAGGAGATGCGCCGCGTTCTGCAGTTTCTGGAGTGGCGCGCGGGCTGGTGGAGATCTTTGATAGGGCTGCAGGAGGGTACGCAGCCCGAGGCGGCGTTGCGGGAGGGCCACCTGGCGTATGCCTGGAAACAGGCGGCGTATATGGATGGTCTGGCTGCCCGGTTCCGGAAGACTTGGAAGGACGTCCCGGACTATCTCGCACGCGCACGGAAGGACTACGCCGCCCTGGGGCCGGATGATGAGGGCGATGCTGGAGAAGGTACGGATGATGCAGGAGAGCATGCGGACACTGCCTGGCTATCGGACTAGATTGCGCAAATGTATTATATATTCTTTACGGCCACACCTAGACGTATGAAATGTACATAGATAGCCGAGTTTATGGGCCTGAGACTCGCGAAATGAATCGCACAGCGAGTCTGCAATTTCGGAGGAAAATTGCCTAATTAGGCCACTGATGGCAGCGCGCCTTCAAGGATTTTGACAAACGTTGCAATACATCGTCGACGTCGTCGCAGGCAACGAGCTCGGGTGTCCCAAGATCATCAGCAGTGCGCAGGGCTAGCTGCTGATGCCTACCATCAGCCTACCCCAAACGGAAGCGTCTCTGAGATGATATATCAGACCGGTCTCTGGGCCAGAGCTCGGGATATATCACGTCTGATCTCTCCGCAGAGAGCGTGATATATCATTCCCCCACTTACTGTTGCCGGACCTGCAGTATACTCACAAAAATACAACAAGAAGATGGACAGCGAGGCTGGGAGAAGAATTCATCATTGCTATGGAATCGTCCCATGGGTTCCGAAGAGAGTGGTTGGTGCGAGGGTGGAGCTGGATAACAAAATGTGCTCGAATACCTAGTGTATACTCCTCCCGATTGGGGAGCTCGTTTCTATATTCGTGCAGGTCCCAAAACTTGTTCGTTTTTTTCTGATTTTTTTTGGCACCTCCCTACACCTAGGACAGGTAGATGGCTCTCACAACCCTCACCCATAGAAGCTACAGAAGATCCACAAAAAATCCAGCCCCCAACCCAATTTCAGTCCTTATGGGTGAAAAATTGGCAGGAAGCCGCCCAATATCTCGCAAAAAAAACCAATTTACCCACCTGTGCCTTGCATTTGGAGCACATTGCCTGGGTTGACTATATATACGATTGATGTCTTTTCATTGGGTTAGTGAAATACGTGACCCCATTGCCTTCTGCAGGGCTGAAAAGATCAGACTGTCTGCTTTCATGAAAATTTGGCTTGTGAGGATGCCCCATGGCCATTTTTGAGAAATCTTCGCTTAACCTTGATATGTCCCATGATCACCTCCATCAGGGCTACATGTCCATATCTTTCCCAGATTTATTGACCTAAGATCTACTGAGTTATCAATTATTCATTGTGGCCAGAGATCTCACCCTCAGATTTCCCACGGCTTGCCCAATCGCCGGCGGGGGGTCTTTTTCCCAAAATGGGTGGCACCCCGCGCTCTTTTCTTTTTCACATGATAGTTTAGCCTGTGACGCCCCCATTTAACTAGTCTGCCCTGCCCCACGCCCCCCTGCCCTGCCCCGCTGCCCCTTGCCGATAAGGCCGACATTCCGTGGTGCCCCACACCTAACTGACTCGTCCCCGCTGGCTCCCGCCATTCAGCTCGCTCGCCTGAAGTATTGTGTGTTTCCATCTTTGCAGAAAATACTTGGGCCTGAAATACTTTGCCCTGCCTTGCAGAAAAATACTAGGTGCTGAAGTGCTGTGTCCTGCATTGCAGAAAATACTTGGTGTTGAGGTGCTGTGTCCCACTTTGCGGAAGATACTTGGTGCCGAAGTTCTGTGTCCCGCTTTGCGGAAAATACTTAGTGGTTCTAAGAAATGTTGTCACATGTGTAGCACTGGTCCTTTGTAAAACTTTCTCAAAACTTGACCAGTAGATGTTTTAGTAGGAGCAGTAACTTTAAATTTGAATAAAAATCAAACGAAAATGCTCAAACACAACACAATAAAGAAAAATCACCGAAATTGGCTCAAATCAGGCTAAATTCAAGATGTCAGATTGAATGGCATACTCAACCATAATCCTAGTCATCTACTGACTCTTGTTCAAAAAGTCATTTGACTGACTTAGAAATTCCTATTTTCACAGATATTGCTATTTTGAAAATATTCCTAGTGAGTCAACAGTGACTGCCACCAACATACTTCAACAATGGAATATGATTTTCTAAGCTATCTGCATCTGTTTGTCCATTTTGGGGTTTTTTTTTTTTTTTTTGAATGGGTGGCTAGCCTGTGGCCCTGCCGATCGGAAAGCAGCATGTTTGACCGTGTTTATGCACCACTACAAGTAAGTGTTTCCATGCTCCTTCGTGTTCTGGCTTCCACACGCACTCTATTGACTCGGTTTCGTGGTATAAAATCTTTATTTTGTTCATATATGTCCAGCCCCGCAGTAAAATTTGCAATTACAACGAAAATAAATAAATTAGCTGTTCACGCCTTCCCAATCATGGTCATCTTCTTCAGAAAACCCATGCTCCTCCACGACTATGTCTTCAGTGGTGGGAGCAGTGTCGTCAGCAGGTGTGGATGTGACTGTAGTTCTGACAAGAGAATGAGCGGTGATTAAGTTGATTCTAATCACATACTGCTTCACAAGTTCCTGTCCTTGAGCTTCCAAGACTAGATCTCTGCGCACGGCTACAGTCACCATGTTTTTCCACAGCTTGCCCACAAGTTCTTCGTCCTTCAAGATGTCCTTGTAGACGTGCAGCTGGTCTTTCAAGCACGCCGATGACATCGCCCTGATCTTGGCGACATCAAACTCGAGAGCGGTGGACACCAATCGAGCAGCTGCAGATCGCTTCCGGGAAGCAGTCTTCTCCCGTCGCTTTGTGGCCTTCTCTGCCTTCTCTCGCTGGAGTGCTGCCCACGCTCGCCTGAATTTTGCCTGACGTCCACTGCCGCCGTCCTTCCGAACCTCCCTCATGACATACTTTTCCACCGCCGCGCTGCAGAATTTCTTGATGAAGGCCTCGATGTTATTGCGCTTGGCCCGCGTTTGGTGAGAAAATGAGTGGGCGGGTGCTATTGGGATGGTGGCGCATATGGACACAGTATGTTCCGAGCATGCCCTCGCTGCAGTCGTTTGTTGAATGGATGAATACTGTTGCGCGCTGTTCCGGAGTCAGACAATCAAAATTGCCATCAATGTGAAACTCTGGTATGAACTGAATCCATCCAGTCTCGGCGCCAGAGAACATGGCTCGAGATCGTGAGCAAAAGATTTGGGAGTTCACCGGAGATCTGAGTTATTGCTGTGAGTAAAAATTCGTTATGGAATGGCTGGCCGTCGATTGTGAGTTGGTTAAGTGGGGTTGTCACATCAAGGAGGATGTTGGGATTGTTGGCGATGTGTGCACAGAATACGGGGAGTTTCCGATGGAGATCTGTCAATGAGCGCAGGTTTATAGGTTCGTCCTTTGTTCCGTGAACTGTTGCCATATATGACCAAGAAACTGATGCACCATAGAGAGCTAATGCGACGAGTTCGGTCGTCGTCGCAGTGCAGTTCAGACCTTTGAGGATATTCTTCCCCACGTGGTTGTACGTGCCGGCCTTGGCTTTACCGAGGAAAATTTCCGTGACGAGTTCCTGTATCAGTCCATGGAAGCATACTACCTTCGGCGCTGCGCAAGTGTAGCAGCCCTACCGCGTGTTGGAAACGTCCGGAAATGTGCCGGGCTCGTCGCGGTTATAAAGCTCCAGCTTCTGCTCTTGCATAAAAATCCGACATTTATCCTGGTACCCGTGTTCTCCGCCCTTGTGGCGTAGCAGGACACCGATCAAGTGAAGCAACTTTATAGCACCGGCACTGCTTGCCTCGATTGCATGCTGCGCCGCAGGATTATCGAGGTTGTCGGTGCTGAGAACGATTGTCGCCACATTTGCTTTGTTTGCGAGAAGCACTGGCGGCGCAAGACTGTGAGTAGCATACATACGCTCAATTGCACGAACACCGTATTTGACGACATTGAGGTCTTTATGGCAGCAACAGCCACCAAAGATATGCATGCATTCATTGCATTGTTCTTTGGGGGTGAGTTTATCGAACTCTTGCTGTCCAAGCCACCGTTCGAGGATTTGTTTGACCATGTCAGAACACGCTTCCACCAATCTGACAAGATGATCAGAATATCGAAACCAGGCTGAATGGGTCTTACAGGGCCTCTAGCTCGACTTCAGAGACTTTAGCCTCAGCCATCAAGTCCTCATTGGTGATCTCAAGCATGGCAAGGAGAATGGAAGTGGTACCAAGATCAAGGTTGTCCATCGCCGCTGTACCAAGATCCCGGATGACAATATCCTGTTTGTGCTCATCTGAGAAACGGAATTCCTTCTTGCCATCGGCTGCATGGTCTTTGCTTTCCCTGAGATTCTTCCTCCAGTACTCGTTCTTGTCCATCATCCATCTCTCCCGAGCTGCAAGGGGACTCCGGCTTGTATATATCCGCAATGTGTTCT